>CM042476.1:58223290-58823290 GCA_023621385.1 Quercus gilva | reverse complement strand
GGTAGTTTAAGCATGTGGAACACCTACCTAAAGCAAAATCAATGTCTAATCTTGTGCTTTGGAGGCCTAAACAAAGGGTGGACGACTACAGACAATCTTTCAAGTGATAAGAAGTGGGTGTCATAAGAATAGGAGATTTCAATCAATCTCTTGAGTGATTTAAGGAGGTAAGTTCCTAGAGAACCAATTTCATATTCTAATGATTTGAACTCAAGAATTTATCCTAATTGAATCAAAAGATAGTAAGAAATTGTCCACTAGGCCACTCATCTTCGACAATTCTATGAAAATTGAGCTATTGTATCTTTTTACGGTGTACTACTACATTACCATAAGAGTTCTATGAATATGTTTTTGATTGGGTGGGTTAGGGATTTTTGTCTAAAAAATGTCGTTTATTTATTTGGGATATAGGCTACAAACACTCCCTTGGGTGGTTTAAGCATGTGGAACACATAGCAAAATCAATATCTAATCTTGTACTTTGGAGGTTTAGGCAAAGGATGGGGGACTATAGACACACTCTGTCGAGTGCTAAGAAAGTGGGTGTCATAATAATGGGAGACTTCAAGCACTCTCTCAAGTGGTTTAAAGAGGTAAGTTCCTAGAGAACTAATTTCATATTCTGATGACTTGAACTCAAGAATTTGTCCCAATCAAATCAATTGACAGTAGAAATTGGCCATTAGGCCACTCACCTTTGACAATTCTATGAAAATTGAGTTATTATATCTTTTTATGGTCGACTACTATATTACCATAAAAGTTCTATTATTATGTTTTTGATTGGGTGATTTAGGTAATTCCGTAAAAAAATGCCATTTATTTATTTGGAATAGGGGCTATAGACACTCCCTCGGGTGGTTTAAGCATGTGAAACACATAGCAGAATCAATGTCTAATCTTGTGCTTTGGAGGACTAGACAAAGGATGGGGGACTACAGACACTCTGTCAAGTGCTAAGGAAGTGGGTGTCATAAGAACTATAGACTTTTAGCACTCTCTCAAGTGGTTTAAGGAGGTAAGTTTCTAGAGAACCAATTTCATATTATGATTATTTAAACTCAAGAATTTGTCTCAATTGCATCAAATGAGAGTAAGAAATTGGCCATTAGGCCACTCACCTTTGAATGAAAATTAAGTTATATATATGGTGGACTACTACATTACCATAGGGGTTCTATTTTTATATTTTTGATTGGGTGGATTAGGGATTTCCATCTAAAAAATGTCATTTATTTATTTGGGATAGGGGGGCTACAGAAACTCACTCAAGTGGTTTAAGCATGTGGAACACCTACCTATAGCGGAATCAATGTCTAATCTTATGCTTTGGAGGCCTAAACAAAGGATTGGGATTACAAACACTCCGTCAAGTGCTAAGGAAGTAGGCGTCATAAGAAAGGTAGACTTCAAGCACTCTCTCAAGTGGTTTAAGGAGGTAAGTTTCTAGAGAACCAATTTCATATTTTGATTATTTAAACTCAAGAATTTGTTCCAATTGCATCAAAGGAGAGTAAAAATTGGCCATTAGGCCACTCACCTTCGAATGAAAATTAAGTTATATATATGGTGGACTACTACATTACCTTAAGGGTTCTATTTTCATATTTTTTTTATTGGGTGGATTAGGGATTTCCATCTAAAAAATGTCATTTATTTGGGATAGGGGGCTACAGAAACTCACTTAGGTGGTTTAAGCATGTGGAACACCTACCTAGAGCGGAATCAATGTCTAATCTTATGCTTTGGAGGCCTAGACAAAGGATGGAGACTACAAACACTCCGTCAAGTGCTAAGGAAGTAAGTGTGAGAAGAATGAGAGACTTCAAGCACTCTTAACTAGTTTAAGGAGGTAAGTTTCTTGAGAACCAATTTCTTATTTTGATGGTTTGAACTCAAGAATTTGTGCCAATTGAATCAACTGAGAGTAAGACATTGACCATTAGGCCACTCACCTTCAACAATTTGGTGACCCTACTTAAGTGGTAAAGGACCTAATGCTTGACTGAGACATAATATGGGATAAGGGCTACAAAAAATCCCTTAGGTGGTTTAAACCTGTGGAACACCTGCCTAAAGCAAAATCAATGTCTAATCTTGTGCTTTGGAGGCCTAGACAAAGGATGGAGGACTATAGACACTTCGTCAAGTGCTAAGAAGTAGGTGTCATAAGAACAGGAGATTTCAAACAATCTCTAGAGTGATTTAAGGAGGTAAGTTCCTAGAGAACCAATTTCATATTCTAATGATTTGAACTCAAGAATTTATTCCAATTTAATCAAAAGATTGTAAGAAATTCTCCATTAGGCTACTCATCTTTGTCAAATCTATGAAAATTGAGTTATTGTATCTTTTTATGGTGGACTACTACATTACCATAAGAGTTCTATGTATATGTTTTTGATTGGGTGGGTTAGGGATTTTTGTTTAAAAAATGTCATTTATTTATTTGGGATATAGGCTACAGACGCTCCCTTGGATGGTTTGAGCATGTGGAACACATAGCAGAACCAATGTCTAATCTTTTGCTTTGGAGACCTAAACGAAGGATGGGGGACTACAGACACTCTGTCAAGTGATAAGAAGTGGTTGTCATAAGAATGGTAGACTTCAAGCACTCTCTCAAGTGGTTTAAGAAGGTAAGTTTCTAAAGGACCAATTTCATATTCTGATTATTTAAACTCAAGAATTTGTCCCAATTGCATCAAATGAGAGTATGAAATTGGCCATTAGGCCACTCACCTTCTATTTTTATATTTTTGATTGGGTGGATTAGGGATTTCCATCTAAAAAATGTCATTTATTTATTTGGGATAGGGGGCTACAGAAACTCACTCAGGTGGTTTAAGCAAATGGAACTACAAACACTCCGTCAAGTGCTAAGGAAGTGAGTGTCAGAAGAATGAGAGACTTGAAGCACTCTTAACTAGTTTGATGAGGTAGGTTTCTTGAGAACCAATTTCATATTTTGATAGTTTAAACTCAAGAATTTGTGCCAATTGAATCAATAGAGAGTAAGACATTGACCATTTGGCCAATCAATTTCAACAATTTTATGAAAATTTGATTATTATATCTTTTTATAGTGGACTAGTACATTACCATAAAAGTTTTATTAGTACATTTTTTATTGGATGGATTAGAGATTTCCATCAAAAAATATCATTTATTTATTTTTTGTATCATTTAATTAGTCACAACAAAAATTAAATTTATTTGTTTTGGCTTCTTCTTCTTTTTTTCTTTTTTTTTTTTTCCTTTTTATTAAATTACAAATTTTACCCTTCAAGTTAGGGGTGGTCCTTTAAGTTTGAGATTTTTCATTTTAGTCCACTAAATTTGATTTTGTTTCCTAAATGGTCATATCATCTAAATCTATTACTATAACTTTCGTTAAATGCGACCTGAGCCATCTAACTCATCATTTTAAGCATTATTTAATCAAACTTAGCCTTTTATTCAATATATTAATGAAATGAAATAAAATAAAATACCTATTTCTATTTTCTTTTTCTTTTTCTTTTCTCATACATTATTCCTATCTTTTTTTTTTTCTTTTTTTCTTTTTTTCAATCTCCAACTCATTTATCTCCTTAAAACTCATTAAGTTTTTCTTAAAAAAATATACACATAATTTGGTGGGGTTTTCGGCAAGTCGGAATTTAATCACAGACATCCTTCTAAGTTTCAAACTAACATTTGAGCTCTTACAAGAAGGATGCCTTATGAAACCAACCAATTTAACTAATATTTCATTCGAACGCAATCTCATTCATTGAATTGGAAACCTTATTCATACCAAATCAAAAACACCTTAAGTGCACAATCCAATCACCCCCACCCCCACCCCCAAAAAAAAATTGTTGCAATCTTAAACCACACCACTATCATTGAGACCAAACCACCCTAAGACCCTCGATAGCAAACCAAAAAACAAAAACAAAATTCACCACCAACCCATTATTTATCTAGCTTATCATCGAACTAAATTTGTCAGTCTCAAATCACTTGATTCCTAATTGCAAATCTAAGCCACCAAAGTCACATAAATGGACTTGCCCTCATCACCAACAATCCCAGTTGAACCTATCCTTTAACTTATTGAGCCCACGATTTAAACTGCCACCCCTTTACAAACCATCAATTACAACCACCAAAGTTGGTGGTGCATAACCTTTCTCAAAAGACAATAAACCAAACAATATCCATGACTACAATCCTATCTAATTATAGCATATACCTGTTCATTTGACCATGTCAATGCCTCGTGGCGGTCGACCACCCATCGCGACGACGTAGGTGTTAATGGAATGGAGTTGGTTTTAATCTTTTAATTTAAAACCTATTGATTCAACAATGGTGAAGTGAAGTCACCACCAATCATTGAGTTTTTTTCAAGGTGTGATTGGTCATTTGACTCTATTTGATTTTATTACCAATCCTAGGCTAAGAAAAATGTTGTTTTTCCTAATCTAATACGGATGGGTGAAAAATCTTGATTCTTGAGTTCGGAAGTTTGGTTATGTGCGGGGAAGGTGTTAGGCACCCCATAACGCTTGTCCAAACATAGTCCTTTGTTTTGATAAATCTTAATTTTCGGATGTTAACAATTAAAAACAAGCTATTAGCGTTAGCTTTCTCGGCTTTAACAATATTAGGCTTCGAGGTTTGATTTTGGAAGGGGTGTGGTCTTAATCAATGCTTTGCTAGTGCATTTTGTAATTGTTGTCAAATTTCCACAATGAAAATCCGCCAATATTTTGCCTCTGGTGCGTTATAGCACATAAAACACTATCCTTATCAAGCTTTCACTATGAGAATATGGCAACAAAGGTGCCCCATTTTCATGGCGAAAATCTGGCAAAGTTTCGCGTTTGGTGTGCTATGGCGCATCGGCAGGGTTCTGTGCCTATGTATATGGCGGGAGTTAATATGTTCATACTGAGGCAAGTCGAAGCTCTCCAAAGCATCGAACATGTTGATACATGTCGCATACACGGGGAAACCAATGTCACTAGCTAACATGAATCGAGAAAAACATATCACGATGATCATGCACACAATATAGCACGAATATGCACCGATAGCAGTCGCCTTGAGTGCATACCCACGCTAAAAGGTCAAAAGTAGCCATGATCATGAGAGGGTCACTCTCCTAACCATGAGAGTCCATCATACAAAGTGCACAACCACCCATAAGCAAGCAAATATATATATATATATATATACATGCATCATGCACAATGCAAGCATACAGTGTAGGAAAAGAAAGCAGACACTACCAACATTCTAAAGGTATAGCCCAGCAAGGTACAGGAAAAGTAAACAGACATTGTCATACCCAAGGAACATAGCCCAAGCAAGGTATAGGAAAGATAAAGCATACATGCTTACATCCAAAGGGTATAGCCCAACAAGGTATAAGAAATATAAACAGACATTGCCATACCCTAAGAATGCGGCCCAAAGCTAGATACAAGGAAAGGGAAGCCCTAATCTAGATACAAAGTTCTAAAGAAGAGGCTAAGAGAGAAAGAAATAACCATACGGGGAGGTTAAACCTCTTAATCTACTGAACATTGCCCTTTTTAGCTTGCATTTTGGAAAATGCGCCATTACTCCAAGCATGTATATGCAACAATAAAGAAAATACAAGACCAGCAGACAAGCAAAAGAGATAACAAAGAAACAAAGAAAGCACCCAAAGGAGCAAACAAGAAAAGAAAGTACACAATGGGGCAAACAAGCATGTTATTAAACAAACATGTTAACAAGCAAAAGAGGGTTTCCTAGAAGGACAAATGTAGGTTTGGATTTGGTGTCCATAGTTTCACTATATTGGAGTACAGACAACACATTTTCCATCGTGCGAAGTTCCTAAAAGGGACTATGGATCTCGTGTACAAAAGACGGGTGTGAACCCGCATGAGATTGTAAGTAGGAACTAGGCTTGATGACACAAACAAGCATACAAGGACATATGCATGTGAGAAGATGGGAGCAAGAACACTATCTCTTGATTATTGGGAAAATGTGAGAAGTTAAAGGTTTTTGTGTGTGTTTTAGGAGAGAGAGAGAGAGAGAGAGAGAGAGAGAGAGAGAGAATCTGCCCAGAAAATGCTCCAAATTACCCAAAAAAAAAAAGGCCAACTTCGGCGGCCTTTTAGGGTGCGTTAGGCTAATTGTTGACATCAACAATTTTGTCCTTTCTTGGTTTCGACTTTAATCGTGTATTTGAAAGCCTTTTCGGACTCCGATTAAGCTAATCTTGGTGTCCCCAAAAAGGTATAGATGTCTAGTTTCCATAACACTTAACAAAATAAGAATTCAATAGTCGAATCAAAAGTTATAGCCTCAGGAAGTGAGTTGACATGCCCAACACGATTTTCAAGATATTTCAACCGTTTTAACTCCGATTTCAACCCATGAATAGTTGTTGGAAAGGGAATTTGATAATCTTTGTAATGGCATTAGTTTCAACCCATTTTAACAGTTGGATCAAAATTAGAGTTTTTGGTGCCCTTGAGAGTCAACCTCGGGCCAAACTTGGTCAAAATTGTCAAAAATCTTTGAATGACTTAGGCTTGATGTAAAAGTATGAAAAATGTAGTTTTGGAGTAATTTTGACCAACTTTGACTTTTGGTCAACCTAGGGTTGACTAGAGGTCATTTTGGTCATTTTATCCTAAAAGGCACTTTGAGTGTTTCAATGCTCAAACAGGTTGTGCCACGTCACTCTAGATGTTTCCGCGGCCCCATGGTGAAAAGTTAATTTTTTTTAGAATTTTCGGAGTCTAGCACGCGAATCGAGGGTGGACAAAAACGATATACAGACCAAAACCAATCCCCAAATCTCTTGACATAATCCTTCATTAACGCATGGTGAACCAATTAAACTAAAACCACCTTCATAGACCTACCCAAAATCCAAAAGAAAATAGTAAAGGAAAAAAGAGGAGGGGGTTCAACCATAGGAGAGAGAGAGAGAGAGAGAGAAATGCTATATCTACAATATTTTCACAATACTTTTACAATAAATTTAAAGTGGCAGGTTATTAGCTATTACGGGTGGACAAAAAATTAATTTAAGTTGTAGATTAGAATTAGAAATAATAACAACTTACCACTAATTTATTATGAAAATATTGTAGACCATAGGAGAGAGAGAGAGAGATATGCTATATCCACAATATTTTTACAATACTTTCACAACAAATCTAAAGTGACAGGTTATTATTAGCTGTTACGGGTGGGTGAAAAAATAATTTAAGTTGTAGATTAGAATTAGAAACAGTAACAACTTACCACTGATCTATTGTGAAAGTATTATGAAAATATTGTAAACGTAATACTTCTCAATAAAAAGAAATAGAGAAATGGATGGAAGTTGGTGCCGAGATCGACAAAATCCACCAATGATAGTGGTAAGCGGATGAGAGAGAGAGAGAGAGAGAGAGAGAGAGAGAGAGAGAGAGAGATGCACATTTTTTTTTTCTCTCTTATTTGATTTCTATAGTTTGATAATTGTCCATTTTATTTATTTGGGTGAAGTGGAAAAATAACACGGCAAAAATGGGTAATGTGGTCACATGGTTTGGCTTTTATTTGGCACTTAATGACTAGGTTATTCATGGAATTAAATCAACAAAATGATTGTTTTGAAAAGAAAAAAAATTAAACTTGGGGGATTAAAATCAAAATTTTCAATTTAAGGTACTATAATAAAAATAATTTCAAATTTTAGGGATCAAAAGTATAATATTATTTGATTTATTTATTTTCCTATTCTTTTATAAATTATCTTTTATAATATAACTATATTTTTACCCAACCTATTTATTTACCTATTTTTTAATACAATATAAATATAAAACGAAATAAATGATTCTTTCCTTACGAAATTTACCCAAATCATGTTAGAGGAATAATTCTGTATTTTTTTTATTAATAAAATTTAAAAAAGAAAAAGAAAATAGACATGTCAATTTATTATATCTGTGGCATGACTCTCTGAGTTACACGTACAAACAAAAATTATGAAAAATAGTGCTGGTTTGTCAGATGTGCAACCACTCTATGTGTAGTATAGGCTGAGTTACAAGTTGCACATCATTGCACATCGGAGCAATTGATAAGGTAAAAAGAAATAAACAAATGGACACTCACACTCTCTCTTTCTTTCTCTCTCATCACGCACCCACACACACACACACACACACACACACACGCAGGCTTCCAGCAAGAAAAAAGGTCTTACCGCAGTGGCTTGTGTAAGGCATGGGATGGTCAGTAGTCAAACCAGATCAGTTTGTGAGAACTATGGCACATTGACCAGAAGTTACAATAGAGAGAGTCTCTGCCCAGAAATACATGTTCAAAACTTCAAATCATCTTTTCCCGGTGAATATATCAAAATAAAAGTAAAAATTGACACAAACCCATTTCTCAAAATCCTATTTCATGTCCAACCCATATATATATATATATATATATTTATATTATATATATAAAATAAAACCCTATCAGAGCCTCAAATACAGACAGCTGAATCCCAAACTCCAACCTTATAAGAACTGCCCTCTCTGAAAAGCTCTTCCTCTGAAATAAAGATTCTATTTCCACTCAATCAAAATCCATCTTTTCATTCTTCCTGTTCTATCTTCCTATTATTTCGTTTGCATTCAAAATTTAGGTTTAGGGTTACACATTATTTCAAAAGTTGCATTTTTCATCAACCCTAAATCACGTTTCTCTGCCATTTAACTCTTTTCTATAGCTCTGCTTCAGGGTATTTAATCAGACCCATGATTTAGATAGGCCATTTTTTTAAGAAACACCAAGCAAAATCTTCTTATCTGGCTAGATCTTTCGGATGGAAAATTTACTATCTAAGTTTCTTTTCGAAGTTCAGTTGGGTTTGATAATTTACATTACAAAAGTTTAGGGTTTTCATGGTTTGATAATAAATAAAAAGTTGTATCTTGGAGCAGTAGCTCAAGTTAAACTTGCTGGTGCCTTCATGTCAACTCTGTTGAAGTAGTTCCGATTATAGAAACCGCAAACTTTCTCTGCTTTCTCTGCTCTGCTATTTAAGTCCAGGCCATTGTTGCTGACAATATCGGATTAGATTTTTTCTCAAATGCTAGATGTTTTACTCAGTTTCTACTTTAAGAAAGCATAAGGAAAAATCTGACATCTAAGTTTTTCATTAAATTCGATTTGGTTGGAGAAATCTGTATAAATTTCAACTGAGAGTTAAGCTGTTTATAATTTCCATGTTTTTTCTTTTACTTCTTTCTTTCTATGTTTGTTTTCTACCTTACCAAACATATACATCGTATTGAATATTGATCACAATATGTTTCTGAAAAAGGGTTTGCCCTGTCTTAATGATTTTGATTTCTTTCTGTTTAATGAGGTGTGGGTTTTAGGGTACTCTGCACTTACATTCTTTAAAAGCATCTTTTTGCAGATTTTAAAATTATGTTAAACAATCTACATCGATCAGAATTTTTTTGACTGTATTGCCATCGAACTAATAACATGAAGAACTTGAATCTGTATTGTTGTTCATGGTGCTGATTTTTGTCTGTCTTGCTCTTTACCCTGTAGGAAACCAATGCAGAAATAGAAGAAAACCTAGAAGGTATAATTTTGAAGTGAAATTAAAATGTTTTCAGAATTTGCAGAGAGAGGAAGATCGTACCAGGTAAGAAAGAAAGGACATAATATTTTCTGTTAATTATATACAGTGAGGATTAAACCAGAGTAACATAGCTTTAGCAATATTGCTACACTTTGGTCCAAACATGATATACCTGTTAATGTAAAATTCCAGATTCCAGAGTGATATTCTGTATCAACTAACGAAGGCCGGAATATAATATATATAAGCCGCAAAGGAGGGGCTGGCTAGTTAATTTCTGCCAAGTTTCACCTTGGATGCGCCTATTATCAGATTATTTTATGCACTATACTTTATACTTGAAGTGATGGGCAATTGTTGAAAATTTTACCAATGCTATAATGTAATGATGTTCTGCTGCTTTTGAGTTCTTGGACACATATCTCCAGCTTGAGAATTAATGGTTTTTATGGGACAAACAGAGAGCAGAGGAAAAATTAAATGGTTCTTTTATGATTCTTTATAGGGTTCTTAACGGTTGATTTGTTTGCTTCTGCTATTAAAGTATAAATTTATTTGAGTAAATTGAATGCCACATTGTTTTTCTAAGCCAAGCTAAGAACTAGCTCAAAAATGTTACAAAAACATATAAATCATACATTGAGGGAAAAAAATAAGGGAAGAAAAGGGTGTGGTGCTTTAAAAAATTTTAACCAAAATCTGGTGAAAAGTTGTGTAACCCTTTATTAGTATTGTCTAACACTAGCGTTTGTTGTGTTTAGTACTCATTTTACAAAGTGGTTAATTTTAGAGAATGTGGAACCTAATAAGTCTCATAATAAAGGTCTAAAAAATTACATAAACAAGACCAGTCATAAACAGGCACTAGTGTCATGTTATTATTCTATATAACAGAAAGAAAAGTACACGATTTTCTATATATATATATATATATATTATACATTGTTTTATAGATACCCTTTTTTCACCAAAATGTAAAAATTTCATAAAAGCAATTCATTTTGTTTTGACCAATATTGGGATTCCAATACAATTCCCACTGTTTGCACTTAACACTGTTAATGAATGGCAGGGTCCTCATGGTGAGATCATCAGCTACATGCTTTTGTAGTACAATTTATTTTTTAATTTTGTTTTCCATAATCATATTAATTAATGTGATTAACAAATCTAATAATGTGCCTATAACTTAAAAATGAACCCTATAACAGCAAACGACACGTATAAGAGTGTTACTAAAACATATATATATGATATGTAACAAAAAACCTAATCGGGGGGTTTTGGTTTAGGAATCTGATTCTCTATGTTTTCATGCATTTAGCTGCAGTTGTTTGTTATCAGTCCCAATACGGCCCAACAGAGCCGTCCATTTGTTGCTAAATCAGATGGGACGCATTGCCAAGTAAACTCATCCAACGCTTTCCATGTGGGCCAACTCTGTTTGCCACTTCCCTCTATCCTCGCGCGTAGGATTCACTCTCTCTTTCCCTCTATTCTAGGAAAGCCACACACCCAAAAATGTAACCCAAAAAAATTAAAAAAAAAAAATGAAAGTGTTAGGTTTCATGTGGATATTTTTATACCTTTTAAAATATACAAACATATACCTATTTCCAAAAATACCCTTCACCATAATTTTTGTGATTTTTATGAGCATCAAAGCATCAAGTGATATGAAATGAAAATGGGCAAGATTGATTGTTTGGTTTGGGCTCCATACAAAGCCAAAAACACATTAAATATGAGATTTGAAACGCACCCACTTGATTCTTACTGTGGGGTTGTCCCCACATGATCATTCAATTCTCCAATATATATATATATATAAGTAAATAAAAAATAAATCTTTGGACAACTATCATGACGTGTAATAGCGGCAGCTTTTCCTTCTTTCTTTCTTTCTTTTTTTTTTTTTTTTTTTTTTTTTCCTCCATAGCCCTCATACACACAAAGCAGAAACAGAGAACCCGTAAATGATAGGAAAACCTAAGGGCAAAAATGTGAAAACGAAAAGATACAAAATCGAAAACATATGAAGGGCCGAGAAAGCAACAGAAAGTTAATAAGAAACCCTGATTATCGAGTTGTGTGAGAGATCTGCAAAAACCAAAAATAAGAGAGCCCTCTCTCTTCCTCTCAAAAACCTCTTCACTCTTTTTCTCAGACACCAAACAAAAATAAAATAAAAACTCCCAAGAAAGTGAGAGAGCTACCAAATATAAATAAGCCCCTCATCTTTCTTTTGGATCTATATCTCTATCTTTTTCGAGCTCTTATTCTATATTGGAAAAAAAAAAGGAGAGAAAAAATATGAGGATCCGCAAGAACGCGAAGCTCTCACCCCTCTGGTTCTCACACGCTTCAGCTCCCGAGTCTCTGCAGGCACACGTGTGCCAGCTGAACCAGTCTCCATGGGATGTGCTTCCTTTAACCCACCAGGTATTATTTTCTTTCACTTTCTTTCACTTTCTTTCATTTTCTTTCGCAGATCTGCCAAAACCCTCTTTGTCTTTCTTCGCATTTTCCCTCTCCAACCTGCATTTTTTCTCTAGGGTTTTCTTTATTTGCCTCTTCGCCGCATTTAGGGTTCCCCTAAACCCTAAATTCTTTTACTTTTATCGTGTATTTAGCTCCAAATACCCGATTAGGTTAATGGGTTTTCCTCATTTTTATTATTCTCTCTTGTTATTCTGTTGGCTCCGCACAGTTCGAAGGAGATGATAGCCTCACTGGAAATGCAAGCCTCGGCGATTCTATTGGAGCTGTCGAGAGGTAACTGATAAACCCTTTTGACTATTCTTTCAATTCCCGATACTTTTTATTTATCTTCCGGAGTTATTAGGGTTTATTTTCCATTTCCAGTTCGAAAAATAGTTGTATCGTATGCGAGTAATTGTCCAAAATTTGTTGCTGGAAACGTGTACAAAATTAAGAATAGTTCGTGCGCGGCTTCAAAAATATTTGTGTGTGTGTGTGTGTATATGTACGCAGTGTTGCGTCGATGATGGACGCGGTGGCAGCGAAAGCCGAAGATATGGTTCTGGCTGTAAACGATAACGATGTTGTCGAGAAGAAAGGCAGAGCGTTCGACCAAAGGCCGAGAGAGAATGAATTTGAGAAAGCAGCAGCAGCAGTAGAGAAGAGAAGCTCGTCGTGCTGCCAAAAGACCGATGGGAAGGGTTGGCAATGTAGGAACGAAGCGAAAGAAGGCCAATCTCTGTGTGAACACCACTTGAATCTTCTTAGGTCTTACAACACCGGCAATTCCAACAGCAGTATTAGCTTCCGGAAATCCTCCGCGGCTGCGGCTGCCGCTGCTGCCGCAGCCGCTGGGGCGCGCCGCGCTAGAGCCCGCGCCGCGAAAAAGGGTTCCTCCTCCGCCTCCAACCCTTACGAATTCTATTATTATTCCGGATTCGGCCCGCTATGGGGACGGAAAAGAGGCGATAGAAGCGGTGGCGGAGGCGGAGGCGGAGGCGGAGGCGAAGATGGGACCAAAAGCACTCATCAAGAAGCTGCTGCCAAAGTTGTTGTTGTTGAGAATGTGAATAATAATAATAATAATAATAACAATAATAGTGTTAGTGCTGCTACTCAAAGCTCTACTCCTTCCTCCTCTTCGCAATTTGATAATGAGGAATTCGATTATGTGGACGACGAGGACGAGGACGATGGCGGTGATAGCGGCAAGAAGAGGATGAGGAAGCCCGTGAAAGCTCGATCGTTGAAGTCCTTAATGTAGGATAGTAATTTAATTGTTGGATTTATGTACATGAATGTTTTTATGTGTGGGTGTTCGTTGTTTTGAGATTATCGTAAATTTATGTGTGTTTCTTTTTTTTTTGGGTTGAAGTACTAGTATTTTAGGGTTAAGGTGGGGTGGGTCTTTAACTTTTTTTTTTTTTTTTTAGATTATTATTATTTTTATATTTAGATTTGGTGTTTTGGGTTTGTGTTTTGTTGTGGGTGAAGTTAGTATTCCTTTCGTAACATGACAGTAGCAGTTTTTTTAGGGTGTGAGTCGGTTGGACCAAGGGGTTGGTGTTAGTCAATGTTTTGAAAATGTAAGGGTAATTCGGTAATTTCAAGTGTTCCAAATCTTTCTTTTTTCAACGATATGCATTTAGGTTCCGTGATGTGGCAGGACATTCATTATTCTTCTCGTTGATTATTTATGCGGGTTTAGCTTTAGGGATAGGATAATAAAAAAATAAAAGAAAATTAATTACAAATTATTTGCATGCAGAAATAACATGTTTGCGGTATTTTCCACGTGGCAACCCTATTTTGAATGTGAGCCCATTGGTTCGAGGCATTCACCGTTTTTTTCATCTAGTTTTTTGAACTTTGGTCGCCTACGAATTTGTTATTGTTAGGCACTCTTTTTAGTAAGCACCGAAATTAGGTTGTGAAATTTCTACCCTTTTTATTTTTAGTCCACCGTGTAGTTGAATAAAATTCTTGTAGACCCTATTATATCATCAATAATTAATAATAAAAAAACTAATTTGGCTAAGAATTTCGTAACTCAATTAGAACTGGTTGACACCTCAATATAGATAGTTTGGATTCAAATCCCCTCCTTCCCATCTATCGAATTATCCACATAAAAAAAAATCAACTTGGGATAGTTAATGTTTAATAAATATTAATGAAATAATAAAATCTAAATTCATTTATTTCAAAATGAATGTATAAATTTTTAAGAAAATATTGAAATTTCAAAATGGATGTATAATCCTCTTTTTCTCGAGTGATTCCTAAACCTTAAATTTTATATTCTCTAATTTGGTCCTCCAATTATGAAATCCTACCTTTACCCCTTCAATAGATCAATATTTGTGGGTTCCATATAATAGGATGGCTTTGTCATATTATGCATTACCAATATTACTTTGTTTTGGTGGGTTTTAGTTAGCTTAATGATTACAATCTCTAATGGTTGAATAAGAGATCTAAGATTCAATCTCTATCTCCACCAAAAACCGATTGATGTCTTCGTTTAATGATAAAAAATTATCATAAGAAACGGATGCCATAAGCTGAAACTCTTTTTTAAAAAAAATATATTACTTTGTTTTTGGTCAACATCTAAATATGTAAGCTTTTTTTTTTTTCTATCCTTCAAAAGTAATGTTGCTTAGCAATAAATTTAAGGAAACAACAAAAATTCACAATTATTTTGTAACATTACCAAATTAGCCTACCACCTCATATATAAACCCACCACAATTTACAATAATTTTTTAAAAAAAATTTCCCATATGTGAGGTAGTAGGATAATTTAATTAGATTATTGTAAAATTGTTGTAAATTTTAGTTCTCTAAAAGACTTCTTAAAGGTATGAGATGGTGACGGAAAAGTGCACTCAACAAAAATGAGAAAATTCCTCAAAGATGCAAGATGTGATTTTGTCAATGCAAGTTACCCAATGATTTAAGAAACTTGACATGAACGAACCATTTGAGTTTGTTTGATATCTTGTGACCTAGTTTAAATACATTAAACATGCTTTCAACAAAGATTCATTAGGCAATCTCCTATAGCCATTTACAAGTTCCTTTTAGGGATAATTTGATAGTTGGAGAAGTGAGGATTTAAACCTAAGATGTCTCTTTTGGAAATACCCAAAAGTGTCAATTGAATTACATGGCTCTTGATAATATCTATTTACAAGATAAATGGGGTTATTAGAAGTAAACTCATTCTACAATCTTGTGTCAGGTTTACTTCTAATTTGGGTAAACACATTGACATTAATGCTACAACCACAAACTTGCTTACAATAATTTTACAAATTGTTGATGTGGCAAAATTTTTACTGATTCTCGTCTGAACTCACTATTGATATCACTTTGTAAAAAGAATTTGTTATTTTAGCATTTTTTTCAGTATCACTTATATGGAAAAAAAAGTTCTCAAAAGTTATTGCTTAAATGATATAAATCAATAGGATTCCAATTTGCTTCATGTGTTTAAGTACCATAATTGATTCTGATTCTCTTCTGGCATGTTTGGATCCTTTAGATTTGGATTTGGATTTGGATTTGAGAGGACTTAAATCCAAATCCTTTGTTTGGGAAGTTTAAAAAAGGTCAAGCATTTGGATTTAACAAATCCACCAAGAATTTTCAATATTTAAAATGCTTGGATTTGAAATAACTTCTAAAATCAATGGATTTGAAATCTCTTAATTTCAAATCTATTAATGTCAAATTCAAACCCAAATCCAAATCTAAGTTCCCAAACGCAACCTTCATGTTTTAAGTAACATAATCTAGATACCGTATTTGAAATGATATTATCACATCAAAGCGCGTTGTATTGTCAAAGTCAATTTTTTTATTATATTTTGAGTTTTTTCATTGTCTCATCTAAAAAGCTTAAATACCAATAATATTCAATATAGTTTCACCAAACAATTAAAACCTTACAATGTGTAGTTGTATATATATACACACATGCACAGTAGAATTTCAATTTTTAATGTTTGCTTCTTAATAATTTTTTTTATTTTCTATTTTTTATTATCAGGCTGAAATACTAGTGCCAGCTCAATGTATGAGGCATGTAGGCAACCACAAAAGACTCCCTAATTTTTACCAATAGAGATATCCTTATATCAATGGGAGTATTAATTAAGTTCCAAATAATCACCAATAAATAAATAAAAAGTAATTTTTTATCAAAGAAAAACCAGAAAAGGAAAAATCTTTTCTTTGGATGTGACAATAACTATTCGTTTTTCTCAATTTTAGAATATAGAACTCATTAATCTCCACACACAAATGCTGAAAGAACTCATTAATCTCTCACTAGTAAATAAATTTAAACTCAAATTTTATTTAGAGATATTATATATATAATTTTATTAAAATTTTCAATCATAATTTTTTGGTATTTGATTACCTCACTCAATAGATAGAGTTTATTTTAGTTATATAGCCATTGAGTAATACAATTGATTTGTTTTAATTCGTAATTTTGCATTTAAAAAAAATATATTTTAAATAAATAAAAAAAGTGTCAGAAGTTAAATAAATCTTTTATTAATATTCAAAATATAAGAATAGGTCCCACTTAAAGTAATCACTTTAATACCCACAACGCCTTGAGCTGACTCTACAAGACATTAAATAGCTTTTGGTGTAGGAAGAGTTTAAATTCCAAATTTCTTATCCAATGACAAAAAATTTATCAGTTAAGCTAGCTATAATCCACAAAGTCTAATTTTTTTATCAGCAAGAAGTTGAAAAATTCTAAGACCACATAAAATTGTACAACTTGTGCCACAACTGTCCACATTGTAGATTTTGAATGGTGGAGAAAAATGGTGGGTCCATGAAAAATGATAGCAACCCATTAGGCTGTCACAATCTAACACATAAAATAATTGTGACAGTTTATATAATACTAGAAGTACTCGTAAGAAGTTTTGGATTTTCATTGTTAAATAGTCGCAGTCTCATATAAGAATTAAATAAATTTCCTCGGACAGTGGTCACACAAATTTGGAACCCCCCAGCTTTATGTTGGGGGACCTGAGGGTCACATGAAATTCCTCCCACGCTTCAAAGAGACGCATATATGAAGACAAGGTATTTCCACGAGTTATAGGATAATGTTGGGATGCAAATTAGAAAATTGCTAAAGTTGCTAAACTACTTATGCAAGTAATTAAAATCCGAATACTTTGAGAAAGTAGAAGAAGTTCAAATCACTATGATTGGGTAATGGATAAGAGGCTTATAAGTTCTGAAAAGGACATTTCTGAGTCCAACTTGTGGATCCAACTAGGTCTATGATCTCAACTTTCTAGTGATCTAAATTCTACTACCTACCAGGCCACCACCAAGCCGCAACATAAATCTAAGATAAAAAAAATAAAAATTAAATTAAATTAAAGGCGAGTAATACTATAAGCACAATATTTTTTAGACAATACTATGGACACATTGGATTTTTTGCTCAATTTCGACTATGAGATTGATCATACTAGCATGTTATGAAATTGAGTGTTTTTAAAATTATTGATATTTTTCTTAATCAATTTTACAATTATGGAGTTGGCAAGTTATTATTAATTTTCATATAGGTTCACAATTGATACCACTTAATCTATATATATAATAATAGGTAAAGCAGAGAGAAAATCTAATTAAGTTTCAAATTGGAATTTAATTAGAGTCTAATTTTGTGTCATGTGTCTCATTTAATCTAAATTTTAGAATTTTGTACTAAGTGAGTTAATTTGGTATAAAAATTAAATTTCAATTAAAGTTTAATTTTGCACCACGTGTACTATTTTATCTAAATTTTTAATTTTTTGTGTCAAATTAGTTAATTTAGTGTAGAAAACGATGTGTCCAATATAATAAACCATAAAAAACATAATCATATAACTAAAAAAAATTCAAATTTATAAGTCATCTATCTATCTATCTATCTATTTATCTATTAATAGGTAAAACTTAGAGAAAATTGAATTAGAATTTGAAATTACAATCCAATTTTGCGCATGTGTCTAAATTTACATGAGAATTACACCATAATTATCCACTTAAGTTTGTGCCATATGTCTACTTAAGTTTTTTAATCTTTGTGTCAAGTAAGTTAACGAGTGCAAAATACTAAGAATAAAATATTAATAAACTATAAATAAACAATCACATATACTCAATAAAAATCACCACATGTTTCTCAAAAAATAAATAAAATAAAAATTACCACATAACAAAAATCACCATTCATTCTATCTTATTAAAAACTAAAAAGAAAATGATTATAAGTAGTATTAAATTTAAATAAGAATTATAATATGTGATTAATTACATTTACTTTAAAAATAATAATTTGACTAATTATCTATATTTTATAATAAAAATTGTGTTTAATTTTAAATGTATCTATATGTATGCATGAACGCATGTATTGCTTTAAAAAAAATTAATTTGACTAATTATTTATATTTTTATAATAAAAATTTTGTTTAATTTTAAATGCATCCATGCGTTTGGATGAAGTTACATGCTAGTTATAAGTAATACATCATATATAAAAACCTTGACAACTTTTTTCACATTTATTGAGTTGACAAGTTTTTATTAATTCTTATCTAAACCTACTATTAACATTACTTTTTTTAGTTGCTATTAACAATCTGCCACATTAGCAGTTTTTGTATCTAGACTTTCATATTTTTTATTTCACTAGTGATAACTTGTCATATTAATAATTGTGAAATTTGTCAGGAATGTAAAAAATATCTCATTTTTATTACTCTTAGGGTTCGTTTGGGATTTGCTTATTTTACTAAAACTAGAATTTTTTTTGCTGAAAGTACTGTAGATAAAAGTAAAAGTTAGCTGAAATAGTATAGTGAGACCCATGAATAGTACCAAAAAGTGTAATGGGATCTATAAATAGTACCAAAAATAAGTTAAATAGTAAAATAAGTTGGCAAAAATAATTTTTGCCAAACGAACACTTATTAGTTTTTAACTTTTTATATATATACCAATCTTACTACTTCACACCACCATATATGCTGGGTGAATCTAACATAAAACTAAATAAATGGTTTTCTCTCTCTCTCTCTCTCTTTTATTTTAGTTTTCACTGAGTGTTTATTTGACAAAAATTATTTTTGTCAACTTATTTTACTATTTAGTTTATTTTTGCTATTATTCATAGGTTTTACTGCACTTTTTGATACTATTTATAGGTCTTATTATACTATTCCAGTTAACTTTTACATTTATTTACAATACTTTTAACAAAAAAGTTTTCAATTTCAACAAAATAAATAGATTTCAAAAGGACTGAGAGATGAAGAAAAACTAAAGAGATTTTTTTTATATCCGTAGTATTGGAGCAAAAATTCAGAGAAAGCCCTGTGCAGTCATTGTCCCATAAAAGTCGAAGAAAAGTGTGTAGATTCCAAGTAAAGCCGATTGGGAGAAAGCCAAGGTTTATTATAAAAAAGAAAGAATAAGCAAAAGCCCAAGTAACTTGCTTTTTGGATGCTAAGAAGACAAATAGATAAAGGATAGAAACTTTCATTATCTCACAAAATGTGTTTTTTCATTGAAACCAATACAAAAAATTAACCATATTTTCGCATATGAAAATGTGAAAGAATTCTAGCCGCACGCTTCTTCTAGGTGTTTCACAACCACACACGCTAGGATTGTTGATTTCTCTCTCTCTTTTTGTGTAAAAGATTGTTGTTTCTCTTTTTAATTTTTTTAAAAAAGAAAACCTTTGGTTACTTTGTTTTCTTTGTGGCCCACTCATTTTAGTGTTTTGCCTTATTGATGACAACTAAAGCTTTGGTCATATGAAAATTGATTGGATTGAGAGCAAAAAATTACTTTTTCCATGATTTTTATTGTCTCCTTTTCAAATTCTAGCCAATGTACTCTAACCAGGTGCCAAACTCATTAGGCTTGAGTGCGTCTGGTAATTCAACAATCTATGTGTGATTTCTTATTTTATTTGAAAAAAAGTATTGTGACCCATTATGACATCAAAGCCAACAGCATTTTTAGGTTAAATTAAGTGCACCCCATCTCATAATTTTTTCGATTTCATTTGTTTGCTTTGCCTTTTTTTTTTTTTTTGCTTTAATTTATTGGTTTTTAAATCCAAAGATTGATTAGACGGCAAAAAGTTTCTAATTTGCGGTAAAGCACCAAAGCTTATAGGAATAGGAGGTATTGAGAGGGATGATATATTCGGGTTTAGAGGATATACTTTGGAATAAGCAAGGATATTTAGTTCAAATCCAACAGTTTAATAGTTTAATGCTTCTTATGGTCATTTGATTGAAGAGGAAAATGATCTAATAGATACCTTTATTAGTATGTATATGTATGTGAAATTCACTCTTAGAAATTTGAACCTCAACCCTTATCTCCCTCCCTTCTATCCCACAAGAACTTTAAATTTGTAGAGTGATTTTCACATCAAGGATGCACGGTGGTCTTTGCTCTAACATATGAGTACTCATATGGCAAGTTCTATTGGGCTGAAGCTAAGTAACCAAACACTTAACAAATTATTATTACAAATTTTGATTAAATTAAGTTTGATATTTCACCAATAATAAAATTAAATTTAGTCTTGGTTGGCTTTTCAATTATTCCTCTATTTTGGTGCTACATTCAACTTATTAAAATGATAAAGAGTTTGTAATTTAATATTTGTTCTTTACTTGGCTTTCTCACACTAAATATAATATATTATCATTAACATATACTACTATTTTTAGGAAAATAAAATTAAATATTTAATATACTGCATATTTTTGTATTTTATGTACAATTTTCCATGTTATCTGGCAAACTAACTAGTACCTTTTACAATTTGAAATTCTGCCTTTTCTTTGTGAAATTTTATTTAAATTACAACTACAGTGACTGAATTTGGACTCGATTTCCTGCTAGTTGTACTGCGCATTTTAATCATTTACACAAAGTGTGACCACAAAATCGTTTGGTACTTTGATCAGGCTTTTCGACCTCGGCTTATATTCTTTATTTCATGTCATTAGGCTTCCATATCGTCCACCACAAATTCAATAAATCAAACCACCTAATTCAATAATGAGCAGAATTTTTGTTTTTCTAATTTTACTCTATTAGGAGAGTGAGATCTCTAATTTAAATTGCATCTCTTCTATTTGTAAGAATAAGATGAAATGTGACATCGTGAGTTAAAGATTCACTATTTATTAGACGTGCGATTAATTATAATTATGAATAATAAAAGAAAGATGATTCCAAGGCCAGTATGACTTTCCTGGATCTTATGAAAATTGAGATCCCACAGGGGAATCTTTCAAATTTCCAGTAATAAAGGGTTGTCTTTATTAGGCCCGAAAGAACAAAAAAACAAAAAAGAAAGTAAAGGTAGTCTTGTCATGAACTCTACGTAGTTGTAGGAGAAGGCTTTTTCACCTACAACATGGTTGATATGTTTGGTATTGAAAAGTGGCAATAAATTTTCCATTGAATGTTCCAACCTCCAATGAAGGATCACATATTAGCAAAATTTTACTAAAGAGAAGCGGTATACGTAATACAAGTTTTACTACGTTAAATCTATAAATGTGTCACAAATTATAAAGGTAATTCAAATATTTATTTACAAGATGGTTAAAATCCACCAATCATATTTATTGTTACGCCAGATTGTAAACTCAGTGTAGTAAAACTTGTAGTGCCTTTGTCATTTTCCTTCTTCCAAATATGTGAAGATTCTAGGCCCCAAAAAAAAGGTCCTTGGGAAGATTTTGGTCTAACTAGTTTGTTTGTTGGTCCGTCTTTTCTTTTTCTTTTTTTCTTTTTTAATATAAGTTCTTGATCCAAAAGGAGAGGGAATGAGAGACTTGAACTAAGCTCCTCAACCCGTGCTTCATTAGACATGATGCCCAACTGATTGTGTATCATTGCATCGTTTTAAGACACTAAGGGTCCGTTTGGTTAGAATGGTGAAAAAGTGAAGATTGAAAATAGTAGGAGGATTGAAAAAATTTCAATTTCTCTCATTTTTTATTAATTGGAAGTGAAAAAGTGGAGATATGAAAAAAATAAGTTTAAATAAATTTACTCATATACCATTGTTAAAAAATGATGTCCAATTAAAACAAAAAAGTGACAGATAACCAACAAAAAAAAAGAGCAATCACCCAAAGTTATTAAAAAAATTAAAATAATGTCCTAAAAAAATCACATCTAGTTAAAAAAAAAAAAAAAAAAAAAAAAAAAAAAAAAAACAACAACAACAACTACTACTACTACTACTACTACTACTATCACGCCAGGCCCTAGAAAATCAAAAGAAAAAAAAAAAGAGGCAACGTTGCTGCCCAAAAAAAAATATATATATATATATATATACATATATATATATATAGAAAGAAAGAAAGAGGCTCTCCCAGGCCCTAGAAAATCAAAAGAAAAAAAAAAAAGGCAACATTACTGTCTAGAGAAGAAAAAAAAAAAAAAAAAGCAACTAGACGAAGCCGGGTACACATGCACATGGGCACTTTTGTCAATCAAGAAAAAAATGCATCTCCACCACTCAGTTTTCTCTCCATTTTGGAGAGAAAATATTTTGGTAGGTTTAGAGAGAAATCACCTGAATCCCATCATTTATTTTCCTTCCTCCTCACCCAAACACATTCCAAAAAATTTTTTTTCTTGTTTTTTTTCCAAAGTTTTCTATCCACCCTATTTCACCTTCAAAGAAACCCACCCTAAAACCAGAGACTCTTAACAATGTTAATATTTTTTTCAAAAGAAAACATTGTGAATTTGTTGGCAAGCCAAGTCATGCTATGTATGAAATGTAAATGTGAAATTTATCTCAAGGTGAGAGAGAATCATGCATATACTAATATCAGACAAGAAGAAACACAGATACCAAGACGCTTGCACTAACATTATACAATAGGAAGCACGCATATACACATCAATATTACGCCAAAAAACCACCATTGCATGCATATACACACGATTCCTCGAGTAAGTAGAGAAGCCGTGGTGGTAGTTGCAAGAGCACCAATGTCACTTTAAGACACTGCATAGAGAAGTACAGGCATCAAAATATGCAATAACTTCATCATCATATTCATCTAGAAGGAAATCGAAAATTACGTCTCTTTCCCTAAGTATTATAATAGATATAAAGGCCACAAGAGGAGGTCAATCACAATCGGGGGGGACATAGAGGACTGTAAATACTATTTTCGTCAGTAAAATTACATATTGATGCCCGACATTAAAATTATGTCAATTTTCAGAGCAATGTAAAAATAATTAATGCTGTCACATTTATAAAGCTCTCTTATGAAATTTCAAGAAAATACCAGTTAAATTACTAAACACCTTCCATAGTTGTGCACCAGTGGCATTTTTGCAGATGTGCAACTCAGTGGCTGCTAATTTTTATATGAATAGTTCATGATTAAGAATCTTGAAACTAAAAGCTCAGAATAGTGAGAGTTACACTTCATTCAAAATGAGGTTGGTTAGATTTGTTTTGAAAAAATGGCAGACATTTTTACCAAGTCAACACACAGGGATCTCACTGAAACATTTTGAGTTAGAAATCTATAGGCTTTCTTAATATTCAAATCAAAAACTTTATCTGGCCAGATACACATTAGTGGAGGAATATGCAACAAAGAGTAATCCAGAATTTTAGGTTAATGTGGTAAGATATGGAACTTACTTGTATAAATAGGCAGCAATTCCTAAAATTATAGATAGGAGGATGATATCAATGCAAAAGTTACGGCTGGACCTCAGCTGAATAAAGTAGAAAACACATACAAGAAGGATGTGAGGGGATGATATGAAAGCATGGATCATGGATAATCTAAATTTCAAATATACACAAAATGTATATACCTGGGTTACCGTCTCCTTGAGTCTCACATTAGCACCTTTAAGGTCAGTGGTTGCTCTGCTGACCTGAGATGATGTCCAAATTTAGTCAATAATTCATTTTACAAATTTCATTGGCACATTTATGTAGGGGGGGGGGGGGGGGGGGGGGGGGGGGGGGGGGGTGGGGGGGGGGGGTGGGGTTGGTGGGAAAATCTTTGACAAGTCCTTTGTAGAGTTTTCATATCACCTAGCCATTAACAAACTTAGATGGAGGACTATCTTATAGGTATTGCTGTAAGATTCTCCCAATAAGTCCTATACCTCCATGATAGATAATCAAGAAGACACTGGCAAAAAGAAAAGAAAAAAAAATGATGGATTACCTTATTGTCTATTTTGTCCATCAATGGTGCTTGTCTGTCAAATTCCTGTACATCAAATTCACATTATAATGGGAACAAGAATTCAATTTACGCTATTCTTTCTATCACAGTTGATGGAATTAAGCAGAGAAATACCTCATTCATGTCGTGTGCCATGTTTTTCAATGTGTCCAATCCTTCAGCTATAACATCCAATCCTTGATCCTATATGAATTCAAATTGATCTTACATGTAATAGTTGTATCACAGGCTACATAGAGAAGAAAAAATGTGTTCCAACAACTCCAACGCATAATTCTGAATATTTCCCAGTCATTACTGCTAAATCCTATACCCACCATCCTTGGCAGAATAACAATGGCACCGTTTATAATGAGCTCTTTAAAGAAATCAAAAACAAAGGTTTTTTTTTTTTTTGGAGGGAGGCTTCATGTAAAAAATCCAAGAAATATCTAAAAACAAGCTTCCAAATCAGGAAAATAAAAATGAAACAGAGTCATTGAGGTCAAATGCCTAGCTAATAAAAGTAATGAGAGAACAGGTAGCTGAGCTCTTACAAGTACAAACTCAAAAACCACTGCTTTATTTATACTTGCCTGCTTCATTCTCCGCATTTCATACTCCTGCTTAAACCGATCCGATTCTTCGGTTTGTTGAAAGTACTCATTATCAAATCTTCCATCTGGTATAATATGTGTTCAGGCTTAATCAGTTTATAATTATTACAGGTTTATAAGAGCCCTGGTCAATAACTTAAATAAAGTGATACCTGAAGTTGAGTCAATTTTGATTCCAGTATATGAGGCAGAAGCTGTCCAACCACCAATTTGTTTAGCTACACTAGTATTAGATCCATCAGGTATAGCTTCAATCCTCTCCTTCAGTGCAGAAACTAAATCATTTCTAGCCTGAAGCTCTTCTTCTTTTGACAGCCCTTTGACCTACAAATAGTTTTAGACCTTAATAAGCATACCAAGAAGGGACATGAATTAGAATCAGTAGCAAAAAGGGTAGTAGAGTCTAGCATAAGATGAAAAATAAATACTATATATGAAAACAATATTTTGTTCTTGTTTAATCCAGGAAATACTCAAAAAATCATAGGGATAGCAATTTGAAGTCTTTTCCCGCATTTGAAAGCAGAAATTCCACCAACATTTTTTAGCTCAACTAAGGTTAGAAGAGAAAATTTTGGAAATTGAACATGTTCTTTAGTGCCCCCTTGAATAAATGAAGAAAATTTAAATCAAAGTACAAGTTTAGGAAACTCATACCGTTTTCTACATTTTTCAGAAACCAAGCAATATATATAAATAAATAAATAAAGAACTTTATATCAACAATTAAACACATATACAGAGAGATACATAACATTAAAAAAAATGTAAAAAGATAAGCTAACCTTTTTAAGAGCAAGTCTCTGCAATTTAGGGAGCTCCCCAAGCAAACGAGCTTTGGTTAGCCTAATCTCTGCATTCAAAGCCACCACCGTAGCCCTGTTCTTCTCGGTGGCAGCCGCATCTGATTTCTACAAAATTAAATAAACACAAATATAACCAAACGTAAAAAAATTTCTAAAAATAGAAAACATATTAAATATAACCACAGCAAAAACCTTTACTCTATACTCAACCTCCTACTAACACTTTTTCCTTAACAAATAAGTTAATCATTGAAAAAGTAATAAAACACAAAACATCAAAAAAGAAAAAAGTTCATACTTTTCTTCTCCTTTCCCTTTCAATTTTCTTCACAGCAAAAGGTCCCCCACCCTAAAAACAAATAAATAATAATAAAACACTAAACCAACATGCACCCTCTTCAAAGAACATAAAACCGAAGATTCTATATTGCTTAACTTTTTTATTTTCTTTTCCTTTATGATCAGTTTTTTTCTCAGAAATCAAAACAAAGAAGAAAAACATTCTTAAAACAAAGAAGAAAAACATTCTTAAGACAAACCAACAAAGACCCTTTTCATCATCCAAGACCGCTATGAACACAGAGACAGAGACAGACACAGACCTGGAAGGCAGCATCGGTGTCGGCCTCAGCGACGCCGTATAAACGAGCAAAAGCATCATCCCCACCAGAAACAACATTGGGGTCCTTGTCCTTGTGTTTATCTAACGTCGTACTTCTCGTACTTCTTGCAAATCGCGTCAACTCGTGTTATTATATCTATCACACCCATTTCTCTCTCTCTCTCTCTCTCTCTCTCTCTGTGTGACAGTCTTTGAGTTACTCTTTTTGTGGGGTTACATTTACTACTACGTTCTGTGACGGAGACAGCGAAGAGACATAGAGAGAAGGTAGGGTTATGGTGATTCTGAGGTGTACGATAACTTATTGTATTGACTGTTTTGATTATCGTGGAAAGCTGGATCATGGGAATTTTTTAAGGATATTATCCAACGGTTGTTACGTGCTAATTCATGATTTGTTGAGATTATCAATACTTTGGGATTGGATAGAGAATACCAAAATTGGAATCTACGTCCCGCCTAAGATTTTGCGACCTGGTACACGTAGAGGGAGGGAGAGTAATGCCATGATAATAAATTATTTTATAATATTTTTATTATGACGCATGGTGTTAGGATTTTTTTGTTTAGGGACCAAATTTTATTACTAACATTTTAGTCTTGAGTCAAGATAAACTATTATACATATGTGTAAACGTACATGTACAAATATAAATATTAATATTTTGATATTTGAGTATGTCATAATTTATAAATATATTATGTATAAAATTAACAACTTTGAGTTTCTCAAAAAAAAAAAAAAAACTTTGACATATGTATATTTGCAAGATAATTTTTTAGATGAACTTATCATCTTTTAATCTCCAATATTATATAAAATCAGTCTAGTTTGATATTAAACATATACAAAAAAACAAATTAGATAAAACAAAAACAACCTTATTTTTGCAACTATAAATTATTTTACAACATTTTTATCGGGGCAGAGCTAGGATTTTTTGTTTGGGAGAGCCAAATTTTGTCACTAATATTTTAGTTTTTAGTCAAGATAAACCATCACACACATGTAAACATACATACACAAATATGAACATTAATATTTTGATACTAGAGTAGGTCATAATTTATAAATATATTGTGTATAAAATTAACAACTTTCACATATGTATATTTGCAAGATAATTTTTTAGATAAATTTATCATCTTTTGAACTCCAATATTATATAAAATCAGTCTAGTTTGATATTAAGCATGTACAAAAAACAAATTAAAGAAAACAAAAACTACCTTGTCTCTATAACTACTAGACTGATTGACAAATTCTATTTGTTTTTAAGAGTATTATTGAACTAATTCAAACATTTGGTGGGGGGGGGGGGGGTGGAAATTCTATTTTTGTAGCTAAATATTTAAACTTTTACTTCTTATACATACTATAAAATAATTTTTTAAAATTTTGGGGGGCCATGGGCCCCCAATCCCTGCTACAGCTACGCTCCTAATTTTTACAAACTATTGTTGTAGTTAATTTTTTATTGGTTTTCATTTAGATTCGCTATTAATATTACTTTTTCATTTACCAATAATCACTCATTACATTAGCAGTTTGTAAAATTATTTGTAAAATAGTTTGTATCTCTCTAGCATTATTCATTGGTGGAAGATGATATTGCCTTTTCTTTTAGAGTTATATAAATTGTCCAAGAAAATATCATTTTGGTCCTTAAATTTTTAAGTTACAGTTAATTTAATCCCTATTATTTTCAACTTGCAACCAATTTAGTCTTTACCATTAACTCACTAACTACATTTTGAGGTCAAAGTCAATTTAATCCCTATATTTTTTGTAGTAGTTAATTTAATCTATGTTATTTTCCACTTGCAACCAATTTAATCTCTACCATTAACTCACTAATAAAAAATACATATGTGGCAAATGATTTGCACTGTTGACCTGCCTAGTATTAAACTATTAGGTTTTTTTGATGACGTGCCTAAATTTTTGTGGCCACATTAACACTTGGATGGCAAAACAAGCCACGTCACTTTTAAATATTTTATTTTATTTTTTCGAGTTTTTTTTCTTGGTAACCAAACACACCCTCTCTTTCTCTGCAACTTTATTCTTTACATAAACAATAATTAATTGGGAAAGGACCTTTGATTATTTTATTAGTGCTACTACTATCAGATATCAACAATGATTCAAAGATTCTTTCTTTCCCTGTAATGAATGGGAATTCTTTAATGAGGTTCTGATAGCAAACGTGAAGTCCCTAAGATAACTTTTTTTTTAAAACAAAAAATCATCATTTTGCTTCCCACAGTAGTTTATTAGTACTAGAAAGTAGATCTCTGTTTCTTGTTTCTTGTGGTGCTTTTAGAAATTGGAGATTCAAAACTCAGAAAGGGTAGAGGAACCAAAAAACAAAAAGGAACAACCTCATATGTAATCAAACCCAGATTATTCTTGGTAACCCCTTCTCATTCTTCTCCAGGACCATCCATTATGGATCTCATTCTTGAAGAAACTTATTAAATAGTTGCAGCAGAGGGATCTTCTTGGCCGAATCGAAAAATGGTTGCTGAGAAAGCTTTTGGGACGAAGTCGATGGTGGCTTCATGAACACTGTGTATGATCCGATTTTGCCAATAATTGGTGGACGTGTTGAGTCTTTGTTGATAGCCATTGATGACCGAAGAGAAGAAGGGTGAAGTGAAAGAGAGTGAAAGCTAGAAGAGAGGGAGAGAGAGAAGCTAAAGAGTAAAGAAATTGCAGAGAGAGATAGAGAAAGTGTTTGGTAACCCAGAAATTACAACAAAGAAATAAGAATAAAAAAATAAATTTTTGTTTGGTTAAAAAAATTTGTAAGAAAAAATTGGGAAAGAAAAGAAAAGTAATTTTAAATGCTGATGTGCCTCTTTTTTTCTTTTTTTTTTCTTTTTTTCTTAATCTAAATTTCATGTGGCCGTTAAAATTCAGACACGTCCTCATATCATGTAATAGTTTAATACTAAGCATGCCAACAGTACAAACCATTTTCCCCGTATGTATTTTTTGTTAATGAATTAACGGTAGGGGCTAAATTGATTATAAATTGAAAATAATAGAGATCAAATTGACTGCTATTAAAATATAGATACTAAACTGATTGTGACCTCAAAATGTAGAGACAAAAATGATATTTTTCATTTTTGTCTAAATTGACATACTAAGGCATCGGCATTTATTAAAGCATGATTTCATTTTAAGAACATTCACATTTGGGTGCTAAAAAGGTTAATATTTATCACTCCAAGAAGTTATTTTATCCTTAAACATACTATTTCACAACTCACACTACATTTGATCTCTTATTCTTCACATCACAGCTAATAATATTTATTTATGGATTTTGTTAATGTATGCCCTTATGGCACACAATAATTAATCATTTTTGGAAATATTTTCTTGGGAATTAAAAAAGTATTGACAATTTTTTTAATTTTCGAGAAAATGTTTCAAAAAATGGATGACTTAATGTGTGCTCTTAGGGCACACATTAACTGGACCCTTTATTTATTTATTCATCTCTCTCTCTCTCTCTCTCTCTCTCTCTCTCTCTCTCTCTCTCTCTCTCTCTCTCTCTCTCTCTCTCTCTCTCTCTCTCTCTCTCTCTCTCTCTCTCTCCATTTAATTGATCAAATAGAAACCCATCCACCACCACAAACCCCAACAAAAAATAAAAAACCTAGCAACTCAACCACCATTGCCATCACAAGCCAAAATCAACCTAATTTTCATGACCCATAACCCAGAAAACTAGCATTGTTGCCCTCATTATTGTCGTCCTTAAATCGAACCAGTAGCATATTGGCATCCTCAACTTAGTAGTAGATCCATTATGACCCACGCACACCAATCTCCACCACAACCCACATTGATCTCCATCTCGAAGGCATTAACGGTGAGGTCAGAGAGAGAGAGATGGATAAAGAGTCGTGAGAAGGACAAAAGAGAGAAGGACAAAAGAGTGAAAGTTAGATAAACAAAGAGAAGAGAGAATTAAAAACAAAAAAATAAGTAGCAGTTTTCTATAAAAATTTTGTAATTTTTTTTTTTAACTTTAGCAAGTCAAGTGAAGCATGGTTTTTGTTACTTGGAATACTATAGATACCTCATTTTGTACCCCTTACGACTCGAGCCCTTATTCTTCATTGACGACATCACTTGAAGGACCAAGGATTGATTTAGGGTCTAATCTTGTGAATCTTTAGCTTGAAGGATATTTGGTGAAGAAAATAATGCAGGAAAACCCTAAGCATGCGCACGCATGCTGTTAAGTATGCATACGCATACATCGAGCATGCATACGGATACCCCATGTATGCGCACGCATGTAGGGTTACAGAATACCTGTAAGGAAATTTTTTTTGGACATAAAATTGTATAGAGTGAATCACACATTGTCTGAGAGTTGCCCTACACCCCTTTATGATCACCATAAAAAGGCCCTAAAGGCTCTTTTACCAAAAAAACTCCGAATTCACTAGAAAATAGTGAATCAAAGTGGTAGTTTTTATTCTAAAACATCCTCAAATTAAAATTTACTTGGTTGAGACCTATCTTGGTCTTTACCTTCGAGTTTTAAGCTTACTAACCTTCTTGGTTTTGTTATTGATTAGATTGATTGAAGGGAACATTCAAATCAAAGCTTTAAAGAGTTCTAGTATTGAGGTAAAGGTTCAAACTTGGTCTCTTCCTTTTCTTGTTGTTTGTTTGTTTGTTTTTGTTTTTTTTTTTTTGTTTTTTTTTTTTTTTTTTTTGTGTGTGTGTTTTATTTCTTTAATAGTTTGTTTGTTAATTTAGGTTGTTTAGTTTTTATATACATTAGAAGCATGATAGGTCATTAGATTTCTTGTTTTAATCTTTTGTTCTTCCATGTTCTGGGTCTGTGTTCTTAGGCTCGTATGTGTGTGCATACGTCATGCATGCCAAGGCATACTTGCATGCATGTGCACGCATGCACATAGGGTGCGCACGCATATCCCGTGCATACTTACGCATGCTTGCTCCTAATAACCCAGATTTAGGTTCTTCGTGTTTTTATTCATTTTGTTCAGTTTCTTTCACATGTTTGTTTCTGTTTAGTCTAGTTCTTGCATATTTAGAGTTTAGGTCAGTAGTATAACATGTTTTGTTTGCTTAATCTTTAGATTAGGGTTTACATGCTTTAGAGAATATGAACATGCATTGATGCATAGGTGCAATGGTATAGTTAGATAAGTGAGATAAGTCATGCATATGAATATGGACATGCATTTGGATTGTTTAACATGAGTTGATTGATGAACTTGATGATTGTGCTTGAAAACTATGATGTCATGCTTGGATGATTGAATATGTCTTGTTTAAAAATCATGACCACATGTTGCTGCCTTATTGATGTCATTGCCTTATGATGTTTGTATTGCCCTTAGATATAAAACATGATTTGCTGGATAAATGATAGAGTTTCATGCCATGATGTATGTGGGACAATATGTCATGTTTGGATGTTAAATGCATGTTAAAGTGTGTGTGAGTATAAGATGAACATGTTAGAGGACCCTTTGATGGGATTAGAATTTGGAACACAATGAGTAGAGACCGACCCACGAGTCGAGTAGGGTTGGGTGCCTAACACCTTCCCATCCCAATACCTAAACTCCAGACACGTCCCCTAGTAAGATCAGTCCTTCACGTAAGGATGGTATACATATGGTTCCTAAATCTAATCTAGATGGCGAGTCCATTTACACCCTCCGCCAAGTCTATCCTAGGCCAAGGCGTAGTTCCCACAATTGGAGAACACTCCAAACTCGTCACTGGGCGCTTGCAGCCATAACTACTAAAATATCATTTTTGGTAATTTAGCACCCCAATGTAAATGCTCTAAGGGGTTCAAGTAATAATTCAATTATAATAGCATCTATTATGGTGTTTTATATATGTGATTTGAATCACACCTCTCCTTCCCTACTGTAACTATCTACTAGTCAAGAAATCTTCATATTACGATTGGCAAAAAAAAAAAAAAAAAAGGTCATACTATGTTCCCAAAACAAATGGAAAATATTATAAATTTATAAACCAAATTTTCCTTGACACATGATCTTTAATGACAAAAAAAATACTTAAATAATTATGTTATAATTAACTCACACTTATATATGTGAAATTTGAAGAAATTTAAACTTGTGAGCAAATAAATTCTATGAGCGCCAACACCTTTCTTAAGTTCCAACCAGAATAGTGGGTCAGCCTAATAAGATATGTATCGCTCTAGTGTCTAACTTGAGGATAGGGCGGAAAATGAGTCATCACCTAGTTATATATCCATGAACCACTTTAGACCCCATATGTGAAGGTCTACTTGGTGCATACTAAGTATAAAGTTAGGGTACGTTATTGGGAATATATTAGACACCTAATGTCGCCCAACCATAGCTAGCCTTCACTTGTATTACTGTAGTATACCTAGATAAATATTACTAATAAGTAACCCCTATAACATTTATTGGCACGCTAACCTTAATATATAAACTAAGAAGGGTAAAAATATCATTTTCATCTCTAAACTATCCCAAAAGTTTGCCTTTTGTCCTTGAACATTCAGAAGTTTTATTTGCATCCCTAAACTTTGCAAAGTGTTCTAATTTTCATCCCTTATTCTGGTTTTGTTAATTTATGTCTTACGTGGCCTGACAAAGCATTAATGTGGTATTTGACTTGGACTAAATTATTTTATTTAAACAAATTTAGACATGTGGCAAAAAATTACTGGCACATGCTATAACCATTTTTTAAATGGACTAAATTACCCCACCAAAACCTCCAAGTCTCAGGCATGTGAGTATTAATCAAAAATCCTTAAACCATGAAAACCCACCACCCTCACTCACACCCACTAAAAACCTCAAACCTCAAATTTTTTGGTTTACCTTAATTAATAAATCCCAAAAATTGGTTTAGTTAATTAGGTAACTTAAAATAAATTAGACAAATAGGTGACCAATCACACATAATACAAAACCAATGGTTGGTGGCAATTCATAAAATAAAAATAAGAAAAAGGGACTCACACACACACACACCTCACCCTAGAAGTGACTAATCATACAAGACCAATGGTTGGTGGCAACTCCTAAAATAAAAATTAGAAAAAGAGACACACACACACCTCACCCTAGAAGCATATGCACATAAAGAGTCACGTCGTTAAGAACCTAATGTGTGATAAACCAAAAAGAAAACCCCTTTAAGGGGGAAGCAACCGGAATTAAATTTTTGGGGCATCCACAATTATTCCTTGTAATAAAGACATAACTAAACTACTGAATAACTAAACAGTAGGTTGTTACATTACAATGTTTATTACAGTCTATTAAACATGCACTGAAGGAATTCTATACTAAAATAAATAGAATGAAATGCTTGACTAAAAAAAATATTTTAAATTTTATTATATAAACTGAACTTGATTTATTCAACTTACTAAAATAAAACGAAATTGAGTAAAATATAATTGTACAAAAATAATGTATGGAAATTAAATTTAAATTAAATGATCTGCTTCAGGTGGCATACACCATTGATGGATGGCATACTCTACTTAGCTTGAAACAAAATCCCAAAAAATGAAGAATATGGGAACTAAAAGAACATCCAAATAGGGGGGGGGGGGGGGGGGGGGGGGAGAGGGGTTGCCTAGAATTGGTTGTAAGCCATTGATGACTAGTAAATGACTATATGTATCTCTGGAAGTGGCATACACCACATCAGAAAAAGAAAAAAAAAAAAAACCCCGTAAATTCACTAAAAGTGCCAAAAAAGAAGAAGAAGAAGAAAGATAAACAACATGCTAGCATCCAATATACATGAAAGCACAAATTAACATTTGAAAATAACTCTAAAACATCACATTTAGGAGGAGAGGATTATGGAGAAAATTCATACCTTTTTTCGTTTATTATTGAAGTGATCTTTTGACTGTTCACTCCATCAAATTAGATACCGCAGTTATGTGTTTTATCCAACAGAAATAAGGTAAAAGGGGTTCAAGGGATGACATGAACACTACAAGGGTCAAAAATGATGGACGGATTAGTGATAGTTGAAACCCATGAGAGAAAAGTTAATTCTAGTAAAAGATATTGCTCTAACACTCATAGCAAAGAGAGGGAACAAGTCTAGATGTTAGTAGCATTACAGTATGGTTTGAGGGGTGGACTTCATTCTTAAAAAAAGGAGTGAAATAGGGTATTTATAGACTTGCAGAGTCTCTAGGGTGTTTGGGTAACATCTTGGCTAGCTAGGGAGCTGAGCAAAATCAAAGTAACCATGAAAATAGAAATGAGTGATTTTAGGCTTCTTGTCTTTAAATGGCATATGCCACCAACGGGCTATCGTAAAATAGAATGTGAGAGGTGTTGGTGTATTTTAATAAACATAAATTATATTTTCATATTACTAATTCTATGAAAATAAATTTGGTGAATACCATTTTGAAATATAAAAGATTCTTGTTAAAAGCACCAAAGTGAGCCAATAAGAAAAAGTTGGTGGTGCAAAAATTTTAATTTTTAGAAATTGTTAATAGCACCAAAAATATACCTTTTATATTTTTGAGGAGATTAAAAAAAATGAAGGCCTGTAGCTATAGCCAATAGATTTAGTAGATGTTGAAGGGGATATGGTTGAAAGTCCACATTAGAGGATACCCAACCAAGCGTGTAGAGATTCAAAGATCCTGAAAACTAGGTTCATTGGAAAAAATCTTAAGGTGGTGTTAATATCGTGTTTTGTTCAGTTTTGATTTTCATACCAAAAAAACCAATTTAAGCCGTAAAAAGCCAAAAAATTCATTTTTTAAACATGAAAAAAGAAGAAGAAGAAATTACATGAAATAATTTATTTTTCTTGATCAGACGTTGGATAAATCATTTTGATGGTCCAAGATTTTAAAATCCCAAAAATGTCATTTTTAGCTAAGGTTGACAAACTTTGACCAACCCTAAGTGAGACTAGTCAAAGTTTGACCAAAAATCCTATGGTTCGATTAAGATGAATTTGAGCTCATCTTAAAAATCATGAACTTCCCTTTAAAGTGGCAGTTCATGGGCCTAAATCAAAGTTAAAACGGATGAGATATTTCGAAAATATCAAAAGTGTTAACCTTTTTTGCAACATGTGATTATAATTTAATTTTCGACTAAATGATAATCAAATGAACACTAATTGGTTCGAGTGAGGAGTCGTTGAAAATGTTACATGATAAATTTCGATTTGACATGCTTGGATGACTAAAAAACTCCATTTAAATAAAAAAGATATTTACAAAAATATTAAAGTGAGAATTTTATGTTAAAACATGGTTTTTTTTTTTTTTTTTTTAAACTACTTTTCCACGGCATCTAATGTGCTAAATCGAAGGATTTGAAAAAAAAAAAGTAAGAATATTTAGAAAATAGGCATCACAACCTTTCCAACAATATCTTATCCACAAAAACGGAGGTCAGCATTTACACAATCTTGACCATATTTATAATTATTTGTCTAACATCAAATCATGTTATTGAAACAAAGTTGTGGAAGGGGATTGAACCATGAATGGTATTTATCTTATTGCCCTGTAACCAGGGGCAGAACTAAGAATTTTGGCTTGGCGAGACTGAATCACATATTGATACATACAAACATTTACACAAGTATACATTATTATTGTTGTTGTTATTATTATTATTATTATTATAACAATAATAATAAAATAAAAATAGAAATTGTCATCTTTATAAACTTTAATGAATACACAAACTGTCTATTTTTGTATCATTTTTGGTGTATTATCACCCCTAACATTAAATATCTTCTATTTTTGTTGCATTCAACATTTTCAGTCTAAATTAAGCATTGAAAAACAATTGGAAACTTAACAACAACAATAACAACAAAAGACTTAGTCCCAAATTGGGGAAACATATATACATCCATGAAAAAATTGCTTTTTAAGTATTGTTACCCCCTAGCATTAAGTATCCTCAGTGTCGTTTTTTTTTCATTTAACATTTTGTGACTAAATCAAGTATTGACAAACAATTTTAAACTTAACAACAACACCAAAAGGCCTAATCCCAAATAAAATAACACTTTAAGAGGAAATTTCTTTTATTAAAAACTTACTATTTAAAGTCAACAACTAGAACTTACCAATTAAGAGAGGAAAAAACTAAAAAGAAGTAATACTATAGCTGCGATTTTTAAAATGCGGCAGTAGCTCCAAACCAAAAAACGCGGCTATAGCACTAAAAAACGCGGCTATAGCACTAAAAAACGCGGGCTTTAGACATATTCTATAGCTGCATGTTTAAAATGTGGCTTTTGTTCAAGACTTTAAGCCGCATTTTCTAAAAACGCAGCTATAGCCCGTTTGTAGTCATGTGTTTTGAAAACGCGGCTGAAAAAAACGCAGCCTAAGACCTGAATGTTTTGTAGTGGTGGATAGTTTTTTTTTTAATTTTTAAGAAAGAGGTGGATAGTTTGTTGTTATTAACAACTTTTTTTTTTTTTTTTTGAATCCAACAATTATAGTGGTTCAATTCCTTTTTTGCTAGGGCCAACTCTTATTTTTTTTGGAGGGGCCAACTTTATATTTTATGATCTAATATTTTGAAAAATTGTAAAAAATATATATTAGGAATTTTTTTTTTTTAAATCCTTCCCCTCATTGATAAGTATAGCTCCACCCCTACTTGTAATGCTGATTTTTTACTTTTATTTTTTATTTTTTTATAATGAAATTCACAGTTTGGCATTAAAAAAAAAAAAAAATCATTATGAGTTCACGAGACCACAACTATCTTATTTAAAAATAATACTAATTCTCTTTTAATTTTAAATTTCATAAAAAAAACATGAAAATAAGAGCTCTCATGTTAATTCTCTTGATAAATTGGTAATAAAAAGCAATAAATTTATAATTAAAAGAAATTCATTAGAGGAAGAAATCCAATAGTAGGCAAGTTTTTTTTTTTTTTTTTTTTAGAAAGTATAGTAGTCAAGTTAGAATTTTTAATCAACTTAGAAATCATTAAAAAAAAAGGGAGATAACAACATTGATTTTTTTTTTTTTTTTTTACAGGTAATAGTATATCATAAAACTGATAACAAAAAAGCATATAGTAACGTATTAAACTCATATTTTTAAAGTAGTATGTTTATAAAAAAAATTGATAAAGTAGTGTAGGAAAGTCGGTAAGAAGAACAGCTAAGGTATTGCTTTTTTTTTTTTTTTTTAAATAATTTGCTGCAATATAAAGTGATCTCTCTTATACTTTTTCACTGTTGCAATCCTTGTCAAAAGATAAACATGAGTCAAATTCGATGTCTATACTTTTTCCACAAGAAAGCCTTTTATAATTTTTTTAATATTATGAATTTCTGAAATCTCAAAACAATAATAAAATGAGTTTCTGACTTTCTGTTACTACCATCAATGATTAACAAATAAATCTCAAACAACAATTTTTAATTTTCAGACCCAACATATATAGTTAGAAAAAAATAAATAAAATAAATACCTTAACCAGCTTCATAAACACAGGTCCATGTGGTCAACTCGCACGTTTTCTTGATTTTAGGTTGACTTCAAATTAAAAAGTTAGTTTATTTTATTATTTAGTTTATTAAAAATAAGTTGATTTTTACTATATTATTTATAAGTTATATTGCACTTTTTAATACTATTCATAAGTATTACTTACTATTTCAACTAAAAAAGTTTTCAGTTTCAGACCTTCAGTAAAATAAACAGAGCCTAATCAGACAAAAATTCTTTGCATTTTCCTAAAACACCCCGCTCACATTCTCACACAAAAAAAAAAAAAAAAGAAAAAGAAAAAGAAAAAGAAAAACACATACACGGAACATACAATTATTACACACTCTTAAACCCTTTAACTAAGCCAATTGCTTTTCTTCACGTATCTATATATGCTGTGTGCTACGAGATTCATCCAAACCAATAATACTAAATGGCTTTTCATTCGATTCTGTGCTCTCCTTTCAATCTGATTCTCACTATTTTCGTGCTCTTTTCTTGTTGTTTTGGTCTCTGTTATACTTATGACCAACCGGGTTACAACACCTTCACTGTCTCCAGCTTTAGCTACCCTCAGACAAAGCTCAGGCCCTTCGATTTGCGCTATATTAGAGGTGTGTGCGCCATTTCTCAATGACCCTTTTGAGTATTTGATTCATTAATCTGGCTTTTTTGTTGTTGCTATTTTTCAGTGGTGTTTGAACTAATTCTCAATTACCCCTTTGAGAATTTTGGCTCATAAGTTTGGTTTTTCATTGCTTGTTGAAGGATTATGGGGTGTAAAGATTAATGGGTTTTCGTCAAAATTTTGAATTTCGTGAAGGATTAATGGAATACGTAGAATTTTTTTAATATTATGGTTGTTGTTTTGTGTATATGTTATCAATGTTACAATTCTTGATTTTTTAGAATTAATTGGCTGCAAAAATTGTGGTGGTACCTATATTTAATGGGTTATGGACAAAATTTGATCTTTGCTAATAAATTTCATGAAATTTGAATTTTTTTTTTTTTTTTTGGTCTTAGTTGCTGATGTTGTTGGTATAATATATTCTTTATGTTTTACATGTTGTAGTGCTAGCAGAGGTGAAATATACGTAACAGTCACTGAGAATGTTTTTGTTCTAGCAACAAAAATTGACGAACTGATTGCAGAATTGTGTGTCATAACTTCATCTGAGATGAGGTCATATATAAGACAAATTTAATGTTTATACTAGGTTCGGAGATAATAATTTTAGAATCAACATTTGGTCGGTATGTAACCATGTTTTGGTGCTGCGTGACAATATGTCTTAGTATCAGAGTTAATTTTTAATTTTGAGGGTTTTGATGACCTTATTGATTGTTTCATCATTATCAAGTTTTATATTTCATTTTTCTTTTCAAATGCAATAAGGAATGGGTTTTGCTTCAGATGTTTTCACTTTGTTTCTTTTGTCAATACCTACTTTACTTCTATTGGGTTGAAGTATTTACCTACTTCCTGTTATTAAATTTAAAAAAAGATATTTGTTTGTATCATGGTTAGATTTATGCGTTCAATCTGTCAATTCTCAATTACAAAGGCAAGATATTGACTTACTCAAGATGCAAATGCTAAGACTTATTCTTTTGAAAAATCTACATTTTGTACATTAGCTTATTGATCTTGCTGTTTTGCCTTGTTCCAGTTGATTTGCCATTGTGGTTCTCTTCATTATCTATTTCATTGAGCTCGGATGTAGACCTTGTAAGTATGCTCATCAAGTTTATAGAGTTAATAGGATTTGTTTTTTATTCCAACATCTATTTATTATAAGTTTTTATCAATTACTTGTCTTTTGATGTTTCTGTTGTATATGTAACTTCTTCCATAAGAAACAACGTATCCCATACACTTGTCTAAATAGCTGATTCTGAAATTGAAGCTTGTTTTCTTGTTATTAAGTTTTTCCAATTCCCTTATGTTCCAATATATCTTGTGCCTTTGTACTCTTCTTTTGTCCTAAAATAGAAATCAGAATTCTGCTCTAAAAATTTTCCTTTAAAATGTAGGGAATTGCATTGAATCAATTATCAAATTAATGCGTTATGAGTAATTTGCCTCCCTCATTTGCTTATAGTCCAATTTGTTTGCAGGATGCTGCTAGCTTAAGGAAGACTCCTGAAAGTGCACTGCCAATAATTTGCTTCAGAGATGGCAGTCCCCCACTGCCAGATGTCTCAAACACTTCTCTAAAAGATCTAGGTACTTCAGATGAAAGTGGTTGAATTTCTTCAACTGAATCTTAATTAAATACATCTATTCATCCACTCGAATTTATGCAACTCTGCTTGTGGGCTGTGGCTTTGCTTAGTGTCATATATTTTGTTCACAGTTGATCCCAAGCCTGAGAAAAGGAGGGTCGCAGTAGGTTGATGGCCAACGTAAATTTTAGTCACTCCATTATGAATGGTTGGCCGACCCCAAAATTTTGGGACTAAGGATTTGTTGTTGTCGTTGTTCATCCACTTGAATCTTGTTTTTCCATTCCAGTTTATAGGCTTTATATTCTTTGAGGTTATGCTTTGAGCCAATATGCGTATGCAAATACTTCATATGAAAACAACCTGACAGTTACCATGGGACCACCAAAATTAATTTTCTTTTCATCTAATAGGGCTTAATGACTGAGTATTCTGCTTGCTGCTTTATGAAAATAGTTTTTCTCAAATTACTTACCATTTGTAACAGTTTCTTTGGGTTAGGGAACACCCAAATTAGCTGCTTTTAAAACTCTTTCTTTTTGCCTATTTGCTTTTGGTTTTGAATCAATTAAGAATTCTGGTTGACTTATTTTTCCTTCTGGTAACCAGTCTAACCAGAGTATCTTTGCCAGCAGTTTAAAAAAAATTTCTTCTGTTACAGTGTTAGTTCCCATCTCTAATTATTCGTTTGGAGGAATACAAGCTTCTCAGAATGTGGAGCAGTGTTTTCCTATGCAGAAAAATATCACAATGATGTTGACAAATGAGCAGGTCAATCTCAATCTCATTTACTTATTATTGTACATTTCTTCTTGGATGCTTAAATAAAATGTTCACACTAAATGTCTTTTTTAATAAGTCTGACTGACATGGTGTCATGGTTTTCCACTTACAATAATCCATGATTACTGTCAGGTGGTTTTTTGTCTTATATATACATACTTTGTAAAAGGTGATTCATTTGGTGCAAGGAATATTTCAGAATTTATATATATTCTGGTTGATAGCAATAATATTTATGAAGTTGTTCTTTAGATATCTCCAGGAGCTTGGTATTTTGGTCTTTTCAATGGCATTGGACGTACAAGGACACAATCAAAGATGGTATAGTTTATTCCCCTTCAGTTTTACAATTTTTGTCAACTTCTTTTCTCAAAGGCTGCTAGTAATGCTGCTTTGTATCTGATTATATCGCGTGAAGGAAAATACTTTAGTTAAATAGCAGTTCTTTTTATATTTTCTTCTAATACATATAAATCCCATCCAAGAATGGAAGTTGTTAATGCTTGTGATCTCTGTGAGGAAGCCATTCTTATTAATGAAAACTTTGTTAGGAGGAAAGCTGCAGTAATGATAGTTACTGGAAAGTTTGAAGCTGATGATCTGTTTGTTCGTAATAAGATCAAATGGCATTTAATCTATTGTACCAAAAGTTCTAATATTCTTGTGTGAATTGTGAAGCCCATGAATTCTTTCTACAAGTTTATATCTGAAAAAAAATCAGCTGGCTCTACAAGCTTTACCATTCTAACGTTTGTGCTAAATTTCAATGAATAGAGAATTACCATGGTGTCATAGTGTTGTACACCTTAAATATTGCTGACTTTTTTTCCTTTAGCTTTTTCCATTCTACCTTCTTTCACTTCCTCAATGAAGAGTCTTGATATCAAATTTCTGGACAGTCATGAATAATGCAATCATTTGAAAATTTAAACTATAGCTACTGCTCTGATAATTGCAGATTGTCCGAGGCCCGGCATATGCCTTTAGCGCCAACATTACTGTGGAAGGATGTACAACCCCAACAATGTGGGGCCAGTACTGCAACCAAACAGTTGATACACTCTCATGTGTTCCATCTGCAGGAAATATTTCGGTAGCCAAGTCATACAATCAAACAAGTAAAAATGTGGTTTCCTGTAAAAATAGTTTAGAAACTTCTTGCCTTGGTGATGGTGAGCAAAAAGTATACTCCTTGGAGGTAATGGGAGTGGCTGAAGAGTTAACCATTATGGCAATGAATATTAGATTGAATGTAACGGTAACAAATAATTCTGGGAATTTTATTGGAGTTAATTTAATGTGCTTTGTTCGGCATGGTGCAATTCCTTCAGCAGCACTGCATGATTATTCCAGTAACATAAGTAAAGCCCCTTTGTCAATTCGCTCACCAAAGGTTGGTCGTTGGTATATTGCCATTTTACCTGTTAATATTTCAAAAGAACTTGGAGGGACTCAAAACTCAAATACAAAAGTTTGCTATTCCATGGAATCACAAGTGCTTGAATGTCCCATAGGGAAGGCTGGATCAAATTGTACATGGGAACGATTTGTCCTCCAGGTGAGATTGTTAATGAGAATGTGTTTTCTGTCAGTCTTCCTCTATTAAATTTGTGTCTTTAATATGAAAAGCTGGTATAATCGGATAAGAATTTGTTCATACAACTTGTAAATATGCACTACTGGGCATATGAAGGGGCACATGTACATCTTCAATGAGTTCCCATCTGGACCCATTTTCTTAGATGATTAGAAAATGCTTTGTTAAGAATGTTTGCGTATAAAGCATGAAATGGCTTATAATGCCAAAATATAATGATCATATAGAAAATCATTATAAACAGAATATAGGATCAGGATTCTGGCATGCAGATTTCACATTGGAAATATCACCTTTCATATTAGTTTCTTTCATTTATATTAAGTTGATGAACAACTCATGCCTGTAGTGTCTTCTCTTTTCTTGATGCTTGAAGAAACTTATTCGCAGGAATAACTTATTGACAAGCTGAGAATGGTTGTCTGCAGACGATACTCAGGAGAGGTTCAAGCCCCTTTGAATCTTATTATTTGCCAGTCAGTGAAAAAGTATTCTCAAAGTCAGCCAATTTCCCTCTTGAACCCCTTCTAAGTAACTCCTCATATGGTGAAAAACCAGATGATATTTGGACTTACTTTCTGTTGGAAATTCCTCATGGTGCAGCTGGAGGAAATATACACATCCAACTAACATCAGATACAGAGATAAATTATGAAGTATATGCTAGATTTGGTGGATTGCCATCTATTGATATATGGGACTATTTTTATGCAAATAGTACAAGAAGTAGTGATGGCTCCATGTTTTTCATGTTGAATAATTCAAGCAAAGAAAAGGTTGATTTTTATATTTTATATGCTAGAGAAGGAATTTGGGGTTTTGGATTGAGACATCTTAACACTAGTAGTAGTGCTTCCAAAGATGAGATAATCATGTCCATTTCGCTCGAAAGATGCCCCAAAAGCTGCTCCTCTCATGGTGATTGCAGACTTGCTTTTGATGCAAGTGGATTAACATCATACAGGTCTTATGTTCAGCCTTCCCCTTATTCTTTTTACTTTATCTATATTGTTCCTCTTTTGGTGGAGATTATACATGGCATTCTTTGCTTACTCTCTTTTCCCAAAAGAATTATTACTGTTATGATTTTGGTGCTCGTTTATGGAGAATCAAATATTGCTTGTCTTATTTAAGTTTCCTCACTTTTGTAATTGGGTACTTTTTTCCTTTCCTCAGCTTCTGCGCCTGTGATCGAAGGCATGGAGGCTTTGACTGTGGAATTGAAATTGTATCACATCAAGGTAAATGCTGATACAAAGTAATTTAAGATGATGTTTTTGTAATTGGTCTTTGATAATTATGTTGTTAATATTTCCTTGTCTGTTATTGGTAAAATTTTCACCCCCTTATGTTGTACAACCATTTTGCTAAACTTTCAGCCGGTTGTTAACCAGCCCCTTAATTGGTTAAGCAACGAAATAAATCCCTATAAAAAAAAAAAAAAATGAAGAGTAAAGGCTGATGGCCAATCTGAAAAATCAATATATATGTATTCCGACTGTCCCTCCAATGGGAAGTTGCTAAAATTTTCTAATTTTGACCCTTAAAATTTTCAGAGTTGCGGTCACTTTTGATACTACTGTGTAGTTTTTTAGTCTTCAAAAAAGTTGTAATCATTTGGTCCAATTTTATGGTATTCTAGATGGCCACTTTCTTTTCTTAAAAGGTTTGTGATCTAAAAATTTTGGTCTTCAATTTCGAGACATTGACCCCTGAATCGTCTGATCCAGTTTCCTGTTAGTCACATTCTTTTTTTTGTCTACTTTTTGGTTTACAGAAAAAATCTATTTGCATATGAATTTTAAGCCAGAAGTTTGTATCCTGATATTCAATGGTTTTTACTAGATTCTCTTGCCTAAAAACTGCTGTAGGGCATATATGGCAATCGTTTTGTCTTATTGCGTCAAATGCGGCTGCTGTACTTCCTGCCTTTTGGGCCCTTCGAAAGAAGGTAATGCTTTTACCTTATTTTTGGATTAGATTGAAACAATTAAGAACTTCTAACAACATAGAGTAGTGATAGCTTTTGTTGTATATCAGAATCTTCCCATTTGGTTATGCAACAATATCACTGGTCTTTCATAATGTTATGATGGCTGCATGACTTGCGTATGCTTCTGTAGTTTCCCAACGTATAGTGCTGTTATAAGACTTTTTAACTTTAAATTCGAGCATAAATTAGTGGAAGATGTTTACTCTAAATAAAGACAGACAATAGAAAACTCTTGGTCAAGGGTGAAGTGTAAGGTCATGGATGCATTTCCTTACACGTCGCTGAGCTATCTACTTAAATGAAAGGGGGGAAAAATGAAAACAAAAAAAGTTTTGAAACGAAGTAGAGATTAGTGACATTGTAGAATCTCAAGGAGGTCAATAATATGTCCAGTGATATCATGGGAAGTTATTCACAACTCATATATGTACAAACTGATTGAGCGATTAGGGAATGTTCAAGCAATCTCAATCAGCCTACACATTTTTTTTGACCTCTTATTACCAAATTGACAACATCTTGTTTTATACAGGCATTAGCAGAGTGGGTGGTGTACACAGCTAGCGGAATTTTTAGTGGCTTGTATCATGCTTGTGATGTAGGCACATGGTGTTTATTAACCTTTAATGACTTACAGGTATGAATTATTCCTGCATTATTTCTCTTTTTCCAGGAACTTTAGTTTCTAACAGCTTTAGGTTTTACAAAGATTTATTCATTTATTAAGTTGTACAAACCTGTGCAAGCCATTTCAAATTTAGGGGTCTATATGCCTTTAAAGTTGAAAAAAAAAAAAAAAAAAAGACAAACAATGGACACCAAAAGCCTGCAATCCATTCGGGACAATGTCAATACATCCAATGGCAAAGCCACAAGTAGACAGGGGCATGGCCCCATCAAATGTTTGATAGGATCTTTGGATACATGTGATACTCCAAAATGTTACTTAAAAGATATCTAACATGTACCTCTCCCCCTCCCCCTCCACAAAAGGCCCCACCCCCACCCAAAATAGGAAAAATTTTCTGTAGAAAACTTTAAAGTTGTTGATTTTGGCTCTACTTGGATGAGCTTATTTTCTAGGTTATTTTGTTTATTTGGCTAAAAATGACTTTTAAAATCATCACTATTTTCTAGTTACAACTGTATTTTTAAACTGCTTATTTTTTAAACAAAACTGAGCCAATGAAAATAAGCTCATCTAAACACATACTAATCATGTAGTTTTAGAACATTATTATCCCAAGATACTCATTAATATGTCATTCTTTTAAATTTCATAACATAGATGTCATGTTAGCTTTTTCCAAATTAGAAGTGAAAAAACCAGAAGTATCATGAAAAAAGCTTCATCTTTCTCCATCTTTGTATACTTTTCTTCACATTTTTTAAGAAGCAGCAGCACAGATGTATGATCCTACCAATTTTGTACATGGACTATTTTCAACTTCCCTTGTTTTTGTTTCAGATTGAGTTTTCAATTCATTCTTTGATTGAAGTTTCTATATTATACTGTTTTGATACTGCTCATAAAGAGCAATGGGTGTTCAAGAATACTGCAGCTTCGACCACACAGACTACGACTGCACCAGACCGATCGCTTCTGGCGGTGGTCAGTGGCTATTCTTACAAAACTGACAGCGGTTGGTGTGGTCATCAGTAAGGTGTTTGAAAAGCCGACAGAAATCCCACCAACTGCCTTATATATATTTCCCCTCAGGCTCTCCCCGTGGCAGGTGTTTTGTATCACTCTCCACCTAACACTACCACACATTTGCCACAGATTGGCGTTTTCCCCAAACCAAGCTCAGATCAACCGCAACAGATCAGTGAGTCTCATTGCTGACAACCCAAGCCTAGAAATCCACATGCTCAGCCACCATCAACCTCCACCACCACTTAAAAAGTAGTCTGACCTCTGCTGATCTGTTAAAAAAATATAAAAAAAAATTCTTTTTTTCCTATCATGGAAATTGGCTGACTGCACCGACTGTGTAAACCGCCACAGCTGACCTCGGCTTTCTAAACTTTCTGGTGTGGTTGTATTTTTTATTTTGGAGAAACCGACTATGTTGTTGCTTGACCACAGTAATGAACACCCTTAGCAAATGGTATGCAATATATTATGTACATGCCTGTATGAATACATAGGTAAATACATACATACATATGCGTCTGTAGTTCTAGTTATAAATTCTTGGTTCCACAACCGAATACATTCTCACTTGAGGTGCTTAGAGAATTGGGTTTTTTAGTGAAAGTGATCCAAATTTTGTAAAATGTTGTAAATTTTCTATCATGTTATTTTAAATCTCTCTCTCTCAACAACTTTAACATGAGATAGTATTGAATTGTCAAATGAAAAATGTTTCAGTTTATGGACTTTTGGCTCTCTTTCATGGCTGTGGTGAGTACTTTTGTGTACCTAGCTACCATTGATGAAGTTTTTAAGAGGGCTATTCACACAGCTGTAGCTATCCTTACTGCCCTCATGGCTAAAACAAAGGCAACCAGGTAACTGATGCTGGTAGACATTGTTCTAATACATATAATATAAGAGTTAAGAAAATTATTGTTGGAATTTAACTATGCCAACTGCAGGCCTTCCAATATTATTATTGTGATAGCAATTGGAGCTTTGGGTCTTTTTATTGGATGGTTGATAGAGCTCTTGACTAAGTATAGGTCATTCTCCTTTTCAATTGGGTTTGATTTTCATATGCTTGACAGGTGGGTTCTTTTCCTGACCAATCATGAAGTTTTAATTATATAATGGTACACACATTAGATATTTATTTATATTATTATATGGTACACACGCTACAGAGTCACTTGTGTGCTTGAACTGATGAAACACACTAGTATCTGTGATGGATAATCCATTCCACTTTCTCTTCTAAGATGAGGATGTTGATTGCTGCAGATGGCAAACCCTTAAAGTATGGGTCCAAAGTCTTATCAAGACACTTTTTAGACGGTTCCGCTGGATGTATGTGCTAGCAGGATTCACTACATTAGCCTTTGCAGCAATAAGCTGGAAACTGGAAAGCAGTGAAAGCTACTGGATTTGGCACAGGTATAACAATGTTAATAGAATCTCTCTCTCTCTCTCTCTCTCTCTCTCTCTCTCTCTCTCTCACATGTGGTGCATAAAATGTTTTGCAGTTTGTGGCACGTGAGCATATATACGTCTTCCTTCTTTTTTCTTTGCTCAAAAGCAAATATTGTAAATAGTGAGAATCAAAGTCTCCCAAATGGAAATTATGAGTTGACCCGGCAAAATTCTAGGGACGAGGAAGTGAGGGGGAATTGAATTCCTAGCAAAATTAGTTACTGTAAAAGTTAGGTCTAGTAAGACACTTTTAACTGCATCAACAACTACAGCAGTTTATTGTAAAATCTTCTTCATAAGGTTTGTTCCCACTTATTTTATTTTATTTATTTATTTTGGGAAATAGGTTTTATTCTTAGATATTGATCTGTATTTGCATAGGTAGGATTAAAGAACCAAGCCAGGGCAGGAATGTTATTATTTGAGGAAGAGAATAGGACACATACAAAGATGAAGTATTGGTCATTGTAATCTTAAGGGTTTGACAACATATATTTTATCGTATTTTTTTTAAAGGCTTAATAACAGAAGCAGCATTGATGTGATGAATCTTGTATTGTTGGCTTGTTTCTTAATTGCTTGCAATGTTAAATATTTGTCATGTAAACCATTAAAATGATTGTGGGCTTCTTGTTTCTTAATTGCTTGCTAAATCACATATGTGTTCATGATCCAATACTAAGGTCAAAAGCTAAAATGAACATATATCACAGAACTCCTAAGGTGACTTAGAAGTTAGAACACAAGCCATCATCACTTGATCTATAAATTCTTGGTGGGGGGGGGGAAGGCAAAACACACCATAAACTTTGAGTCGAAATCAAATTGACACGCTAATCTTGTAATTTGAAATAAAAGACCTTGAACTTCGAGAAATTCCTAATTGATCTTTCTGTTGAATTTCTGAATCACTCCCACTTTTGTTTTTAATAAAAAAATTTAATTTAGAATGTATTTTAGTAAACTAAAATTTAATTATGAATTTTCTTTTTTCTTTTTTTTCTTCAATCTGATCGTATTCCCCACCCCCTCTTCTATCTCTAAAAATAAAAATAAAAAGGTCTACACAACACTCCCTTTCCTTTTATTTTTTATTATTATTTTTTTTTTGTTTTGGGCAAAGTCCTTTTTATTTAATAAGAGACAGAGCATGACTTTCGACAACAACCAGTCACTCACATACATCCACATCTTCGTTTATGACCAGCCTTATTGCTTAATAATAAGTCTTTGCAAACTCCACTAAATGAGAGACTTCTCTTTTTTTTTTTTTTTTGTTCATGCCCACCACACTTCACCCATATGATTCCTTACTCACCTTGATTTTTTACTTACATTGGAGTGGGGGTCTATATCAAGGAACTACATTTTTTTTTCTTGCTCGTCATTTTTGGTTCGAGAGCTGCAAAAAATTGGGAAGAAGAAATATATGTTGACTTTGTTATAGAATTTCCGTATGAAAATAGCATTAACTCTCTCTCTCTCTCTAGTGAGTGAGTTTGAGTTAAAGGCGGGGTTTAAATCACATAGACATGGAACACCATAAAAAAATATTATTACTGCTTGCTTGAACTCACCCTAAAATTTTGAAGACATTGAGTTAAATATAAAACAAACAAAGAACTTTATTAGTGATGGAAGGTGAACTTTTTGGGATTTGTCCTTTTATTGAATTTCTGGAGTACCAAAGAAGTTGTGCACTATAACAGGAGACAAATGTACTCTTTCTTCTTATAAGAACTTAACCATGGCTTATTAGCTTCATCTTCCGTGGGGGTATCAGGTTATCAGCTCGCCCCAAGTGACTGCATGCATAACAAATAGTGATGACCGACTATAAATTGTATTAAAAAAAAAAAAAAAACTGAAAATTTAAATTATGAGATCGCTTAAAATAGTGGCTTATCACAAAGTTTTGGCAAAAAAATTACTTTATTACTACTTTTTTTAGAATACTTTATTATTACTTGGAAAAAAAAAAAAAAAAAAAGGTTCAGAAACTATTGTATAATTTTTTTTTACAAATTGTTGTTGCAGCAAATTATCCTTAATTCTCATTGGAGGCATTCACTAATATCAGTTTGGAAAAGAAATTCGAATCTTTATTTTCCACTTAAAATACATCAAATAATTATCATCCTCTCTCTTTAAAGTCTTACCAGACAGAACATACCTTTTTCTCTCTTTGTCCTTTTACTTCTTTCCTAATGCGACTGCAACCAAACACACGCAATTGTTCACTTTTGACTATGCATGTCGCTACAAAATGTCGCAAAAAGGTACCGATTTCTAAAGAAGAGAACATTCTAGCCTGGCAAAATTGCTGATGGAATAAAAAATAAACTTATAATTATGTAATGTAAAGTACTAATAATAATAGCTGATCTTTGATATTTCCCTTCCTTAAAATCAAAGTACAACTCCTGGAACACGGAAAAATATGTTCTGGACCCAAAAAATACGCGTCTTGTTTTTCCTTTTTTGAAGTCTTGCTCTTTCTGCTGTCCTCTTCGGGTCAACCCTCAAAAAAAACTTTCATATGGAATGTAGCACCCAACCCCTTACATGAGTTTTTGAAGAATTACACAACTAGCTATTGTAATATTACCTAAATACAAATATAGCCCTTATTAATGTTCTTAGATTCCTTTGAGAAGAATCAAAACAATAAACACAATTCATCACAAAGAAATACACACAAAGCTGGGAGGAAGTAGAGCACTTCCCCCCATCTCAAACTAAAATTTCCTATACACAAGCCAAATCTCATGAACAAATTATAAACAAATTCCCTAAATATTTTCTAGCAACAATTGAAACCTTTTTCCCAGCAATGTCTATGGATGCACTTCTTCAAGGTTATTGGCTTTATCCTACCGTGAACCATCTTGATTCAAATACTCAACTTGCTTGGTTCCCCCTGCTGGGTTTTCAATCTCTACTTAATTCCATTTATCCATCTCTGGTTCAAATGTGAATTCATTGACCCTCACTACTCGCACCTTAGGATCTTTTATGCTACTTCCCTCATTATTCTCTTATTGAAGTGCTCCTCATGGAATGGGATGAGAGTGAACGGACATCTGAAGCTGATACCTCTCTGTAATCCTTACGGATACTCCAGAGGATCTCTGCACACCTCCTCATGCTAGGCCGATTCTGTCTGCGTGGAGCCAAACATTGTAAGGCTAGTTCTAGTATCTTTTCAATGGCTAAGTTATTTGCAGCATCACATTCCAGCCTTGGGTCCAATGTTGTAATAGCTTCTCCATCAGTGAACTTCTTCATGGCCTGAACTTGACATCAAGTCGCATTAGGGAAAAGAACAGAATTTTCTTTCTTTTGTAAAATTTAATCAACCTATCCAGTTAAAAGAAGGGATGGTAGAGTTGGAAAATTGTTGCAAAGACTAGGTGGGAGACATTTGATGGACGTGTGAACACAATCATATGGATTTTTGTTAAACAGTCAAGAACTTAGTTTTACCCCCTTTTCACAGAAAGTTATAGATTAAAACGAATAGTGACCAAAAGAAAAGATAGATAAAAATCATACCCATTTTGCCGTTATCCGCTCCTTGAGTTCTCGTTTTGGTTCAATTGGACGTCTGCCTGTGACTAGTTCAACCAATAACACACCAAATGAATACACATCACTTTTCTCGGTAAGTTGATAGGTTCTGAGGTATTCAGGGTCCAAGTAGCCTGCAGTTCCTTTAACTTGGGTAGACACATGGGTAACACCTGAATCACTGTCAGCTGCCAGTCTAGCAAAACCAAAGTCGGCTACCTTGGCTCTAAAGTTTTCCGTGAGGAGAATGTTGGAAGATTTTATGTCTCTATGAATGATAGGGTGATCTGCAAGGGAATTGACAGAAAATCCTGTTGGATCTCTTGAAATAGATTCTACACTCTCCCAGGCAAACAACTCCCTAAAGGTATACCTGTATACATATGAAGATAGGTGATGGCATGGGCCACATCAATTGCAATATCTAGCCGTGCAGCAAGGTCCAGAATATTTCCATGAATACCTGCATTAGTTCTCCAATCAGATTACAGGAACTCAAGCACACACAAAGCGAGTTAAAGTAAAGCCACATGAAGAGAACTCACAATCCAAGTGTTCTCTGAGGGTTCCATTGGGAACATACTCCACAACAACAATCCTTTCATCTCCGTGCTCCAAATATCCATAAAACTTGACCAGATTCAAATGTTCCACTTGTGCCAGTGTTCGAATCTCACTCTGGAATTCCACGCCCAAATGCTTATCATATACACTCTGCAAAAAAAGGCAAGAAAGTACTTGTTAAAGATCTATGTCACACATTTGTTGACTTAAATGTGAAGCGGCCCATAAGTTTGAGTCAGACCCAGAAAATGGAATTATCCTAAACAACTTTCACCGAACCTTCTTAGCACGTTTTACTGCAACTAAGGTTCCATCTTCAAGTCTCCCCCTGAAGACCGTCCCAAACCCGCCTTGTCCAATCTTAAAAGTGGGGGAGAAATTCCTTGTGGCCTTGAGGATTTCCTCTATGTTGAATTTTACGCTCCCGGGCTCCCGCTCATGTGTTGAGTTATTTGCAGCGGCATAAACCCCTCGATTAGAACCACGTTTTCTCTCACTACTAACTCTTAAAGCACCCACTGCAGCTAAGAAAGCAACAGATAAATAGTTCATTGAAACATCCCACAAATGCAAATGAATATTGATTTAACATAGCACTCACAAATCCATATTGTTCATCAAATATGCCAGCAATAAAACAATGAGCAAACAAAAAGCTAATACTAGTTCCTTGTGGATTCCCACCATATAATTTTTTTCTTTAAAAAACCAAATAAAGGTCAAACAATGCACAAAACTCCCACTTTTGTGGAATTTGGGAGAGGCGATTGTCAGGCAACCTTACCACCACCAGCCACCCCCTCCCCCACGGGCGAACCTATAACCATTTGCTTTGGTGGACAGCACTTGCCATCGCACCAAGACTCGACCCTCTCAAAATTGAGAATTCTGGGACTAAATATCTCTCTCTCTCTGTGTGTCTGATTTAACAATTTTCATAAATTGAGAGTCAACTACTTATTTTCGATAGATGGAGAGCCTATCACAAATGATTTGAACGAGTTTGGCTCTGTATGATAAATGAATAAAGGTACGGTGGAGACAGGATTTGAACCCAGACAGACATCCTCTGATAACATGATAAATTATCCATTGTTCCAGGAAAATGTCAATTGAATAATTTAATCTAACAATAAACATAAAAGTTTTGAATTAAAAACAACAAACAACAAAAAACAAAAACAAATAATAGTTTTAATATTTCTCAGTCTCACAGTATTCTCAGCAACTTCCGGATTCGGCTCATGAAGATCCAAAACCGGTAAAAGCTGTGAATTAAATTTGACTCCCTTTCTTTTGACCACATATACATATGTAGTGGAAGTTTGGGAGAAAATGGAAGTCAGTGTTTAGTTTACCAGGTTTGAATTCGTCAGAGTCAGCGAAGCTCTTAGTGGAGCTCCTAGTATCCACCGGAGGAGTGAAGCAGGAGACGAAGACTCCGGCGACGGAACGAGCGGCGGAGGCGACGGAGCTCCTGGTACTGGAGGTGGAGCTACGGGCGGTGGCGGTGGAGGTGTCGGAGTATACGGAGGCAGGCGAGTAGGGAACGCTCCTTGAGCCCGTCGAGCTAGTGTTCCGCCCACCGTACATTGAAACCTTTTCGGAAAGAGAGAGAGAGAGAGAGAGAGAGAAAAAAAAGTAAATGTTGAGACTTGGAGATATGGCGGGTAGTTGAGAGTTAAAGACTTTACACAGAGAGAGAGAGAGAGAGTTGAAGTCGGAGTTGAAGGAAGACTTTGATATTTTTTTTTTTTTTTTTTTTTTAAGGTGAGGTGTGGCTAACGTGCGCTGTAGGTGTAGGCTTCACTGGCCAGTTAACATTCAAGTATTCAGCATATCGTAAATATGGTGGTTTTTTTTTTTCTTTTTTCTTTTTCCTTTTTATAATTGGAAGCTGAAATTAGTAAATCTTTTAAGTTACGGGGCTGTGCAGTGAGGACAGAGCGAACTCTTCTTTCCCCTTTTATTAAAAACAAAAAAGTAAATCTTTTAAGTTAGATTTTTTTTTTTTTAATATAGTTTTTTTTTAGAGGGAGTCAATCACTTTTGTGGGAGGACGAGAATCAAAGGTAGTTAATGGAGGCAGCAAGGGTATATCCGAGGAGGGGAACTATGTGGAGAGGACTTGTTTAACTAGTAAGGAATTCGGGATGATACTGTTGATGACGATGCTAAGGGTTCCTACTTGACCTCAGGAAGGCCGAGAATCCAGAATGAAGGAAACATGGTGCAATCCCTGGAAAGACAAATGTAACTAGGTTCTGAACAAGGAAGAGAGGAAAAAGGAAGGAAAAAGTAGTATTGAAATTGGTCCAGGATGTAACATAAAACTAAAGGTTTCATGTTCAATCCACACTGACATTCCATGAGATTTTCAAGGTGTCGCTTAAATAGGAAGTAAAATATTGAAATTGTCTGAACCAAAAGTTAAGACACCACTTTCTTATATCCAACAAATAAATATAAATTAAGGAGAATAAATTTTAAAACTTATACCTCAACATGTAAAAAATTAATATGTTAAGAAGGCATTTGGTTCGCTGTGATGTGCCTTTAATGTGATGCACATTACGATGATGTGACATTAAGATTTTTGGTTTATTTTATTTTTTCTAACTTACCATAATTTAAAATTACAAAATATATCATATCATTTTAATCTCATCACCTTCCTAAACAATGTAATGTTATATTTTTATATTGAGATTACATTAATGTAAGATTGCACTAATGTAATATTACAGTATAATGTAACATCGTGGTGAACTAAATGCCCCTAAATAATGTTCCATTGGATTTTGTAAAGGGACTATGAGAGTGTTTTTTTTTTTTTTTTTTTTTTTTTAAAGAGATTTTCAACCTATATCATTCGCTTATGATAATAGCTCTTTATCATCAAACCAAGATATCAATTAATTTTTAGTATAGGCGAGGAATGAACTTCGAATTTATTATTCAACCATCAAAGACTTTGTTATAAGAGTTAATACTGGAAGTTATTGAATGGGCACTAATTCATGATCTTAAGTTCATTTTATTGCCGAAGTTTCAACTTTCAAGAAAGGAAACATCATTGTTGACGGGATGAAAGTTATAGTTAATATATTTTTAATATTATCTACAACCAGCTTATTTTTTTAATAGCAAATCTAGAACTAGTTTTATGACATTAATAGTAAATCAAGTTTTTTTAAAAAAATTAACAATAATTATGCCATATTAAAAAAGTGGATTGGATGTAATTACTAGAGCGTGTGTGATAAAAATAAATATGTTTGTATGGTGCAAAACAAAAATTCTTCCGTCATAATCAAAGTAAAACCTTTGTCCTTTTCATCTTTTGAGTAATCCACATCGATATATAACGCCGTTCTGGCTGTCTTCCATTAATTCTAGAGACAGTGGACAAGTTCTACGCCAATAATTCTATAAACTAAAACAACACGAAGAAAAAGAGGAAGAATTGGTGTAATTTTTAAGATTAAAAACGTTCATCCTACGCTTAATTATAGTTGTTGTTGTTTTTTTTTTTGTTGGGTTACATATTAATATTAGTAAGGATTCATTATCATTGTCATAATCACTATCACAGTTAGTTTAATTTCCACCAGAAAACTTGAAAATTAAAATGACCGTTGCTTGAGCAAGAATGAATCCTCACAAAACTACTTCGATAATAACGGTGGTTGGTGGCGGGAGAGCCCACTGACTTAAGGAACCGATTAATAAGTATAGTTAAGAAGTTGAACCACCAAAGGTAATTTGGCCTTCTTGTATATTGGTTAATTATTATAATTTTCAACTTAAAACCCCTACTTTTCCTTTGTGGGTAAGTGACTATGGCCATGGTTTGGTTCATCAAAAAAATATGGTTTATTTCCTGTTTTCTATGGGATCCACTAATGAAAGACTTATTTGGGTCGATTTCGGTTCTCATTTTCGTTTTCAAAACTTTAAAAAAAAAAAAGAATGAAAATAGAAAACTAATAAAACTGTGGTGAATTTGGTTTAACTTTTTTTATATTGTGCTTTTTGAAAAAGTGGTGATTTTTAAAGGTACAGTATGAAATTGAGTTTTTTTTTTTTTTTTTTTTTTAAATGGAGTGTTTGGTAAAAATTGTTAATTTTTTTTTTTTTAAAAATAGTGTGTTTGGCTATTAGTTATCAAATTGCAATTTGAAGTGTAAATGACTAAAAATGACAAAACATATATAAGATAGTTTGAGAAAATGAAAAATGCATTATAATGTAGAGATACAAGTAACAAGCAAACAGATAAGGTAATTTTATATGGTAAAAAAATTGATATAGTGATGCCACTAGTGCATTTAAAATTTAAAAAAAAAAATAGATTACTTTTTTTTTCCTTCAATTTTAAGTGAAGTAAATTATTAGTCAAAATAAAAAATTAAGCTACCTACACGTATAACAAACTTGTGGAGATTCTTGTCTTCTTATTTATACCATTTGTACCACATAACACTTATTTTTCCAATGCAATTTCCATTTACCACCCCTTGTCTTCTTCACCTTTCTCCTTCTCTCCGTCTGTATTTCTCGAATCTTCTTAGGAATTTATCTTCATTGTATATCTCTTTCTTATTTTCTATGCCATGTGCAGGTATACAAGAAACATTGTTCTGGTTTTGTGAGCACCAAATCCACCTAAGAAGATGGTGATTTATGGTGTTTGGGGGCCCCCAATTAATTTTTATGTGGGTTATGTCACGGTCTTACAAACTGGGCCCTGAGCTTCACCTAACTAGCTTCCCTTTGTTTCCTCGCCTTAGCCTTTTGGTCACTCTGTTCCCCTGTGTTTCCCTCCTAATTTCCCCCCCCCCCCTCCCCCCCCAAAAAAAAAAAAAAAAAAAAAAAACACCCTAATGTTCACCTTCTTCCCCCTTTTACAGCCTCTTCCTAGTGGATGAATCATCATTGCTTCCCCACTTGACACACTTTTCCACCTCTGCCTGGATCTCCAGGAATCTTCACGATTTTATAGGATTTCCTTGGAACTTGTTCTAGACGCTAATTAGTGTTCGACGTCGGACTCCCCAAGGTTATTAGACGCTGCTCAGTCCCGACCTCAGATGGCTGTTCTTCCTTGGTCTTTCCTTTGGCTGGCCTGTTAGTCTCGGGCCTAACCTGGCCCGGGTGTAACTCTATATTATCGTGGACTTGGCCCCCTTCTTTGTTAGTGAACTTCTCTCCTTTCCTCCATGCCTAATCTTTAGCCATAGGGGCCGACTTCCCTGCAATGGGCCTTGGCCACATGGGTTCCTTCTTTGTGTTGGGCCTTAGTGACATGGGCTACTCACAGTTTAGGGGCCTGAGCCCCTACATGTTTTATTTGTGGTTATAATTGGTTTTGTAAATCAACCCTCTAGCTTCTTGGCAAACCATGTCTCTCTCACTTTGGCAATCGACCCTAACTCCAGCAAGGTGAGTTTGGTCATTAGCAACACTGATTTTCTGAGAATGGATTGTGTTGTGTTGATTTTTATGGGTTGTATACTTTTGTTGTGTTCTTGGGGAAGAAGGGTAAAATTGGGTTTTGGGAAAAAATGTAAGGATAATTAAGGAAATGAGAAAAAGTTTCCAACAGTAGCCTTGTTGTGTTTTTTTGCATTGGACCTTTGAGGATCAAGTGCAAAATCGTGATATTTCACGTTTTGGGGCTGAAAACGCAATATAGGAAATGCTTACCAAACACAAAAGTACATTTTGGACCGCATTGTGTTTTTTTCCCCCCCTAAAACTTGAACCAAATGGGCACTTAGCATCCGTTTGGAATGAGCTGAAAATTTTAGCTTATTTACACTTTTAGCTTATTTTTACTATTATTCATGGATCTCACTGCACTTTTTAATACTATTTATGAATCCTACTATACTATTTTATACTTTCAACAAAAAGTTTTTAGCTTCAATTCCTAAACATACACTTTTAGTATTTTTAACGTCGGCAAAATTGAGTATAGTGACACTAGCATTCTCTAATAAAACTGAAAACAACTCCAACCCACTACTATGACATGTCTCACTCAATTCAGCTATGAAGTAAGTGTTGCTATGCTCACGTTTTAAAGAATCTAAGGACTACTTGCTCCCTAGTCCCTACCCTTCTTATTTTACAAGGAAAAAAAAAAGCAACCCTTTGTTTTTTAAATCTTTAGTCTTAATGGGTGTGATTAAAGTTGAGAAAGTTGATTAAGCAAAAAAAAAGTTGAGAAAGTTGAGAAAGAATCTTGTATTTTAATATTAAATTTTTTTCAAAAAATTGAATAAATCTTAGGTAATAGCCCCTACATTTTTTTTTAAAAAAGTAAAAGTAATTAAATACTCTTTAATTTATTGTTGTCTCATTTATTTTCCTTTTAATGTTTATTTTTTGTCATTATAAGTCATTAATTTTAGGAATATTTAAAACATAGGTTTATAAAAATATATGTTAAGAGATTTTTTTTTTTTTCCAAAAATAAAGTCATACTCATTTATGTTAAGAGAAACAAGTACACCCAAATACAATTATACATTTAGCTAGGCCCTCTTTGAGAAAAATTTCTAGCTATGTTATTGCTTGTAGTTTAACTTATATTTTCAATGAAGACATCTAGAATTTAAACCCTCCTCCCTCCTCATTGTTATTATTGAATAATAAATAAATAAATAAAAATTGAGTGGATTGATTATGGGAATTTAAGAAAAGAGGCACAAATTATAGCATGCATAATCAGCTTTAGTGTTTTTCTATTTTTCCTTTTCTAGAGGAAGAAGTTAACTCATAGCAGTGGTGGCACCCATACATGGCTCCAGCAAGACATCTTGAGAAGGAACATGGATGTAACTTAATTTGAACCTATAATATTAATAATCATTGAGTAGAGAGAATGAGTCAGATAAGCACTTATCCATTGTTTTCTACATTTGTTTTGTCATTGTGTAATAGAAAAGAAAGCAACAAGAGAAAACAATTTAATGATCAAAATTTTTTAGCAAAAAAAAAATTTAATGATCAAAATTTTACATCGTCATAAATCGTGAGTCATATTTGACTCCCTTGGTTGATCTTTCTCTTGAATAAAAGTCTCACACACACACAGCACGTCCTATTTGCAAATAGACTCAGAAATACAAGTCTCCCTAAAAAGGTTCAATTCCACATTTAGACTTCTCCACTAATGATTGAATTTATACGTCCAACCTCTTTAAATTCCTTCCAAGGATCAGTCAAGGGCTTTAATTTTTTTTTTTTTTAGTAAAACTTTTACTGAAATTAAAAATAAAAATAAAAATAAAAATAGACCACATACACAGGATGTGTATGCGGTATGCAAATCTAAATAGTAAAGGAACAAGCATCAAGCATCTCAAGCATGGGATGAGCATGGAGTGGATGCATTCCTTTTTCTTTAACATGTTCAAGAACAGTTAAACAAATTTCAGTTCCAAGACTCCATAAGATAATAACAATAGACAGACTAATCTTACTTTGTAACATGGCCACGAATTATTTTCAATCTGTTAACAAACAAAGAGGTTTGAGTTCTATCATTTATGTATAGGTCCTAGCATTATGAAACAACTAAAAAATATATATATAATCTTTGATCGTTTGAGGATTAGTAACAATGTACATCAGTCTACATCATTATCAGCCCTATGATGAATATACATTATGCATTTAAACCAACATTCTTGTCATTCAATCTATGAATTAGCCAGAAAGAACTCAAAAATCCTGAGGCACAATTTTTACTAAACAAATCTACGTCATTTTTAGGGCCTAGAATCGATAAACCATTTTAAAGACCTATTAAAGACATGACATGGTACTGTTCTCTTTGACCTCCTATTTTTCAATATAAAAAACTCAAAATAATCGATAATTAATATATTTTAGAGTGGCTTCCTTTTTAGTTTAATTGGTAAAATCTTTTATTTTCATTTTTTTAAAAGAAAATTACTCATTGGTATCTTGATTTGATAGTAAAAATCGATCATCAAATAACAAAAGCTATAGGTTTAAAATCCTATCATATCTAATAAAAAGTTAAAATATTTAGATAAATCAAGTTCAGAAATAATAGTTTTAATTAAAATAATTAATCTAAAAAATAGAGATTAATGACTTTGTTGATTTATGCTGTTACCCATAGTGCTATAATTCATAAACTACATTCAAGACATCACATTTTTGAAACTTGTGGAACTTGAACAACAATCCAAAGAGGAAATTTAAGAAGATTTATAACCAGCAATTGCCTCTGTATCATGTAAAAAATTAGAAACTTACATATTTAAAACTAGAGAAAGAGTGAGATACTAACCTTTGATTAGAAGCCAATCAACTGTTCCGTACAGTTAAGGTGAACGGTAAGAGTGTAAATAATAATTAGAACTACAGTTGGGTAGAGACTGTTCTGGAGTTGGTTGAAGATTGACGTTGCAGTAATTAAACTGAGAATAGAATTAATAAATAAAATATTAGAATGACTCTGACATCCATCCAAATATGGAATTTTTATTATTTAATATAGAATAATGTTTAAATTATTAAACTCATCCTTAATTTTTTAGACAAGTAATAGTTTATCATGCTATTAAAGCAAGAGGTTCTTAATTTAAATTTCCTATTTAAATGGTAAAAAATTCTACGTGTTAGGCCCACATGTGACAATGAATGTTAAAGCAATGTTTGAATAATTAAATTCATTATTTTCTAACAATTTAAAATTTTCAAACAAATGATATATTGTGTGCACTTGGATAAGAATGAAAAATTAAAATTATTTTACTATTCAGTTTATTTTTACTATTATTTATTGATCTTACTACACTTTTTGGCACTATTCATGAACTTCATTGTACTATTTCAGCTAACTTTTACCTTTATTTACAGTACTTTCAACAGTAATTTTTCAATTTCAACAAAATAAGCGGTATCTAAACACATCTATTATTGATTAACATATATCAAACAGTTGAATACACAGAAAAGTCATGTAAGGACATTTTTGCATTTGACATATTTCAGCTAATTTTTACCTTTATCTACAGTACTTTCAACAGTAATTTTTCAATTTCAATAATAATTTTTCAATTTTAACAAAATAAACGATATCTAAACACATGTATTATTGATTAACATATATCAAACAGTTGAATACACAGAAAGGTCATGTAAGGATTTTTTGCATTTGACAACTACCATAACATGACAAGTAGACCAAGATGATTCTGAGTAATACTGAGAATAAGAAGACCAAACGTGACTCACAAGTCAAGCAAATCAGGCTTTAATGACTTTTACCTCAGAGCTTGACCTATCAATTAAACACGGTTGAGCTTTACTGATTTATCTGTTGAACAGAAATTTGCCAGCCTGGTCTTTCCAGCTCACCTCAGTGTTTGGACGAAACCAAGCTGGCGGACTAGTCCCTAGAGCATACCAATTAACTATACCTAGAGAATTGAGTTGTTTAAAAGAAAGGCTTTTTTTTTTTTTTTTTTTTTGAGAAAGTGTTTAAAAGAAAGGTTGAATGGACTTGGACCTACGATAAAGTATTTAGTCCATCCTTGGACTCAATTTCACATCTAAACCAAATTACGTTTGGCTTCGAAGTGGAAAAAAAATATTCCAATTTGAACACATACCAGGCCAAACTCCAGCTACATTAATGAAAAGAAACCAAGGAACCTGAACTGGTTTATGACTATAGAATAATAGATTTTTTTTTTTTTTTTGAGAAGCTAGAATAATAGAAATAGATACCTGACTTTGGGACTCTGAAACACAGCAAAGAATCAACTGAGTAAGGACAGGAAGTTTCTTTGGCATCTCTATTTGAGTCAGGGTAAATGCAAAATAAATTTGTTGTACACAAACTATGCATCACCTGATTTTTTCCCACTCAATCACAAATTGTAGGATAGACCTCTAGGTACTTCATAAGTGTATTCAAAATCCTGAAATCTGAAGCAGAAATTCACAAACTTATTAAATGAAAAATCAAGACAGCGCAACATGAATTCTAGAGGTTTAAGTGCATAGGCAGCAATAAAATATCTTTCATAATAAATATTTTCTGTATGAAAGCACAGTTGATTTTCTTCAAGTTCAGGAGTGAAAAAATATAAGAAGATATGATTGTCAAATATTGCTTATGCAGAGTTGAAATTACTAAGGTAAGGTGCATAAAAACAAATAATTAATTTGTGATATTATTTTTGAACCCAAAAATAGTTGAAAGTTGGGAAAAACATTTTTGAATTGTTAGGTCAGCAGTTACAACAAAATTTGGTGATAATTCAAGGATAACATGAGCAAATGGGAAATAAATTTGATTGAAGGAAAAACAAAGAACATTATAGTATAAACATACATATTCTTTCAGATCCAGAAAAACTGGCATAATTTGGAACAGTATAAGATTATGGAAATACCATAATATTCATGAACATGTTTCAGGACATGTGATTATATTTGTTAGGGTCATATTTTCTATGTAATTGGTTAATCCTTTGACAAAACACATTTTACTTGTAATTCTTTGACAAAACGCGTTTTACTTGTAACTGAGTAGATCTAAGATAGGTTTAATATATTAAGAAGTATGTTGATCAAACATATCAAGTGGTATCTTTAAAGTCATGAAGATTGATCCAAGAAACAAGTGAAAAAAAGTTGTTTCATTAAGTCTCCACAAAAGCTCGACAGATACTGCTATTGAGGTTAAACGAAGAAGCTCGACCCTAGCTCGACACAAGCTCAATCTGTTGAGAATTACGATTTCGGAATTTCTGGATCTGAAATTCGGCCCATGCTGTCTTATTTGATTAGGGTTTCTTTTCTTACAACCCTAGTCGTATATAAGGCATATTTTAAAAAATCATACACGGATATAGAGACCTAGAACTTATATATTCTATGTGAAACTATTGCGTTTGTACGTCTTAGGGTTCTGTAACCAAGTGCTTCTTGATCTTTATCGTTTGTGAAGTGAAGAACTTTATAGCCAACAACACTCATTCAAGTTGCTGGAGTTAGTCACAGATTGGAGATTTGTGTAACAAAGGAAAGAATGCTACTACAATATCAAGTTTAATTAGGTATTGAAGCAAAAGTTCAACTGTAAGTTGGTATTTTGAGATAGGCCAGGGTAGTAGTAAGATTCCTCATACTTGTAACCGCTTGATTATTGATTAGCAGATTCTTGGGAATGGTGACATTAAATTCACCCAGTAGAGTTTTTGCCTTGAAAGAGGTTTTCCTCATTTGTCAATAAATCACTGTGTCAATTTTTTTTCTGCTGCATATTAGTTATTTGGTGATTTGTTGGTGCCTTCACGATTTGCATGCAATTTAAATCGTGGAGGTACGCCCATTTTTTTTCCCATTTGTTAACAAATCACTGTGTGATATTGTTTGCTTTCAAGAAACTAAGCTATCTTCTTTAAACTCTTCTGTCGTTCGAAGCCTTTGGGGTAGTTCGTTCCTAGACTGGGTTGCTCTAGATGCAGTCAACAGTGCAGGGGGGTGTTACTAGTTTGGGACAAGAGAGTTTATGAAAAAGTTGATTGTGCTATAGGTCAGTTTTCTGTTAATGTTTTACTGAAGGGGGTTGTGGATGATTTTGTATGGGCATGTTTAGGAGTGTATGGTCCTAATGATGATAGCTATCGGGGTGCTTTGTGGGAGGAGTTCACAAGGATGCACTCTAGGTGGAATACAACATGTTTCAATATCATTCGATATTCGAGTGAGAGATTTGGTTGTAAGGCTTTTAGTTCGGCCATGTTTGCTTTTTCGGATTTCATTGAGGCTAACTACCTTGTGGACTTACCTCTTGAAGGGGCTTTGTTTACCTGGTTTAGAGATTTGGGGATAGATTGTCTGTCAAGAATTGACAGGACCTTAGCATCGGTGGATTGGGTAGATCATTTTGGGAACATGTCTCAAAGGGTACTCCCTCGAGTAGTTTTTGATCACTGCCCACTTTTGGTGGTAGCTGGTAGTGTTAATAAAGGTTGAAGTGCCTTTAAATTCGAGAATATATGGTTGAAAGAAGAGGGTTTTGTAGAGAAAGTTTGACAATGGTGGAATGGGTATTGCTTTTTGGGTTCTCCAAACTTTATTCTGGCTCGTAAATTAAAAGCCCTTAAAGATGACTTAAAAACGTGGAATAAGGAGGAATTTGGGGATCTGGCTTTTAGGAAGAAATGCCTTGTACCTGAATTGTTGGGTTTGGATGCTAGGAAGGACTTGTTGGGTCTTTCGCAAGAGGAACAAACTTGTAGTATTCAGATTAAAGGTAATATTGCACATTTAGCCTCTTTGGAGAAGATTTCTTGCAGACAAAAGTCTCAGATATTATTTGTGAAGGAGGGTGACAATAATACTCGATTTTTTCATCGAGTAGCAAACTCCCATAGAAAAACTAATCATATTTGAGGTAAAGAGGTCAATGGTATTCTTTATGAGGATGAGGAAGAAGGGTCTAAGATGGTTTATTTTTATCAGGGTTTGTACACAGAGTCAGATACTTGGCGTCATTCTATGGACAGTTTGGAGTTTACTAGAATTGAGGAGGATGAGCAGCTTGCTCTTGAAAGGGATTTTTCTAAGGAGGAGGTGGTACAGGTTCTTCAAGAGATGGAAGGTGATAAAGCCCAGGTCTTGACGGCTTCATTATTACCTTTTTTCATAAATGTTGGAGTGTAGTGGAAAAGGATGTTATGGCCTTCTTTGATCATTTTCATAGGAGCTTAGATTTTGAACGGTCTCTAAATGCTTCTTTTCTATCTTTGATTCCCAAGAAAAACAATGCATTGAATATCAAAGATTTTCAGCGTATCAACTTAGTGGGCAGTGTGTATAAGCTGTTGTCTAAGGTATTGGCTAACAGATTGAGGTTGGTGATGGATAAACTCATTTCGAAGTCGCAGAATTCTTTTGTTGGTGGTAGACAGATTTTGGATTCAGTGCATATTGTTGATGAATGTCTAGACAGTAGATTGAAGTGTCGTACTTTGGGGGTGGTGTGTAAGTTAGACATCGAAAAAGCCTATGATCATGTGAATTAGGACACTTTATTCTATTTGTTAGAAAGGATGGGCTTTAGGGGTAGATGGAGGAGATGGCTAAAGACTTGTGTCACTATCGTTCGCTTCTCAGTTTTGGTTAATGGATCTCCTGCTGGTTTCTTTGGTAACTCTAGAGGTCTAAGATAAGGTGATCCATTGTCTCCCTTTCTCTTTCTTTTGATCGTGGAGGTTTTAAGTCGGATTCCTGAAAAAAACTGAAGAAGGTGGTCTCATTCAGGGTTTTCATGTGGGACCTATTAATTCTATTGGTATCCGTATTTCTCATCAATTATTTGTTGATGACACCATTCTTTTCTACAATGCTTCTAAAGAGTAGCTGCTTTCCATTAGGCTGACTTTGACTTGTTTTCAAGTTTTTACTGGTTTGAAGGTGAATGTGGAAAAAAGTGAAATTGTCCTTATTGGGGGAGGTAAGCAATATTCAAACTTTGGCTAATATTCTTCAATGTAGGGTGGGCAGTTTGCCTATGATTTATTTGTGTATGCCATTGGGAACTTTGTATAAAACAACCTTTATCTGGAATTTGATTTTAAAGAGGATGGAAAAGAAGCTTTCAAGCTGGAAGCGGCTTTATTTGTCAAAGGGTGGTAAACTCACTTTGTTGAAAAGTACCCTTTCAAGCCTTCTGACTCATTATCTTTCCCTTTTTACTATTCCTAAAGCTGTGGTAACTAGATTAGAACGTATTGAGAGGAATTTTTAGTAGGGTTCCTCACTTGAGTGTTTCAAATACCCCTTGGTGGCTTGGAAAAAGATTTGCTTACCGCTTGAGTTTGGTGGTTTGAGAATTCGGAATTTGGTGTCTTTTAATCAGGCTTTATTAGGGAAATGACTTTGGAGATATGGCCACGAAATTCCTCATCTGTGGCGGAGGGTCATAGCCATGAAATATGGGGAGGGGAAAAGGGGGTTGGAGTACTAGAGTTTGTAGAAGGGCTCATGATTGTGGTTTATGGCGGAGTATTAGTGAAGGGTGGGAAAGTTTTTCTAAACATTTGTCTTTTCTGGTGAGGGATGTTTCTCATATTCTTTTTTGGCATGATAAGTGGACGGGGGTAATTCTCTTAAAATTTTTTATCCTCATTGTTTATGTGTTTAGCCAATAAGGAAGCTTCTATTTCTAAATTGTTAAGTCCTCCAGTTGGTGATAATGACAAAGTGTGGAGTTTAAGATTTTATAGGGAATTCAATGATTAGGAGTTAGCGGCTTCCTACTCCCTACTTCACTTCATCCAATCTCGAATTCCTAATGGAAGTGGGAAGTTTGACATTTGGTTTTTTTATCATAAGATTCAAAATGCAACTCATTCTACTTCGCCTTGAAAGGGCATTTGGAAAGTTAAGGTTCCTAAAAGGGTGGCATTCCTAATGTGGACAGCAGCTCATGGTCAGATTCTAACTTTGGATAATCTTTTGCTTCATGGTCGCTCTTTGACGAATCATTGTTGTATGTGCTGTTGTAATGAGGAATCTATGGATCACCTGCTAATTTTTGGTCCGGTAGCTCATTCTTTGTGGATGTATATGCTTCGGTTGTTTGCGATCGATTGGGTCATGCTAGGTTCAATTGTGGACTCATTATTTTGTTGGTATCATTAGCTTGGGATGCATAATTCTAATATTTGGAATTTGGTGCAAGGCTGTTTAATATGGACCATTTGGACTGAACAAAATTGACGTTCTTTTGAGGGTACTGAGAAATCTTTGGCTCAGTTGTTAGATTTATGCCAACGGACCCTCTTTGATTGGTCTCGGTGTTGGGGTCTCCCAAATTGTTCTACACTTATGGATTTTTTTTTGTCTCTTAGAATAGCTTAGTGGCTACTTGTTACTTTTTGTTTCTTTTTACTCTTTGTTCACTGCTGTGAACTCTATGTATTTTTCCTGCTATTCCTTTTTCAATAATATTTTCTTCTTACTTATCAAAAAAAAAAAAAAAGAATTAATTAACCAGGGTCAAGCTATCTTAACCCAACAATATTATTGTTAGAGAAATTTGCAAATCCTTACCTCAAAATGTGAAGCAAACTGACCACTTGAGGTGAAAAAAATTCTGGATCAGCCAGGGAAGTGCAGTGCACAATCGACTAGAAAACTGTCAGACAGTGTTTACATTGAAAATATGATTGTCCTCTTTCATCAACCTAAGCAATGTTCCTAATATAACGTAAACCTGTAAGGCTTGTGGGTGAGATTTATCACTTGACACAAAGGTATGAACATTACTAGAAATCTGTATCCAACTATAACCTGGAACTTTAGAGTCACACTTGTTCCTCATCATTTTGCGTACTCTTGCCACATCATGCCAAAGCCTTTCAGAAGCATACAAGTTAGACATCAGAGTATAATTCACAGGATTGTTAGGCTCTAATGCAAATAACTTTTCTGCAGCCCATTTTGCTAATCTAAGATTTTTATGGACTTTACATGCGCCAATGAATGCTCCTAAGCTGTTTGACCCAGGTTCCATTGGCATTGAGGTCAAAACATCAAATGCCTCATCCAAAAGACCAAAGCGCCCAAGAAGATCTATAAGACAGGCGTAATGCTCTGAGTCTGGTACAATTTGGTAGTAACTGGTCATCAAATTGAAGTAATGCAGACCCTTCTTTACTAGCCCCCCATGGTTACAGGCAGAGAGAACCCCAAGAAAAATGATTGGATCTGGCCTAATGCCATAAGATAACATCTTCTCAAATAACTCAGTAGCTTCTTTGGTAAGACCATGGAATGCATATGCGCATACAACTGAAGTCCATGTAACAATATCAGGCTCTAAAACAGAGCTGAAGCATTGATATGCACCAAGGATGCTACCACATTTGGAGTATGCATTTATCAGAGAATTTGATATAGATAAAAAGACTTGAAGCCCTAGCTTAATAGTACAAGCATGAGCTTGCATAATTTCACTAGTGGCAGACAAGTTACCACATGAGCTAAGGATGCTAGCAAGAGTTAATTCATCAGGATAGAAACCTGCTTCAAGCATTTTCTTCAGAAGTTTCATAGCTTCCTTCCCATCTCCATGCTGTCCGTAAGCCACTATCATAGTATTCCAAGACACAACATTTCTAATGTTCATCCCATCAAAAGCCTTGCAAGCATCATTGATACTTTGACTATTTGCATACATATCAGCAAGTGCACTCGCCACTTGAACATCTAAATCAAAAGAGTTTCTTACAATAAGGCCATGGATTTGCTTTCCCAAGTTACAAGATTCCAACAAACCACACAAACTCAGCAGGCTACTGAATGTAAACTCATCCCCCTTCACACCTTTCAACTGCATCAAATTGAAGACCCCAAAAGCCTCTTTGGCCAAACAATTCGAAACATAGCAAGATACCATCACATTCCAGAAAACCAAATCTCTAGACAAAATGCCATCAAAAGCCCGTCTAGCATCTTCCACAAAGCCACATGTTGCATACAACTTGACAAGAGCACTACCAACAAAACTATTCAAGTCAAACCCCACTTTCACTATAAAACAATGCAGTTCTTTACCAATCACAACATCATCCAACTCAATGCATGCACGAAACAATCCGTTAAAAGTTATATCATCTGGCCACACCATTTCCAACAACATTCTTTTAAAATAAGAAATACCCAGATAAAGGTTCATCCTATTATTACTACTAAAGTCAACAACACCACAAATAACAGTATTCCATGACACCACGTTTCTCACACGCATATCATCGAACAGTCTCTGTGCATCATGAAACTCCTTGCATCTAACATAAACATTCAAAATCTGGTTTTGCAAGGACAATACATTATACAATCCCAACTCTATCACATGTGCATGCAGTTGTTTTCCTTGGGGAAGAAATCCCATTTTGGCTGAGACTTTGAGGGCATTGGAGCAAAAAGAATGGGCCGAGTGAGGATCGCTGAAATGGGTTGCCTCGGAAATAGGCATTTTGGCTCTGAGTCGACTCAGAGGGAGAGATGAGTCGTTTTTTTGAGCATTTTGGCTGGTTTGAGCTGAGGAAAGTATTGGCGGGAAGGACAACTGCCGTTTGAAATGGACGGTGGGGATTGAAGATGAGCGGCATTTGGACAGCATGTGATGATGATTGATTATGAGACCCAACGTTCAGTAGTGGTTTAAAACTTCTACAGTGGAGGGGGAGAGTGACCCGAAACGCCAGCGTTTTGTGTTGAATTGTAAATAACACTAGCTTATAACCAATGCATAAGCACGGATGATAAATTCACGCAATTAGATGCATATTAAATTTCTACCTAAGGTCCGTTGAACTTATTGTTGCTGAAACTGAAAATTGAAAACTGAAAACTGAAAACTGAAAACACTGTAGCAAAATAATTTTTAAATATATGAATAGTACCGTAGGACCTATTTTTAATATTTTTTATTGTGTGAACAGTGCATAAACAGTGCGTGAACAGTGTATGCACTGTTTATGCACCGTGTTTCTTGTCTCTCAGAGTCAACATAAGCGGCTGAAAAAAAAAAAAAAAAAAAAAAAAAACGTGCCACGAGAATAATCTAAATCCAAACGGCCTCTAAGTTTAATACTATTTATAGTCATTTTTGGATTTGTATTAAGGATATTATCTGAATAGAGTATGGAAATTATTGATTCTTGATGACCTATCAAAAAAATAGATAAAATTTGGCAACAAACTTAGTCAGGCTACAAACTACTTATATCTTTTTATTGGATGTGAATTTTGACAAATCTATTATTACATTACATTTTTTTTTTTAATAGTTTTAAAAACTGGGCTGGGAATTGAGCACCAATTTGATCCATAAAACCCCTAAAATCGGTCAAAAATTGACCAAAATCGGGAACTGGGAGCAAAAGCAATTCTTTGACCATACCAGTTTTTAAACCCATGATTTTCTTTATATATTCTTTATGTTTGCAAAATTTTCAGAAGATTAAAGATCAATAGTTATATCCAATCAAATATTTGAATTTTAAGTTTTTGTAGTTTGTAATTATACACAAAAATAAGTTTATGAATCGAATAATGAATAACATCATATTGGCACGAAATTTGACATGTGTGTTAAAAACATAAAGAACATACAATCTAATTGTTAGAATTTTAAAATATATAATCATATTAATTTTATTAGTAGGAGTTGTAGTGCTATAATTAAGTTTGTAGTCAAATTTTATCCCCAAAAAATTATTCATTCTTGATGATTTTGTTTTAGAAAAAGAGATATTTTGTTACTTCTTTAACTTAATTTTGTTATTGTGATGTAATAAATTTATTTTATGTCTATATTTTTCAAATAAGATATAAATAACCAATTTTTAAGATCACGATTAAATTTTCCCCGGAAACTTTTATTAATTTGAAGTAGTCCAATTTTTAATCTCTCTTGGTCATGAAACCCTAATTGGTCAATCTTTCCTCTCTTGAACTCTAAAATGAAATCTCACCTCGCTTCACTCTCCAATCCATCTATAAAGTCAATTTCTCTCAATTCCCTCTTTTCTCTTCCATCAATTTCAATACAATTCAATATCTCCAATTTTTAAATCTTTAGGGCGGGGTTTTTGGTTTTCTTAATTTGAAAATGGAAGGGAACAAAGACAAAGCATTGAAATGCTTGAAAATCAGTAAACAAGCAATGGAAGTTGGAGATCAAAGCTGAGCCTTAAAGTGTGCATTTGTTTCAACTTTTTGAGCCCAAAAGCCCATTTTGAAAAAAGCCAACCCTTTATGTCCATTTGGTTTAGCATAAAACGCAACTTTTTGAAAAAAGTTGCATTTTATACTTGTGAAGAGAACGTGCAACACTAAAAGGAGCACCTGAGATCCATTTTGCCAAAAGCCCGTGCGCGTTCTAATGTATCCGTTGGACAATCTTGGGCAATTATCGAATTACCCTTCAATAAATCTGTCCATTCTTCTTTCTTCGTCTTCTTCAACGCCTCTCATCAAGCTCGCTCACTCACGCCTCTCATCTCTCTCTCTCTCTCTCTCTCTCTCTCTATATATATATATATATTTTAATTTTATTTGTCTAATCTGATCAACACAAAACAACTTTAAATCAACTCAAACCCAATTGGAAAACCCATCCCAAACCCAACTCAAAATCAACCCAAAACAAAATAAACTCAAAATCAAACCCAAAATCCACAGAAAAAAAAAAAAAAAAAAAAAAAGAAGAAAAACACCCAAAATCCCAAAATCCTTATGTTTCAATCATCTTCATCATCATGATCATCATCATCACCATTCTTCTCTGGAGTGTGAAAAAAAAAAAAAGAATAAAGAAGGAAAGACGAAATAAGGAAATAAAGAAAAAAGACAAAAAAAGAGATGCAAAGAATTCATCATCATCATCATCATTAGCTTTCGAACTGTCAAAAAAAAAAAAAAAAAAAAAGAGATGCAGAGACTTTGAGGGATGAGAGAGGGGTTTGAAGTGTGTGGAACATTCTGGAGTGGAGTGTGAAGTGGAAGGGAAAAACTGAAAAAGACGAAATAAAGAAATAAAGAAAAAAAGTTAGGGCACGTGTGCGGAGGAAGTGGTAGGGAAAAAAAGGAAAGAAGGAAATAAAGAAAAAAAATTAAGGGTACCTGTGTAGGAGAAAAAAAGAGGAAAAAAGAAGAAGGAAATATGAATAAATAAAAAAAAAATAAGGGAAACATCTAAAGAGTAAGAAATTAAAATTGAGAAATACTGTTACAATACTTTCACCATATTTTTACAATAAATCTTAATTGGTAGGTTATTATTAGTTAATATTAATGAGAAAAAAATAATTTGTTTAGAAAGAGAAAAAAATAATTGTAATAGTACGTTCAAATTAAAATCAGTATAAATTATCACAATACTTTCACAATAAATCTTAAGTGGTAGGTTATTATTAGCTAATATTAGTGAGAAAAAAATAATTTCACAATATTGATTTAAGTATGAAATAAACTCCCTTATATATACATTGTCATTTTTTGTAATTTATCCCTTAAATTGCCACTTTTATAACTGCTAGTCAAACACTCAGTTTTTTCAAAAAGCATTTTTTAACAGCTTTAACCAAATACTCAGTTTTTTTTTTTTTTTTTAATAAGTGCTAGCTAAACATTCAGTTTTTTCAAAATCATTTTTTAATAGTTTTTACCAAACACTCAACTTTTTGAAAAAAAAAACACTTCTTTATTATGCACTTTTGAAAAATGTACTTTTTCAAAAATCACTTTTTCAAAACACTAAACCAAACTCACCCTTAAAAAATTCTTCTCCAAAGCTCATCATCTCGATCACAGCATCACACACTACTAGTCCAATGATCTCTTATTAAAGATAGAGAAAGACTCCAATGGGCCCAATGATATCAACAAGCCCAAGAAGACTCTTCCAGGCCCACTAATAATGGCCCATCAGAGCCATCAAAATTCAAAACGAGTTTTGCAATTAATTTTTTTCTCTTCTAATTAGAGCACCATCTATCTAGGAATGAGGTAACAAAAACATGTTGGTAATCTGATAATTAAGGGCAATGCTATCATCTTCTAATGATTCTCATTATACACATCTTATTTATTAACAAATAGAGGTTGAAAGTAATGATTATAAAGGGTTGTTGATTTCACCAAATGATTAAAACAAGACCAGCGTTTTTGTTTTTGTTTTTCTCGGTGGAAATGATATTCATCTTATTATCAAATCCAGCTAGCTATTTAGTCACTTAAATGAGTAAAACTATGATTCCAAACCAATCATGTTTTTTGTTTTTTCATAATAAAATTTGTGTTCTGTCATCCACACATAGGGGTGTCAATGTTCGACTTAACCCGCAAACACGACACGAACCCAACACGGGTTTTTTCGGGTTAGGGTTAGGCCTTAATGGGTTTGGGTTATAAACGGGTCGACCCGAAAGTGACACGATAAGAAACGGGTCATAAATGGGTCAACCCGCGTAACCCGCAATAGACATGTTTGACACGCCAATTTATTTGTGTCAACCCGAAATGACCCACTTAACACAATTCGTTTAACTCATATAACAAATAAATATTTATTTTATTTTAGAATTGTCAAATACCTTTTATATCCAACATATATTTTAAATTTAAAAAGAAAAATGAGTAATTACAAAAATTTACAAGAGATATAATTGGAAATTGAAACTTTACAGACCCTAGAACTAGTAATATATATATATATATATATTTTTTTTTTGGCATAAAACTTACACAAATGAAATTGGATGAGCTTATGGAAGATGTTATGAATTTGGACATTAACAAAGAATCTATGGATGATAATCGTAGTCATAGTCAGGATTAGTCTACTGTTTACTCAAATTATTTCAATATTGATACTTAGCATTTGACAAGTTCCAAGAATATTATATTTTTGTTGAACTATGTTATTTTATTTTTATGAAACTTTGTTATTTTGAATTTGGGTTGACGCGTATGCACTGTTTTCTAGATAAACTTATTTCTAGATGAATGTTATATTTTTGTTGAACTATATTATTTTGAATGTAGGTTGAAGACTTGAAGTGTATGTACTGTTTTTTGGGATGTAAAAAAAAATATTTCTAGATGAATGTTATATTTAATATTATGTAGGTTGAAATAGGTTGTGTTACATTTGTGTCAACCCAACACGACTCGTTTATTAAGCATGTCAAATGGGTTGGGTCAGGTCAACCCGCTTTATTAACAGGTTGGGTTAGGGTTGAAGGATCATGGCACGATTATTAAATGGGTCGGGTTAGGGTTGAGCCATTTAGTCGAATACCTCTACCTTGACACGACACGAACCCGACACACTAACCCGAATTGACACCCCTATCCACACACTCATTTCCAATGATAGCTTCAACTGTGGGATGAAAACTCACAGTAAGTAAAGGCAAACCTAAGGATCATATTTTAATGATTGAACGCGTGGTTGGGGAAGTTACACTAGATGTGACCATTTGAACTTTTTTGCTTCAATTTCGTTCTCAACATTAACTTTTATATCGTTTTCTATCATGTGAAACTTCCATTTTCTTGAAAGGAAAAAATTCTTACATACATTCTATTTAGAATTGAAATTCTGAGTTTGAGACAAAATGGGTGTAATAAACACTACTCTTTTTTTAAACCTTTTGCTTGTATGGTCATTGCCTTAGCTCTCTCTGATTCAAGCAGCTAGCTAGGCTTTTTCTTTGGCAATTGTCACCTCTCTTCAGTGGCCAGACTCAATTATCAACTCAGACTTCCAAAGCTTGTTTTTATCTCCCTACAACTCAGACTTCCTCCACCTTTGCTTGACCTTGTTGTGCTCTATAGGGACCATGTTGATTGCCACCCAACATTTCTCCATTTTGTCTTGCAATTGAAGTTGCAGCTCGATTATTCTTATCTCGGCCTCATGAGAAGCATGGATAGCCTACATAGGAACAAAAAGTTAGTAGCTGCATGAAAAGATCTATCATAATATACCTGACTTGCTTCTCCGTAGTAAGCACTAAGGTCAACATTAGTCGATGCCCACAACCAAAAACTAGTGACTGCAAATTAGTCCTTGTCCATACCCTTACTTGAGTTTGAAAAAAGGGCTCTTTAGGGGCCAGGTTGAGTTTGAAAAAAGGGAATTTATCAGGGCTCAATCATAGTCCCTTTCCTTTAAATAGGACCTCGGCTTGGTCTGCAGGTGGTAGATACAACCATACAACCATACAACCATATAACTTTATGACTTCCACAACAAATCCCCACATCTGCTCTTCAATTTCTCGTTTCGATTCTTCACCTTTAGTCTTTGTGACTTTTCATCTAACTTTATTTGATTCTAGTAATTTGGTTTAGTAGTATTTTATTTTTTTGGAACATTGTGAAGTCTAGGCCTTAGGAATTAGGATTTGAATTCTAATTGTATAGATGTGAATGAAAATTTTTAGGTATACCTCTCTCTCTCTCTCTCTCTCTCTCTCTCTCTCTCTCTCTCTCTCTCTCTCTCTCTCTCTCTCTCTCTCTCTCTCTCTCTCTCTCTCTCTCTCTCTCTCTCTCTATATATATATATATATATATATATGAGTTGAGTTTAAGTTAAATATGGTGTAATTCTATAGAAGTTACACTATTTTTAAACCGTAGATCTTTATAAGATCTAATGGTTTAAAAAACTATCTATTACTTTCCAACTCATTCACCTAATTAATTGCAATTTTTTCTCTCTCCTTAATTATTCCTTCCCTCCCAGCTTCCATTTCTTCTTCTTCTTTTGGTAGAACTACTCTACTAAATTAGAAGCAGGTTCACACTTTACATTGTAAAAAACGGAGACACAGCCTAGTAATATTTTGAACTAGCAAATAGCCGAAACTATCCAGGGAAAAAAATTGGAAAGATCAGTTTATATATAGTAGACGCCTCTACAAATAATCAAGTTCATGAATAAATGTCAGCAAATATTGTTGCCAAAAGGCTAATAAAAAAATTGGTTCATAATGCAATTGTGAGTGAGTGAACAACCATTGGTATCTCCTTGATGGGAAAATATCTTTGGTACCCTATTAAAACAAAAGCTGCGATATAGTTAAATATGCCTTATAAAACCACGGATTACTGAAGATGACATCTTTGCAATGTTTTTTGTTTGTTAAGAAATAGTGTCAATAAGAAAACCTTTCAATCAGGGTCAGTACTTTAAAAATATGGCAGGGTGACCTACAAGCTATGAAGCACGGGTGCGTTTCGGGACTCGGGTGCGGGTGTGGGTGCGGGACTCGACAATTTTTGAAAAAGTAGGATGCGGGTGCGGCAGGACTCGGCGATTAAAAAATTATTAAAAATATTTTTATTTATATTTTCTATATATTTTTACTATTAAAATATTCTTAAAAAACACATTGCCATGCCTTGATTCACAAAACAAAGAAAGAAGAAGGCAAGAAACACATTACTATGCCTCTGAGGTCAGAATTTCGGTTGTTCCAGCGAGTTTCAAGGCCGATATCGGCCTGTTTCAGCTGTATCGGCAGTATCGGTTGCCGGCTGATACGACTCGATATGGTTGATACGGCCCGATTTGGCGCGAATCGAGCCGCGTCGACACAAATCGAGCCGAGTCGGTGCGAATCTGAGGAAAAAAAAAAAAAAAACTCAGACGCGGCACCGACGTGCGGTCAACTGCGTCGGACGCCGCGTCAGACTCGGGTGCGGCACCCTCCCAGCCACGTCCGTGCTTTCTAGCCTACAAGGCTGAAATTGGAGGTTTTGGCTATGGCGGGGTGACCTTTAAGGCTTCAAAAGTTTCTTGAAAAGAATGACATTCAATGAGGTGGAAAACAATAGTATCTCAATGTTAGGAACATGGGTGTTTAGTAGTTGAATTTGAGGACAACCAAGCCTCCAAGAACAAGGGAAGAGATGTGAACAAGGAGATAGAGAGAAAATAGAGAGACTTGAGAGAATTTGGAATTAAGAATGTTCATCTGATACATGCCAATCCTCACCACACTACTCTAATACCTCCCAATGTCTAACTGCCTAATTGCCTAAAGCCAGCTGTCCATATCCTAACTAACTAACCATATTAACTAACTCTTATGCTATACAATACTGGTGTGAAGAATACAAGTATATAATGCCAACTAAGCAATTACAATTATCACTTATAGTACAATATCACTGTACACTCTGGCAGCACTAATGGATGCACACCTCATCAGCTACACCTACACACCTCATCAGCAACTCATGCACCCTTCATCAGCAACTCACACATGCACCCTACCAGCACCACACGCACAGCTAATCAGCAACTCACACACGCACCCTAACAGCACCACACACACAGCTAATCAGCACCACACGCACACCTCAACACCCAACTAAGTAACACACTCACACACTTCTAACACTTAACCATTAAAAAATAAAAAAATATGGATTGTAATAAATAAGGAATGAGAAAATTGTTATTAATTAGGTAAATGAGTTGGTAAGGAATTAATATTTAATGGTGTTTTTTAAACCGTTAGATCTCTTAGGGATCTATGGTGTAAAAAATGTATAACCTCAATAAAGTTACACTAGGTGTAACTTGAACTCATCCACCCCCCCCCCCCCACACACACATATATAAACAGTTTGAGATTAGGGTTGTGGAAATGGATTTGTGTAATTTTTTTGAAATTTTTGTAGTTTTATTAGATGGGGATTTAATACATGAGAGGGGCTTTGTGAAGGCTTTAGAGAGAACCAACATTGGGGATGTTTTAGTAGAATCCATTGTGAGTGTTATTTTTTATCTTTTTTTTTTTGTGGCTTTTTGGTGGCATAGGGTCCACTCTTATGTGAGAGGAATGGAATATACTTTCGGAGTACATAATAATTTTCTAGCATGTGTTGGACTATTTTTTATAATAAAAAAATTATTTTAATTATTGATTAAATGATCATTTAAATGACATCTTTATTTACAAATGTATTAAAAGCATATATGCATAATATCTCAAAGATGCATTGGATATGAATTGGCAAAATCAATGCTAGTTTTTTTTTTTTTTTTTTTTAGAAACAAATCAATGCTAGTTGATTAGAAAAAACTTCATATGTGGTGCCTTTAAAACCATCAATCATAGTGCTATGAAGGAAATTTCAATTTTTTTTTTTATTATACTTATTTCGGGCCTCCAAATAGAACCCAAAGGCCTTAAATTGATTTAAAAAAACGTAATAAATAGACCAATTTAGTGACCTAGCTCAAATTGATAAATAAATAAACATAACAAAAATGAAGGAGAAAAAAAACCTAAGTCTCACCTCACCATAACCTAATCAACAAAATTATGAAAGACAAAAAAGAAGAGAAGAAAGTAGAGAGTAAAGGGCAAGTGCGATAAGGATAAAAAAGTTCATGCTATTGGTGAAGAATTTGAGTTTGGTGATGCCAATGAAAATGAAGTGAATGAACCTCCAAATACAAATTAAGAGATTTTGATGATTATCTAACGGATGATGCGAGTCATGTAGCTACTAACAATGATGAGAATGTTGTTTATAATGATCAACCCTATTTTGAGAAATCCAATCAAGATGACCAAAATTTTGGTCTTGAGGATTGAGTGTGTTTGTGGTGTTGTTTGAAACATTGTTATTTGCTTTGTGTTGTTTATGTGAGATATTATGTATGTTTGTGGTATTAGAACTTAGAACTTGATATTTGTAAGTTGTAGCTTTGAACTTTGTTTATGTATTTGTTATTTGGTACTTCATCTTTTATTAGTAATTTCACCAATTTGTGTCAAAAATTACTTTTTTTCAATGTTTCTTTAACATATATTATAAACTATAATTATAGGTATTTTTTAATGTATTTTTTAATCAGAAAGTAGGATCTTACGATTTTTGTATCAATCCTACAATTTAATCCTCGAAACCTCTCACCAAACTTGTGTAAAATCTTGTTCCTAATAACCTTGCTATCAATTTATTACTTTCCTTATTAATATTTTCATGTTCAAACTTTTTAAGTGTTAACGTTTGTAATATGTTAAGCTTCCTAGTCAGGATTAAATTAGTCAAAGCAATAAAAAAGGAGAAGTTATTTCTAACTTTTATCTCATTAAAAAAAAGGTTTTTTTTTTGGAGGGAGAAAAAAAAATAAAAGGTTAAATGCAATATATTCCTACATTATTTATAGACGTTCATGTTCGGCCAAAAATGAAAAGAAAGGGGGAAAAAGGTGTTGTTTTATCTTCTCACCCTTATATGCAGTAACTTTTCCTCTTCTTTTATGAAATATATATATATATATATATATCTCTCCCCACTACACTCTATTATTGGCTTAAGAAAGTTCTATTTAAGAGCTTCTCATCCTACAAATATTATAGACTTGTGTGAGGATACACAACTTCTAGGTTTGTTGTATTCTAGGAGGACAACGTGCAAAATTTTTGATCTACTGTACCGCAGAGTTCTGTAAAAACAGCTCGTATTATCTCAAGAGAGTGACTTAGTTCGCTCTTCAACTTCGCCACCTTTAAACTTGTGGAATTAACAGTAATAATTTATTTTTCATGTTCCGAGATATGTTGAAACACCAAAAAAGTAATATCTTTCAATTTATTCTCTATTTTACGGTTGTTGTGGAATATCATTATATAAATAATTATTTTATAAATTATGAGATACAATTTATTTATTAATTTACGTTTATAAGAACAACAACATTTTTTAGGTAGGAATATGTCCAATATTGGAAAGAAAGAATATATTTTTGGAGTAGAGAAAGGATAAGAGTAAGATATAAGGTGTAAGGTGTATTATAAGAGTAAATATTTATAATAGAAAAAGTAGGTTTTTCCATTAAAATTAGTCTAAACTTTGAAATTTTGGATGTGAACGCTCTAACAGAGCAACCTATTTAATTGAAGGAAATAGTTCATTGGGGTTTCTCAAAATTTCCTTCTCTACATTAGAGAAGGAAATTTTGAGAAAGGGTAGTATAACACAGAAAAGAAAGAAGACAATGTGGGCAAGAGAAATTTCCTTCTGTCACATAAATTTTTCCGTTAGTCATTTTTAACAGATTTGGATGAAGATTAGAAAAGATATATTGTGAAGAGCATTCACATTAGAAAATGCAAAACCCGGTTTAGAACATTACTATTACTATTTTCATGTGTGTTCTAATAAGTATTAATGTTTATTTTAAAAAAAATAGGGACGTTTATCCTATATTGGTTGTGTGTGTCTAATGTCCACTGTTTATAACCCCAGTTTACAACTACAAAGGTTAGACAATTTTATAGTTGTACTCTGGTTATATAATATATTATAAACCTAGTTTAAAATACTACTATTACTATTTTCGTGTATATTCTAATAAGTATTACTGTTTACTCAATAAAAATGCAAAAAATAAAAAGAAAAGAAAAAATAAAGGGCTCATGGGTGTAGTCATAGCCCCACACCACATGGTATATTGTCATTTGGGGTTTTTTGGTAAGCTCGTGGATACTACCAACGCATAGTAAGGCATGCCACTACTCGACTCCATTACTATGATTTTTGCATATTATAAAGTATGAGTTAGTACTCAATACTCGAACTCATGACCTTTTAGTATTTGGTTTGAAGTGATGGGTCTTATTGAGGGCTTCTTAGTTCGTATCGCTGCACCACATTCGCCAATGGGAAAAGAAAAAAAGTATTTTGCATTACCAAAAAGTCAGTTTATCTATTTTATATTATCACTTTAATAATACATCATACATCACATATTCTATTCTATTACTACTATGTTTAAATATTATTTAAAAAAAAAAATTCTATTGTATTTTATATTGTCATTTTAACAATACACCCTAAATCATATGTTCTATTCATTTGATTCCTTCGGTGATATTAAAATAAGAGAGATGCTACGTCTACAATAATTTTACAACAAATCACATGTGGATAGTTGTTATTGGTTCAAATTTGAAACTAACACTAAGATTACTTTTTTGCCCCAACAATAATAACCAGTAACAACCTGCCACTTAGAATTTGTTGTAAAAATGTTGTAAAAATGTTGTAGACATATCATTCCTCTTAAAATAATCCTCAAATTGAGGATGGAATAAAATAATACTAGTGTTTAATTAAGGTATAGATATCGGAACAGTATACATTCGACAATGTTAGCTAATGTCTACCAAAAAAAGACAATGTTAGCTAAGAACACATTTTAGAGCACCAGATGATAATGCTCTCATGTAATGTTTATAAAATATAGAATTCAAAATAACAAAATTAAAAAAATAGTGTGTAATCTTTGACAAAGGACAAACCTTTGGATATTTTCTGGACTTTACAGTTTTTCTTAAATTTTAATTTTGTAATTGTGGGCAATGAATAGGCCCTATATAATCATACAAAGTTAAGGTCATTCTCAAGAAAAAAGTTACAAAGTAGTTATCAATCGTCGGCAATATGCCAATGAATAACAAGTTGTCATTCTTAAACAATAGCCCTCATTTATCAATTTATTTTGTTTAAATTAAAAAAACTGATGATAGAAAACAAGAATTTGGTCGGTTTGTTTAGACCAAGACACCAAGCAGTTTTTAGTGTAAGTAGGGATTGAACTTCAGATCTCTTATACAGAGTTAGAAACTTTATCAGTTAAGCTAACTAGAACCCACAAATCTTTTTAGACTTTAACATATTTTAAAAATGAGTTTTTTTTTTTTCAAAAATACCTCATTTTTCAATGTTTAGAAGTATTGTTTGAAAAATTATTTTATTGTCTTATGTTTGATATCATCCTTAAAAATGAGGTAGAGTTGTTTTTAACAATTTTCATATTAGCTCTCAACTTTCTTTATTTAATGTGATATAAGATAAAATTGCTTTGTGGAAATAAAAAACACTTTCGAAAAAAAAAAATTTCTCTTTAAAAATTTTCTATTAAACAAAAATAATTTTTTTTAACTTTCTTTATAGAAAAATGCAAAAAAAAAAACAATTTTGATAAGAAGCGTTTCTATATTTTTTTATTCTACCAAACACAAAACTATCTTTATAAAAAAAAATTCCATAGAAACAAGTCTAATTAGGCTTATGATTCAAGAAATCCCTTAAATTTTTTTTTATTATTATTATTTTATCGATGGTTGGTCCTAGAAAAGCATCCCAGTTTTCAAAACTTTCTCACTGTAATTCTTGACTTCTCTTTAGCCTACACAAGTAGTGAAGTAGACACAGAAGAAAAAAGAAAGTACTACCAGTTTACACGTTACAGGAAATATAAATAATCAACATATTAACCGCTATATATTATTTTATTTGCATATTAAGTAAAAAATAAAAAAAGTCAAGTTGTACAACCGTCAAGCTTTTGAGATAGGTATGAGTGGAGAGTGCACAAACACAGTTGCAACAAAGCACAACAAAACAAAAACAAATGACGTAGGAAAGGCTTCAAACACTTCTCTTCTTCAATATCTCTTTTTCCCCATTCCAAACTCTGCTGTCTCAATATCTCTCTTTTTTCAGCGGTAAGCTTTTCTGTTTTTCCCTTTGTAAGTGATGGGTTTTCATTAGTTTGTTGTTTTCAGATTGTTTTTTCAATGTAAATGTCATTTTTTTTTCCTTTCTTACCAACTTTAATATCTGGGTTTTTGTTTTCTTTTTGTGAAATTTGTTACTGAATATGAATTGGAAAGTATGGGCTTTACAATCAGTTTTGTCAAAATGTTTAAATTGTTTAGTATTTTTTTTTTTTTTAATAATAAATTGTGGGTGATGTTTTGTTTTGTTGTAGACTTGTAGTTGTCTCTGAATTTAGTCCTATTTTGTTGTTTCAATTAGTTATATTTCCATGTGGGTTTTTATTTTAACCTTTGAAACTTGTAGCAAATTTTGATCACTTCTTGTAATAAAGGTGGCTGGATAGGTGTAGGACCTGCAGAGAAGTATGTGGGTACTCAAATTTGATTTGTCTCTGATATTAAGCTTGTATATAAATACAGACACACACTTGAAGATTGAAACTTGAAAGTGTGGTGTCTTCCAGTCCATTTGAGATGAGGAAAGGTGGTGGCAATGCTAAAAATCCTATTGCTAGTTTCTATTCATGCTATTGTTTAAACATTAGAAGTACAGAATATGTATTAAGCTTCTTTATATTGCGCCTTTAGAGTAGATGAATGTCAAGTTTGACACGGCCTTGAGTTGAATTATGCGTGCATACTAAAATTTTATATTAGGTTGTGTAATTTTAGGTACATGGATTCATGGAATGATAGTAAAAAGGTGCGGTTGTTAATGCATACAAACTGCAGAAGGGAGGTACAGATTTGTATGTTTAGCTATTATGACTTAATTAGGCTATGTCCACGATGAACCCAGTTCAATATTTTATTTACATATACTTGCCGAGCTTCAAGGCTGTATTTTTCAGAACAAGGAACAGTTGTGAATTTTACTGATGGTGTTTGTCACCGGCCAAACTATTTTTCTTCACTTTTCAGTTCTGACTTTCAGTTATAAATTCTAATAAACTTAATTGGCATACCCTTTTGCATGCTATGATTGTAGTGATTCTAGGCATTATCCTCCATCTTCAAGTTTGTGGCTAGCTTAGTTCTAATGTTTTTTCACTTGTTTCTGATTGCGTTTCCTATCTTACATGCTTACATTTTACATCTCTACTGTCTTTTTACATCTTGGCTCTGGGTTTTGATTTTGATAGAAAATTGTGCTTGTGATAACATTTATTTACTCTGAATATGTGGCATTTTTCTGCCATCTGATGCCAAATAACAGAGAGAATGCACCAATGAATGGTAGTTTGGGCTGGATAAAGGAATAACTTCAGGGATGGGAGGTTGCTGCTGTTCTTCCAGAAAAGCTCATCTGCATGGAACACCTGTCTATTACTATGTCAGCAACACGTTCCCTCTAATTTTACCATACTTTAGCATTATTCTTATTATGTGCTCCTCTTTTCTCATGCTTGACTTGTTATCAATGTTGCATATGCAATGCTGATCTACATACTGCCCCAATCATCAAAATGTTTTTCGCTGCTTGTTTGTGGTAACTCAGGGTTCATTTGAAGTAAATCCAAGGTGGAATTTGACTCACAAAATTACAGAAATTCTAATTTAGTTTATTTTTAGTTTTATTCCTGATCCATTTTTGTAAAGATATGTTCATTTATCCTGAAGTGGTTTTTCAAGGTTTTTTTTTTTTTTTTTTTTTTTTTAATTGATAAGTTAAACACATATCCAATGGTTCTTGAACCCACAACCTCACCATCCACATAGAACTTATAAGTGGACATGCCAGTTGAGCTATAGCTGATTGGCTTTTCAAGATTTTTTATTTTTTCAGAGGTAAGTTATGCACACACCCAGTGGGTCTTGAACCCACTACCCACAACATCACCCACCACTAAGCACTTGCAAGGGGAGGAGGTACCAGTTGGTGGTTTTTCAAGATACTTTAGTAAGTTATTATCTATAACTAAAGAAAATTCAAAAACTTTTATTGCTATTGAAGTATTTTGTAAAAAATTGGGAGACTGATACATGGCTATGACTCCTTTTTGGGTGCTGTATCTTTTGGCAGGAATTGAGGATGTCTACCATAGAATTTGTGCAATTCTTTTCTAAATACTACCATACTTTAGATCCGAAATCCTTCAAGAGTCTAATATCAGGGAGCCTGTAGCATTGCAAACTCCTATTGGATGAGCCAAGTCATAATGGTCATGCTGGATTTCCAAAGAGGTGTATTATTTGTTGAGACTGAAATATCCTACATATATCTTGTTACCTAAACATTCACCTTTGCAAGTCCAATGAATTCCAATTGTGTAAGGGGGACTTTGACCTCCTTAGTCGGCACTAAAAATAAGGTCACTTATGCTAACATGAGTGTTGCTACATTGATTTTCTGTTGAGTTACTTTCTCACCTTATATAACACATTGCACAATCAACATGACCCACCATGCTCAGTAATAGGATCCATCCTGGTATCTCTTTCATCATTTTTTATTTTTTTTCCTGAAGGTTTTCTTTGCCTCTTGTATCCTAAGGCTGGGAATTATTTCTATAGCTAGGGTTTTTTTTTTCCCCCATAATACAGTTGATTTGATTTGATTTTTTTTTTAAATAATTTGATAGTTAAAACAATGGGTGATAGGGGATTTGAACCTTGGCTCTCTTAATATAGGAGAGCAAGCTATGTGATATTTTTTGATAAGTACAATACAATTGATTTGGATATTTGTGCGTTGAGCTTGTTGTTCAGTGGGGTGCATGTCCATTTACAGATATCACAGCTAATTGTCTGTACCAAGAATAAGGCGTTTAAAAACCTGTTAAAAAATTGTTTTTCAATCCCAACGTCAAAAGGCTAACAAAGAAGACCTTTTAACATGTTCCTACACAAGAAAAACTGGGGCAGCAAGCAGTAGTCAAGTTGAGGTTTGTAATCCTCTTGTCTGCACTTTGCAACATGCTGTCTTTTAACTCTGTATCAAATGCCCTGAAAGAATAATAAACAAATTTAAGTTTATGGTTAAATGTTGATATGAACACCTGGAAGCAAAATCCAGTCGTGCATATTATTGGCAAATCCATGACAACAAAAGCTGTATTAAAATATAGGCAAAGGCATCTGAAAGGTTCTTGTGGACTGACAATGTAAGTATGGAACCGTAGCTCCCTATTTCTCCTGCCATCTCATATCAGCCAGAAAATAGGTTTTAACAAAATTTTATCTCAACTTGTATGATTAGTCTTTTTTATTTTTGTGATTGGAACAAGGGAAAACTAGAACGTGAGTTTATTATTTTTATTATTATTGGTTTCTAAGATTTTGAAGTTTGAAGGCTAAAATTTTAAATTGAAAGTGAAGTTTTCTGAACTGCTGCTGGAAAACATACTCTGAACATTTATATTGTTGCAGCTGTAACCATTATATTTCTTCATTGTTGGCTTCTTCCTCCTTGGCTAATGATGGACTTGAACTGAAAGTTTCCTCTTTTTTCGTGGAAATGACCTGGCACATTAAGATTGTAATGCGTACTGTTGTCAATGCCCTTTCATGGGTCAACACGACAATATGGAGTTTGGAGTTGAAATGTTTGCTGGCTTGTTTATGCTAAAATTGCCTCATGAAAATTTGTGTGTTATTAACATATCATTTTTGAAAAAATCTAATTCTTTTCTGCAGTGTCCACCGATTCTGGAAGAGCATGAGTCCTTGAGATCTCATGGTGGTGCAGCCTCTGCACTCGCTGCTGAATTCCTGGTTGATTTGGGTCTGGACGCATCAACTCCTGACACTTACCGAGCCCCTCCTGCACCTTTGCCGTATGATTTGGTCTTGGGATATCCACAATCAACAGAATCTGAGTCTGCCAGAGAAACAGTTAGTGGCGATAGCTTTGAAACTTTGACTACATGTGAAGATCTTGAGGAATCAGATTGCAAAGCTCAAGCCAATTCTTTGTGTGTCTCACCAAGGAAGTTAGGAGCTCCAAATTTTAATGAACCTAATGTATCTGTAGCAAAAGAAGATATTTGTCCCAATGTATCTGTAGCAGAAGAAGATGCTCGTCCCAAAGTATCTGTAGCAGAAGAAGAAGATGTCTGTCCTATTTGTCTTGAAGGTGCATTACCAGAAAACTGGTGTTTCTTTTCATTGTTTTAACTTTTTCCAGCTTGCTTGTTTTGGGAAGTAAAATCAAGAATTTTCTGAATGCTTTTTCTAAATGTGAAGCTCGTAGCTGATGGATAAACTTTTTGTTCTCCAATGCAGAGTATGATGCTGAAAATCCAAATATTATCACGAGATGTGAACACCACTTTCACCTCTCATGCATTCTTGAATGGATGGAAAGAAGTGATGCATGCCCAATATGTGATCAGGTATCAGATTTGCCTCTTACAAATATGTTCATTGTTAATCTTTTGCTATCTTATTAACTGGAATACAGCTTTCCAAGAGCCTTGTGCCTTAGTGCCATTGACTGGTCTCCTTTATAAGGAAAACCAAGGTTCAAATCCCCCTTCCCACATTTGTTGTAACAATTTATCAATTTTAACTGGAATGCAGCTAGGTTTGTGGCTTTCTATGCCCCCTTAAGATTTGAAAATTTTTCTCTGGACATTTATCCTTGCAATTAGAACCATTATTCTACTGATGGCCACGCTTTTAATATTATGTAGTTTTCACTGCGTTCCCAAATTCCCAATCTTTGTCTCAAGCAGCAAGAACTAGCTAGATCCTTTAATTTGTGCTGATAATTAATGTTGTCATATCATCTTACTGAAATCATTCTTCTTTTACATGTTTAAAATATATATAATTTTTCATTAAAGTAAACTTGATTTTCCTTTAATGATCTAGCTTGGCTCTTGCTATAGTTTATTCTTAGCCCCGCCAGAGATCATTGCTGCGTTTATGAAGGTAGTTTCATAAAAAAATGTTTCTATGAATATAAATTTTGGCAGCACTGATTGTTTTTGGTGAAATAATTGTTAATGATCATGACTGTGACATGGAGTGTTGGTAATTGTTTAAAAGATGAACCAGAACTGCTAATGGTTGAGTAACTAGATGTGAGTGTGTACCTTTATTAGTGCTTGTTTGTTGATGAAATGTTTTACTCTTATTGTAACAGGAAATGACTTTTGAAAATCCCTGTAATTAGTTGCTCATATTCTCTTTCAAGACACAAGTTTCTTTGCTGTTTGCCACCAAGCTTGCCAACTCAGTGCCAAAAATGCATGGCAGTTGTTTTGTTTTGTAATTGATCATTCGGTGATGCCCCCAGATTAATTTGTAGTTTGGTGAAAGTCATATACAAAAATGCAGTGTCGTTTAATTCCATTGTTTCCATACCAAAATTTGAAGTAGAGAAATTAAGTTATCGAACGTGTAAAAATAGTGCCTTGGTCCTCCATCTCTTCTTCATTGCTTTATCCTGGGCCAGTTTTCAGATATGTCTCCAGATTAATAGGAATTTAGATTCAAACAGCAGTTACATGGGAAAAGGAAAATAATGGCACGGCTGGCTAGCATGTTGATTTGCTAGATTTTCTCCTTCTTGTACAGATTATAGTGCTTTTTGCTTGTTTTTGTATCAGTTGTATACATAGATCTGTTTTGTCTATTGTATAATAGTTTCGTAAATAGTCATTTTAACTTTGGGTGGGTATGACATTGGTGACTTAGATTGGCTTGTGAAATGTATGGAATGAGAATGACCAGTTAGATGTATACTACTTTGTTGAAGTAGAACCACTGTTTGCAGCTTTAGCTTCCAAATATTCATGTAGCCTTTTCTGGCAATGGGATATATATTTTTAAAGTTCTTCAATCTTTTTCCTTTCAAAAGTTTATGATTCAAGGTTATAATTTTGAACATTTTATTCTTCAATACTGGATGCATAGGGCATGCTGCTTCCTCACTTTAATTAAAATTTTTTTTTACCAGGTTGGTTTTTCTCTCTGTTAAATTGTTGGCTTTAAATTTATTTAAAAATTACAATTGTACATTATTTGCTTATCTTTCACTGGACCAAGTCTCTCTCTATTAAAATTCACAACAGGATTTAAATTCAATTAGAAATTGAATTATTTCCTGATCTTTCAATAAAGAAAGAAAGATCAGGAAACAAAACTTTTAACACAACCTTAGATGTGAATTTTAGGTAGCTTAACTAGTACAGTATTGAGGTTAAAAATATATGAAAATAAATTAAAAACACGACCTTAGCTGGGTGTTGCACGAAAGACCTAAATGAAAGTTGGCTACCTACCATTTATGGTATAAACTAGATATAAATTCATTGGGAGATGATCACTAACTTGTTCCAGTGGCATTTATTATAATTTTATATTATATATAAATGCCCTTGAACAAACTGCATGAAGTATGAACTATGAAGCCCGTGATTGCTAGCAAAATCTTTTTAATGGGCCTTCATGTTCCTATTTCCTCATTTAGTTCTGATGTAGTCCGGAGGAGCATTATTTGAAGTTACTTTGACCACTCCACACCAAATGTACGCACTATAGTCTATATTTATATGCCAATGTGTGTCATGCATATATGGTTTATTCTATAGAAAGGACAAAACTTAGATACAGTACTTTAGATGTTATTCTTTAGGTTCCTCTCTTAAGATTCAGCTATGTGGTTATTTAACTAAAAAATACACTTTCATCCAATAAGAAAAAATCCACAAAGAATAATCTTAAGAGGAGAACCTAAAAAACAACGCTTAAGTACTGTACCTAAGTCTTACCCCTATGGAAAATACTTGTCCATGCAAGTTGTCATAAACGGTTTTACACAACTCAAATAACTGTAACTGTGACTTAACAGCTCAAAAGTCTTAAATAATTGCAACTATGACTTTAAGTTGCAGTTATTTGAGCGGTGTAAAACTATGTAAAATAATTTGTGATTAATAAACATATACATTATTAAAAATTGCAGAGAACATCCATTCATTTATACGAATAAGTAATTAGCTAGCCAATATTAAAATCACTACCACCCACATATTGCGCAACAAAGAGTGCAAAGGCAAGTTTGTTTTCAAAATCAATGCCTAACCTAACTATAGTGACAAATATTTAATAACGAACCATGGTGACAAATATTCCAGCAAAGGTACAAGCTTAATATAATAATGTCTTCGGGAAAAACTTTTGAACTATTCCTACAAATCATTCTCAGATGAGTAATAAGTAATTACTATTTCTTTTACATGGAAATGATTAAAGGAATGATAAAAAGTTGTGAAGTCAACGAAAAACAAAGAAAGATATTATGACTTTTCCAACTGTGGATTTGAGCCACCAAGGTAAAATAGTTTCAGTATCTCAATCTTTTCTTCTCTTTCTCTTTCTCTTTCTTTCTTTCTTTTTTTTTTTTTTAAAAAAAATTATGAAACTTCATAAATGCTTTGGATTCTTGTATGTGATGTGGTCAAGTTACGTTGGGGTGTGTGTGTTTGTTTCTCCAAAAAAAAAAAAAAAAAAAATTGTTACGTCGGGTTGCCATATACGTGGGGGTAAAAGCAATGACTTTTCAGAGTTTAGAGCCTTGTAATAAAGTCTAAAAACGTTTTTTTATTTATTATGCTCGTGGAAAACAAAACATATTTGACTATTTGTGGACGAGACAAAGGGGGTTAGAGCATTCCCATCAACAATGCTAAAAAATTTAACATTTACTATCTCAAAAACTAATTTTATAATATATAACACATCATTTTACAAAATCCCTTCCATCAAAATTTCTATTTTTTTTAGCATTCTATTTAAATATTATTTCTTTATTATTTTTTATTCATTTTTTTATTTTCCCTCTCTCTCTCTCTCTCCTCTGTCTCTCTATTTCTCCACCCAATTATTCTCAGCATTGCCGGCCACCATATCCACCCACCCATACCCTAACCACCACATCCACCCACCATCGCCGCCACCAACCACTAGCAGTCGGACCAAATCACCACCAACCACAGCAAGAAAAAAAGGAAAAAACCCACAAGCCTCGGCCAAATCGGACCACAACCCACCTCCAAAAAAAACCCACAAACCAAATCAACCAAATCAGACCACTACTCCTTCGATTCACGCTCCGACCCGTGCTCCATGGTTGACCACCAAGCTCCATCTGAACATCAACGCCACCAAACCCAGATTGATTACCCTCTCCGTAGTAATCCAACAAAGTCTCCCCATCTCCATAGTAATCCAACAAAGAAATAACAAAAACAAACAAAACCAAAATGATTATCGGAGTCCGGTAAACGCCGAGCTGGAGCTTAACAAAACCCATTGACGGCCTGGAATGCCGCTTCATCATCTTGGCATGGAGATCGGAGTCACTAGAGCCAAATCACAAACCCATATTTGAAGAAATTTCTCACCGGAGTCTCAGATCCTAGCTTAGTGAGAAGCAGAGAGAAAGAGAGAAAAGATAGAGAGAGTGAGAGTGAGAAAGGAGTCTGAGTTTCAATCTGAGGAGAGAGAGAATTAAGAGTATTAAATAATGATAGCATTGTGCTACAGTGTGCTCTCATTTTTGAGAGCCCACTGTAGCAATATTGTAAAATTTTTAGCATATGCAATCTTTGATGGAGCATGTTTTTGGGCTAGAAATGCTAAAAAAAAGCATCTTTTGGCATATACAATGCTTAATAAGAATGCTCTTAGGTAGTTTAATCCAACTAGCTAGGTACGAGTAAAAACTAGAATAAAAATAAAATAGAAATTTGAAATAACAATATAACATCCTCACGGAACGGAATGCAATTGTTAGCAACAATGCCATCACTATATTCTTTATATATTTATTAAATAAATCCAAGCTACTTAAAGTCTTAAACTGTGACCAAGAAAAGCCAAATGACACCTGCACTAAACCATATCGACTTAAAATTTTCTGCCAAACAATCATCAAAGTCCATAAAAAGGAAAAATCAACATAAAATAATATTAAAAATGTGATATCTAAGTCAAATTAACCGTCATTACATTCCCAAAACTACTAATTTATTTAGAAAATCACAATTATAAAAGGTTGAAAACCTATCATGCCTTGATTTATCCAAACGTGAACCACTAGAGCTTGGTTTTTATTGCAATTAAAAAAAATCAAAAGGAAAGTTATTTCAAAGATACAAGGAAAAATTATGATTATTCATTTTTCGTGAAAACCAATTCTTTATATATAAACACAATTATGAAATCATATATTTCTTGAATTCTAAATCCCTTATAATAAAGAATTGGTTTTTACTAACAATCAAGGGTTTTGGATGAAAAAATTACAAACAATGTCATCTACTGCTGAACGCAACGATAGATCTATGATCAATATGTCGCGGTCTTGACAAACATAGGGAGATCAAAGATTGACAGATTAAGCTGGTTCATTCTATCATTCGGCTACTAAGTGAGAGTGTGAGACCAAAGAGGAGAAAATGAATTGTAAACTGTAGTTCTAGTAGAGGCAGATCAACTGCTTAAAGAGAAGGATTAAGAGCAAAGAAATTGAGACTTGTAGAAAGAGAGAGTTTGAGACCTGATATGAGATTTTCAAACAATATCAGACCCCATTAAAGAAAAGAGGAATTTTCCCCCTCTCCACAAAAAGGATCGGTCCACATAATTCATTAATCAACCCAAGCCAACCCGCTATTTTAGTAAGTTAGGGTTCAATTGACTCATTTTTCACAAATCCAAAATAACTCCTACCCATACCCATGTTTATTATGTGAGTTCGAGTGAGTTTAACAAGTCTAACTTCCTATCCCAATTTTAAATATAATTTCAGCATATAGTTGTATAGTTATTATTTAGATGAGATCTTAACTGTTCATTAATAAATAAATACTTTTGATTGTCATATAATCAACAGTTTAGATAAACATTCCTACTTTGGCATTTGTTTAACTCATTAATTATGTGGTGAAATCTAAAATATAATTGAATATTAAAATCTAAAAAATTCTATATGGAGTTACCTTATCATTATCAATTCTGGAGAATTCAATCCATTATCATCATCATCATCATTATTATATTAAGGATTTAAAAAATATAAAAACATTCTTGTACCCTCAAAGAATGCATTTTTTATTTATTTTTGTAGATTGATCAATCGGATCAAGAATCATTACTATTATATATAGTAAAGACTACATGACTATTATATATAGTAAAGACTACATGAGAGATAAATAACAATATAAAAAATTATGAAAAATGGGATCATAATCATAAGAATGTTTTTAAGACTCAAGGGTATTAAGAAGAATTTTTTATCATTTTTTAATAGGTGAGAAAGCTCTTAATAGAGAGAATGTATCTTATACACTGGGCACATATGAGAATTTCTTTTTTATATGAGACCTCTTTCTTACAACACATGAACTCACATATTGTAAGAGATATGTCTTATAAGACCGTTACATAGATAATTTAAACCAAACATTTTAGACATGAGTTGAAAAAATAACTAGTTTATAGTTTATTTAACAAAAAGAACTAAACATAAAGTTTATAATAATATATTCATAAAGCTAAACGAGCCATGTTATATTATATTTTAAAAATTGGACTCCCTTACTTTCTTTTTTTTTTTTTTTTTTGATGAACAAAGGGGTAGGAGTGCGACCAACGTGACAATGTTACTTGGGCGTGACCAAAGTACTATAGTAGCATCCTATTTACTAGATTCGAGGCCCTGCTGGGGTGTAAGGAGACCACAGTGAGTCATAGCTTCTCAGCCCCACGATGGACAATAGTGAATTTTGAGCTGTTAAGAGAGGTAACTCAAGTGAGTTCATATTCAGACTTGAACTTTGGACCTTATACTTAGCGCATCTTGTGTATCACTTAAAACCACTAATCCACACCTGTCGGTAGGCTTACTTTTTTGTTAGTTACCAAAAGGATTCCATTGCTCATTAATGAACTTTGAGAAGAACAGTGAATAAAAGTGGGTGATAGTGATACAATGATTCGATACATTGAAAGCTCATCTTCCACTAGTAGTATAAATAAAAATAATAAATGAATAACCAAACAAGATAATGATCAACAGTTGAAAGAGGACACCAATATTTCAAAAAGTTTGATATTATTTATATTGGAAATTTATTGCTTACTTCAAAATCCATATTATGTAAATCGAGAATGCTACCTAAGTTGTTTTTTCCCATATTTTTCATATGTTGTAGTGATGGATTGTAAATTGTGAAAAAAAAAAAAAAAGTGGCAAGAACATGTTAAAAAAAATGGTAAACTGCGATTTACATTAGACCACTCCAATAAATGTGAAAAAATTTGACTAAAGATACTATAATTTTTTTTTTGGTAAAACTTATACTATAAACTTTACCATATAATATTTACAAAGTAACTTAACAATAAATGTAATTGATAAATTTCAAAACATAATAAATAAATATTTGAATTATCTTCTTATTATTAGTTTATAAAATATAAATAGAAAAATTTGTGGTAATTTTAAAGCTTTCATTGTAGTATTTGTAAGATTTTAAGAAAACTTTATGTGGCCCACATGTAAAAGATAAATGAAAACTCATGTCTTAATGATTTTATTTGTGAAAGACGTTATGGTAAGAGAGATGCTACGTCTACAACAATTTTACAACATTTTTACAACAAATCACAGGTGGTTAGTTGTTATTGGTTCAAATTTAAAACTAACACTAAGATTACTTTTTTGCCCCAACAATAACAACCAATAACAACCTGCCACTTAGGAAATGTTGTAGAAATGTTGTAGACATAGCATTTCTCTTATGGTAAATAACAATTTTTTTTTTGATTAAATAACAATTTCTAAGTAACTCTCAATTGGTATAACCCTTTTAGTTAATAAAACCTTGAAATTACAAATTTTAAACTCCTTGATAAAAGGAGGGTTATGGAACAAATATTAATTTAAAAGGGTTCCTAGTCTAACCTATATATAAAGTCTGTCTCCATCAAAAGGAAATATGTGAGGTAAAGGCCATAGACTAAAAGACACATTTTATATATACACTATCATATAGTGAGTCTTCTTTTTCTTTAAAACTTAAACAACTATGGCTGAAGGTATATTTATTTTGCGTTGCGACTCTAAATTTTATCTTACATTTGGTATCAAAGCCATCCTTCATACAATGTTGTTTAGTGATTTTAGTTAATAAAATTTCTATCATTTCCAATTGCCGTATATTTGTGTAGTAAAAGTTTGTATGCACTAATTTAATTTTGGGATGAAATTTAAGTTGTGTTGAATGCAAATATAGAGCATGTGTACTCTAAATCCTAGAGAACAAGTTTTGTTTTGCATCTTTATTGGTATATGTGTAACGAATTACCATTGAGCTTTGAGACTAGAAGTATTAATCTGAAATTCACAGGATTATTATTTATATAGAACTAGATAGGGTCAAAGGTAGATATGTTGTAGGACTTTGTTTTCTCTAATCTTAAATTGTCCAAATATAGTGTTTGACAATATGCTAATGTGGACTAGTGGGTAATTTGACTAAAATACATGCCAAGGCACTTAAAGTGTTCATAAATTTGATTTTGATTTTGATTTTGATATTCATCAAATGCTCATCCAAGTATTTATGTTTGTTTCCTAGATATAAAATTTTAATTATTTGGAAAATAATTTGTGACAGTATGGTGGCTCATATGACAACCATGCCTCAATAATTTGTATAATTTGGGTGCATACTATCATGATCAACATGAGGATTTGTTGATCTTTATGATGCTATTTGAAGTAGTGAATATCAAAATGACATGGGAGTGGCCATAGCATCCTAAACCATGATGATAATCACATCAAGAAATTTTTATAAGATCTCATTAGGAATAAACGCATCTAAGTGGCAATTAATTCATGAAGATAATGACTTGGCCCCATAGGGAAATTATTACTTTTATTATTTAATTGGAATAAAATGGTGATGTAATATAAAGATGAGATTTTTCTCAGGCCCATAGGTATGGAAAATTTGATTCTTAGTATATATATTTACTAGTTTTATGAATAAAGTTTTATAGTAAATCCATGCATGATGTGCCTCTGCCCATAGGAAGGTCGAATTTACTACTAAATTGACATTGGTTAATTTAGAATTAAAGTTTAAGTTTCATAGCATTAAAGTTTATTTTCTTTTGGTTTGTGGATCTATGTTTTGGTACTCATGTGGATGAATCACCAATCTCATTGAATAAAATATGTTAAATGAGAAACTAAGAGCCCGTTTGGTTTAGAGGTGTCTCAATTTTCATAACTCAAACTCAAAACCCATAACTCATAACTCAAACTCCACTATCACTCAAAAAATCCAACACTTTTGTTTGTTCACAAAACTCAGTCATGTATCTCAGTTTTTTACTTCACTTTTTGCCAAAATAATGGACCCACCCACTGATACTACACAGAAGAATATGGTTACTACCCGCGTTCTTTTTTTTCCTGCTCTTCAAACCTAACTACACCGAAACCCAGCTCCACCACCACCAACGGAAAACCCAGAAATCCACAACCACCACCACCACCACCACCACCAACAGCCCTCAACCAAATGTGTTTGATTGAAAAGAAAAAAAAGAAAAAAAAGAAAAAAGCATTAAGTCTCACCGTGTTACAGCCATCACCGCGTGAAGAAAAAAAGAAGAAGAAGGAGAGCTCTGGGTTCGATTTGTCGGCGAAGCTTCCGATCTTTGTGAAGCATCAGGTCTCATGATTCGGCCTAGGCTCAGTACGATTCATTGGCGACAAAATCCATCAACAAAACCCATTCATCAACCATCGACAAAATCAAAACCCATTCATCAAAATAAAAATAAAACCCAGCACCGACGATCATGGTCTTGGTGTTTTGAGGCTCTCGCTTTGATGGTGGCGGCGAAATTGGACTGAACCAGCACCGGTTATCATGGTCTCGTGGATTTCCTTTTCTGGGTCATTGGCTAGTGGTGGCGGAACTGGGCTGAACTAGAAAAAGGAAGAAAGAAAGAACCAAACAAAGAACCAGAGAAAGGAAGAAAGAAAGAAAAAACAGAGAGAGGGGGAGAGAGAGAGAGCAACCGGAGAAAGAAAGAAAAAGAAAAAAGTGGGAGAAGAAAGAGAGAGGATAAAGTAAGAGAGTGGTAATGCCATCAACACATATGGGCCCCATAGAGGTCAAAATTTACAATCCTGCCACTGAGTAATGTATCTCAGAAACTGAAAACACCAATTTGGTGCTTTCGGTTTTCATCACTCTCACTCAAAATTTTTGAGTTTGAGTGATGAAAACAAAATTAGGAAATCAAGTCAAACAAAAAAAAATTTGTGGGTCCCACGTTTTTTCATCACTGAGTTATGAGTTTCCAGTGATATCACTCAAAATTGGCTTAAACCAAACAGGCTCTAAGTACGAGGGTGAGAGAGCTCTAATTGCTCAAGAGTAAGAACTTAGGAATTTATTCGTATAAAGCAAAAGGTGTTGTGAAAGCTATTAATATTAATTTACAAGATCCATTAAGGTTTGACTCCCAATAATAGTTATACTTTGCAAAAGTTAGGCATATAGGTATCCCACTAAAGGTATATAAAGGTTCACCAACTTTGTTGTGCCATTTGGTTTTGCTGGGTACATTATTAGTTGGTGTATATACCTTAAGATCAATGGAAGTAAATGTATTATTTTTACTCCTAAATATGAATAATATACTACTTGGAAGTAGTTATCTGATTTAGTCATGTAAGATATCCTATATGCTATAAAGCTATAAGACAGGCATTATGGATGGGTCTTAAGGTTGTTGATTTTATGATGAGACCTTTAAAGATTTTCTAAAGATAACTCGGCTATAGTTTTATTCTCTAAGGACAATGATTGTGAAAGCTGAAATAAATATATTGACATAAAGTAACTCAGTCTAAGAGATAATTTTAAGAAACTGAAAGTGTCCATTGACTTAAAATTTTTGAGCTAATATATGTTAATTTCATAACTAAAGATTTACCGACAAAGCAGTATAAAAATCTTTTGGACATATGGAACTTGTTATCTCATTTGGTGCTTAATTTCTCTCTAATTATTTTATGTTTTGGTCATATATTTGGTTAGTTTTGGAGAAGAAAATATATGATTTTTATTTTGTGCACATAAAGTATATGTATTAAGTTGGATATATTTATGGAGATATATGATGATGATATATCCGTGGAGATGTATAAAAGAGGACCTGAATGGCTAATAGGTAGTCCATTCATAAAGAATTAATGGCTCATAAAGTACTCATATAAGAATTAACATACATTATAATACGTGAAAGGAAGTACTCATTATAATTAAGGGTATTACCACCATGATTCATGTATTGAATTCTTTATTTGAGTGGGAGCATTTCACAACTAGTTGACATGAGTAATATCATGGCCATATTAAAGTTAATACATTTATCAAGTAATTTAAATGTCAAGTGGGCCAAGTGAGAGAATGTAAGATTTTAAGAAAACTTTATTTGGTCCACATTTAATTGATAAATAAAAACTCATGTCTTAAAGATTTTGTTTGTGAGAGACGTTATAGTGAATAACAATTTCTAAGTAACTTTCAATTGGTATAACCCTTTTAGTTAATAAAAACCTTGAAATTTCAAGTTTTAAACTCCTTGATGGAAGGAAGGTTATGGAACAAATCTTAATTTAAAAGGGTCTCTAGTCTATCCTATATATATAGCTTGTTAGGCTATGTGGAGCCTAATTGTGTTTGTTCCGGATGACGACCCGAACTGAAATAATGTTACGTGGTTTTTAATGGGAGATTTTCTGAGGCTTAGTCTATGAAGCGAAGGCTTAGGCCGACAGGTCTAAGCCGAAGCGCTCATGGACAAGCCTTTTGACCCGTTTTGTAGCCCATTGTGAATTATGTGCACATAATGTAAAAACCGTTGTTTTTGTGATTAGGGTTTCTTGTTATAGTTTTTGAGAGACTGAAAAACTGTACTGCGACACTTTTTATTTTTCCCTGATAATAGTGAAATCCCTGCAACTCCGTGGACGTAGGCAAATTGCCGAACCACGTAAATACTATCTTGTGCGTGTGATTAATTTTTCTTTGGTGTGGTTTTCTCTATTTTTGTTTCTCATAAGTTTGGGAATTTCATGCTAATTCCCTACAACTAGTATTAGAACCTAGGGTTAAGTTTGAGTGGGAGTAATGGTAAAGGAAGTAGGAAAGGCGTTTGGAATAGAAAAGTTCAATGACACAGACTTTGGATTATGGAAAATGCAAATCGAGGATTATCTTTATGGGAAGAAGTTACATCTGCTGCTTCTAAGGGAAAAATCTACAACTATGAAGGATAAGGAATTGACTCTTCTTGACAGACAGGTACTGGGAGTTATCAGGTTAACTCTGTCTAGGTCTGTTGCACACAATGTTGTAAAGGAGAAGATCACAACAGATCTGATGAAGACTTTGTCTGGTATGTATGAAAAGCCGTCAGCAAACAACAAGGTGCATCTTATGAAGAAATTGTTCAATCTGAAGATGGCAGAGAACGCATCAGTAGCACAACATCTAAATGAATTTAACACTATCACAAATCAATTATCGTTTGTAGAAATTGATTTTGATGATGAGATTCGTGCACTAATCGTTTTGGCTTCTTTACCAAACAGTTGGGAGGTAATGAGAATGGTAGTAAGTAACTCTACAGGAAAAGAAAAGTTGAAGTATAATGACATACGAGATTTAATTTTGGCTAAGGAGATTCGTAGAAGAGATGTAAGTGAAACCTCAGGATTTGGTTCTGCCCTAAACCTTGAGACAAGAGGTAGAGGTAATGATAGAAATTCTAATTGGGGCAGATCAAAATCTAGAAATTCTAATCAGAACAAAAGTAAATCTAGATTAGGCTAACAAGTACAATGCTAGAACTGTGGGAAAACATGTCACTTTAGGAGGTAATGCAAAAGTCCTAAAAAGAATAATGAAGATGATTCTGCTAATGTTGTAATAGAAGAGGTACAAGATGCATTACTTCTTGCAGTAGATAGTCCACTTGATGACTAGGTTTTGGACTCAGAAGCTTTGTTTCATACCACTCCACACTAAAAAAATCATACAGAATTATGTTGCAGGTGATTTTGGTAAGGCGTATTTGGCTGATGGTGCAACCTTGGATGTTATGGGTATATGAGACGTCTGGATATTGTTGCCTAACGGGTTTGTTTGGTTACTAGAGAAGGTTCAACTTATTCTTGACTTGAGGAGGAATTTGATTTCTGTTGAACAACTTGATGATAAAGGGTATGCAATACTATTTGTTGGTGGTACTTGGAAGGTTACAAAAGGAGCCAAAGTATTGGCTCGTGGAAAGAAGACTAATACTTTATATATGACCTCAAGTCCAAGAGATACAATTTTAGTTGTTGAAGCAAGTAATGATACAAGCCTATGGCACTGTAGTCACATGAGTGAGAAAGGAATGAAGATGCTGCTGTCAAAAAGAAAACTACCAGAATTGAAGTTCGTTGATTTTAACATGTATTAAAGTTGCATCTTAGGAAAGCAAAAAAATGTGAACTTCTTGAAAACTGGCAGGACATCGAAAGCCGAAAAATTGGAGTTAGTACATACTGATTAATGGGGGCCTTCTCCGGTTGCATCCCTTGGAGGTTCAAGGTATTAAATCACTTTCATTGATTACTCAAGTAGAAAGGTATGAGTTTATTTTCTAAAAAATAAATCTAATGTATTTGAAACTTTTAAGAAGTTGAAGGCCATGGTTGAGATAGAAACAAGTTTGAAAGTAAAATATTTGAGATCAGATAATGGAGGAGAGTACAAAGATGGAGGGTTCAGTGAATATTGTGCTGCACAAGGAATTAGGATGGAGAAGACCATTCTTAGGATTCCACAGCAGAATGGTATGGCTGAGCGCATGAACAGAACTCTCAATAAGCATGCTAGAAGTATGAGGTTGCATGCTGGCCTACCAAAAACTTTATAAGCTGATGCTGTTAGCACTGCAGCTTACCTGATAAACCGAGGACCATCAGTTCCTATGGAGTTCAAACTTTCTGAGGAGGTTTGGAGCGGTAAAGAGGTAAAGTTTTTCCATTTAAAAGTTTTTGGTTATGTTTCTTATGTTCATATTGATTCTGATGCTCGTAGTAAACTTGATGCAAAGTCTAAAATATATTTTTTCATTGGCTATTGTGATGAGAAATTTGGCTATAGGTTTTGGGATGAACAAAATAGGAAAATCATCAAAAGTAGAATTGTGATATTTAATGAACAAGTTATGAATAAGGACAAGTCAACTGTAGTGCCAGACGTTACAGAGATAAATTAAAATAAATCTGAGTTTGTCAACTTAGATGAATTAACTGAAAGTACTGTCCAGAAAATGGGTGAAGAAGATAAGGAGAATATAAATTCATAGGTAGATTAGAGTACACCTGTAGCTGAAGTCCGTAGATCTTCCAGGACCATTAAACCTCCACAGCGTTATTCTCCGGCTTTAAATTATCTCCTATTGACTGATGGTGGTGAGCTAGAATGTTATGATGAAGCCTTGCAGGATGAAAATTCAAGCAAGTGGGAGTTAGCCATGAAGTATGAGATGGATTCCTTGTTGGGGAATCAGACATGGGAATTGACTAAACTACCAGTAGAAAAGAAGGTTTTGCACAACAAATGAGTATACAGAATAAAAAATGATCATGATGGTAGCAAGCATTACAAGACCAGATTAGTTGTCAAAGGGTCTAGCAAAAGAAGGGTATTGACTACTCAGAAATATTTTCTCCAGTTATAAAGATGTCAACAATCAGACTAGTACTAGGAATGGTGGCTGCAGAAAATTTACATCTTGAGCAGTTAGATGTGAAGACGGCATTCTTTCATGGTGACTTGGAGGAAGACATTTACATAATTCAGGGAGAAGGGTTCATTGTTCAGGGACAAGAGAATCTAGTCTGCAAACTAAGAAAGAGCTTGTATGGCCTAAAATAAGCTCCAAGACAATGGTATAAGAAATTTGACAATTTTATGCATAGAATTGGGTTCAAGAGATGTGAAACTGATCACTATTGCTATGTTAAGTTCTTTGACAATTCTTACATCATTTTACTGTTGTATGTGGATGATATGCTCATTACAGGGTCTAGCATTGAGGAGATTAATAATTTAAAGAAACAATTGTCAAAACAGTTTGCAATGAAGGATTTGGGAGCTGCAAAGCAAATCCTTGGTATGAGAATCATTAGAGACAAGGCTAATGGTACATTGAAGTTTTTATAGTCAGAGTATGTGAAGAAAGTTCTTAGTAGGTTCAATATGAATGAAGCTAAACCAATGAGCACACCCTTAGGTAGTCATTTCAAACTAAGCAAAGAACAGTCATCGAAGACAAAAGAAGAAATGGACCATATGAGTAAAGTGCCCTATGCCTTAACTATTGACAGCTTAATGTATGCTATGGTGTGTATAAGGCTAGACATTGCACATGCAGTGGGAGTTATGAGCAGATTCATAAGTAGGCCAGGAAAGCAGCATTGGGAGAAAGTTAAGTGGATTATGAGATATCTGAAAGGTTTATCAGATACATGTTTTTGCTTTACAGGTGCAAGTTTGAAACTGCAGGGTTATGTAGATGCTGATTTTACTGGTGATATTGATAGTAGAAAGAGTACTACTACATTTGTATTTACTCTGGGTGGAACGGCTATATCATGGGCTTCAAATTTACAAAAGATTGTTACTTTATCTACTAGAGAAGCTGAGTATGTTGCAGCAACTGAAGTTGAAAAGAAGATGATTTAGCTACATGGCTTCTTAGATGAATTGGGTAAGAAGCAGGAGATGGGCATTCTACACAATGACAATCAGAGTGCAATCTTTCTTGCTAAAAAATCGGCTTTTCATTCAAAGTCAAAGCATATATAACAAAATACCACTTTATCCGTTACCTTATTGAAGATAAGCTGGTAATACTTGAGAAAATTTGTGGATTTAAGAACTCGGCAGACATGTTTACTAAGGGTGTCACTATTAAGAAGCTAAAGCTGTGTACAACTTTAGTTGGTCTTCTAGTTTGAGGAGAGGAGGATGAGTTATAAGGATGGGGGATTGTTTTTGGAGGATTGCGGTTGATGTTGGTGATTGAACTAGTCTCAAAGTGGGAGATTTGTTGGGCTTTATGGAGCCTCGTTGTATTTGATTTGGATGATGACTCAACCCGAAATAATATTATGTGGTTTTTAATGGGAGATTTTTTAAGATTTAGTCTATGGAGCGGAGGCTTGGGCCGATAGGCCCAAGCCGTAGCTCTCATGGACAAGCCTTTTGGCCGGTTTTGTAGCCTATTGTGAATTATGTGTGTAGAATGTAGAAACCGTTGTTTTGGTAATTAAGGTTTCTTGTTGTAGTTTTTGAGAAACTGAAAAATTGTACTGCCGCATTTTGTATTTTTTCCTAATAATAGTGAAATCCTTACAACTTTGTGGACGTAGGCAAATTACAGAAGCACGTAAATACTGTCTTATACGTGTGATTACTTTTTCTTTGGTGTGTATTTTCTCAATTTTTGTTTCTCACAGGTTTGAGAATTTCGTGCTAATTCCCTACATAGCCTGTCTCTCTAAAGGAAATATGTGAGATAAAAGCCATAGACTAGAAGACACATTGTATATATACACTATCATATAGCGAGTCTTCTTTTTCTCTAAACACTTAAACAACTATAGCTGAAGGTATATTTATTTTTCGTTGCAACTCTAAATTTTATCTTACAGTATCATGAAAGGCAGAAGTGTTAGCCATGAGAAGAAAAAGGGTTTTGGTGTTTGCAAAAGAAATTGACATCCACTACGTGAACTCCAACAACATCATTGACTCTAAGTAATGAGATCAATGACATGTCACAATAGAATAAAACTACCGACAAAACATTTTTATAACAAATTCACAATAAAATTTAGGTAATAAGAGGGACGTCATTGGTATGGCTAAATAAGAATTAGTAACAACTTATCACATATGCTCTATTATAAAATTGTTGTGAAACTACCACGTTTGTAGCACTATTGATCAACAATATGATGACCAATAGGACATGCTTTGGAAGATAACAAGTGTTTAGAAAGTTTGAAGTTAATCATATTAATTAAGTGAGTAATGCTACATAAAAAAAAAAAATGACAATATATTGCATACCAATTAAGTTTTTTTTTTTTTTTTTTTTTTTTTTTTTTTTTTTTTTTTCACACCTAGGCTCACTATTGACACCATTTTTTTTACTTATTACAAGTAATTTGCTTCAATAGCAGGTGTCAAATTTGTTGTCAAATTTTTTTCTCCTTAAACTTTCTCTAAATGAATTAGCTCATGCATTAGCAAAATTTGGGAGAACAATGGACCAAGATTGGTAGGAAGAGATACCACCAGTGGTTGTAAATTTAAGCTGAAACATAATTTCAAATTAATAGATATTTTAAATACATTGGTTTAAAAAATATTTTTAGAACAATTTTATTAACGAAAGAAAAAAAGTAACCCATATTTTTAACATTTTTTTTTTTTTTTTGTATTTCCAGAAAAATAGTATAAAAAATTTTCTAAAATTTTTTATTAACAAATATTTTAAGATTACAATCAAACACAAAGCTGATCTGTTTTTGAAAAAAATAAAAAAACAAAATAGTAAGAACATTTTAAACTGAAACAAATTAGTCAGAGACAAGACATCCCTACTTTTGTGGCCTTTCCGTGCCTCTGTATTCTCTGGTCCAAAACTCGCCGTGCGCGTGCTTTATTAGAACCCTCTTATTATTTTTGAATATATTTAATTTATATATATATATATATATATTATTAACAAATATTTCTTTTTATAAAACAAAAAAAGCATTTTCCAAATTATTGTTCAATTCCTTTGTTGAAACTTGAAAAGTGATAACCACGTGTGAGGTTTTGACAACATTTGTCTGCCTCCGTATCACTTTTTGTGACTTGTTCTTCTTTTACCAAAATAACCTCAACTCTAAACTTATCCCTCTCTCCCATCCTATATTATTGGAGAAATGAGATATACATAACATTTTAGCAATATTTTTACAACAAATCTGAAGTGGTAATTTGTTATTGATTGTTATTATTGAGGCAAAAAAGTAATCTTAATGTTAGGTTCAAAATTGAACCTATAACAACTAACTACAGGGGTGTTCGCAGTGCGGTTTTGAGTCATTTTTAGCACCGCACTTTGCGGTGCAGTTTAGCTAAAATCATAACTGTACCGCACTTTATTTTTGTGGTCACATATGTAGTGTGATGCGGTTTAGAATTTAGCTAAAACCATAACCGCACCGTACCTCATTTTTGTGGTAACATGTGCGATACTATGTATAAAATGCGGTTTAAAGTCGGTATATTTTTCAAATTTTAGGTTTTTCCTACTCAGTCCAAAATTAATTTTTCCCTTTTTTTGGGCCAAGTTTTAAATTATTAAGCTAGTTTTTCTTTATTTTGAGTTGGCTTTTCTAGTCAACAGTTGCTAGGGTTATTAATTTTTTTTTTATTTTTAACTAGGGTTATTAAACTATTAATAATATATTTAATATTAAAAATAAATAAATATATTAATATATAGAGGGGGTGTGATGTGGTGCGGTTTGTGCAGTTTTCTTATTATAAAACCGCAAATTACACAGCACCATGCAGTGTGGTACGGTGCGGTGCGATTATGCCATTTTGCGGACGGTTTTAGTGCGAATTTTGCGGTTTATACGGTTTGGTGAACACCCCCTAATTAACCACCTGTGATTTGTTATAAAAATATTGTGAACGTAGCATCTCATATTATTGACTATTGTCTACTTTTTTTTTTTTTAATTATTTATGAACATTAACTATAGTCTACTGTCTTATCATCTATGAAAACAAAAATTAAAGTGCATAACTTTAAGATTTAACTTTGAAGTCTTTAAATGTTTCCCAAAAAAAAAAAAACTTTAAGTCTTTAATCCTAAAAATTTGAGATTATTTTTATTCTGGTCATTTATATTTTAAAATTAAAATTTAATATTTGATTATGTTTTTGTATTAATTTTTACGTTTTAAATTTTTTATTTTGTCTTTTTACATTTGAGTTAGTTTTTATTTTAACCCTTTATGAAAATGAAAAATTTTGAACATGAAGAGTCAAATAGGCAAATAGTAAACTCAGTCCAACATTAAGAGTCAAAATGAAAATTTTAAAACTAAAGAGCTAATATAAAAATAATTTAGGCTTTAAGGTCTAAAGGTACACTTTAGTCAAACAAAAATTATACTAAAAGTTGTAATAATTTTAATAATTTCTAAAAGTATATCGTATTTACATTAAAATATCCATGCTCATTCACAATATGTTATATAAATCCTAAAATTTAATCATGAATCACACCTAATTTGGTAAAGATGATTGATCAAAATTGATTAGTTTGCCTAAATGTGCTATTCCCTCCTCAAATCATAAATTCATCTTGAGTTACATGTGTTTTTAGATTATATTAAAGTAATATTCCTTCATCTCATATGAATTATGAATTCTACCATAAATTAAATTAATATAATTTACTATTATGTAAGAAGAAAGAATACAAATGTACAATGTTATTGTACTCCTGAAATATTGAATAATTACCCATTTTATATTACTTAAGCTTTACTTTTTTATTTGGCTTATTTTTTCAAAAGATAGGCTCGTGATAGAACATGTTTTAAATTTTAATAAGTTCTCTTTAAATATGTTGTATCTATTTTTTTTAAAAAAAAATTATTACCAATACCAAATTGTGTTTTCATAATAATAATAAAAAACTATACAATATATTTCCTTTAAAAAAAAACTATATAATATATTTATCTATAAATAGATTGAAAATTGATCACAAATTCACAAAAATCTTCTACAAAATCCCGAAAAATTGGTTAGAAAAAAAGATGGATTAGGTAAAGATACACTTCAACAAAATAGATGCACTCCTTAAAGGAATCTAATTTTGTGGAGTATATTCAATTCAATTATTCAGACAATTAGTCGGTGGGCCTTTAATAATTATTACAATTATCCTTCCATATATATATATAAATATATATAATATACATGTAAAAGTTTTCTTTGAGCCAAAGAAGTCAAATGTAACTTTACACATGAGGCTATTTTCGTAACTCAAAACAAAAAAAGAAAAAAAAGAACGCACTTGTGAGAGAACTTTGAACTTTGAAACTTTTTCGTCCTGTCTGTAAAACTGTCAGCTTTCTCTCATATCCATGTATACTACAAAAAAAAATAAAAATAAAAATCTCTCACTCTCACTCTTACTCTCAACGCTCTCTCATCTTCTCAGATTTCACGTCCTTTTCCCGGGGAAAAAAAAAAAATGCTCTCTTTTTTCTCAGATACCAAACAATGAAGAAAAAACCCACTGAAAATATGTCACATCCGCTCCCACCGCCACTTTTTGTGACTCTCATTGCGCTGCTTCTCATCTCCATAACCGCCACGTCAGCATCAAACGGCACGGTTCTGATAGTACGAGGAAACGCCACTATTACAAGCGTTAACAAAACGTTCGAGCTTGGGTTTTTCAACACGAATGGCGACAGCAACTACTACCTAGGAATCTGGTACACCTCGGTCACCCCGAAAACCTACGTCTGGGTCGCTAACCGCAACATCCCAACTAAAAACCTCGACACGTCGTCGTTCGAGCTCAACCGGTTGGGCCGGTTGGCGGTAAAAGCCTCGGAGAATGTCACAGTCTGGGAAAGCTCAAACCTCGAAGCGTCGTCGTTTCTCCAGTTTCGCGACGATGCGAACTTGGTTTTGCTCTCACCGGACCGCACGGTTGCCTGGCAAAGCTTCGACCACCCGACTGACACGTGGCTTCCGGGTATGAATCTGACCCGAGACAGAGTCTTAACTTGTTGGAAAACCGTGTCGGACCCTTCGCCGGGTTTTTATTCTCTGCGGTTGAACCCACACGACTACGGTGAGTTCGAGCTTGTTTATAATTCTACCGAGGAGTACTGGACCACCGGGAACTGGACTGGCCAGTCGTTTAGCAATATCCCGGAGATGAATGCGCCGTACATTTACCGGTTTAACTTCGCTGACCCGTTTATCCCAACGGCGTCGTTTGGGTTCAAGGTGATGCCGGATACTACTGGCTCCGTGCCGTTGAGTATGTTTAGGGTTGAGTACGACGGTCGTTTGCATCAGTACACGTGGTCGATTCCGAACGAGAATTGGTACCAATTTTGGGTTCAGCCGCGCGATGGGTGCCAGGTGTACGGTCTCTGCGGGAGTTTCGGGTTTTGTGGTGCTGGTGGGTTGAGAACTTGTGAGTGTGTTGGTGGGTTCAAGCCTCGAAACGACGCCGCATGGGAATCCAAGGACTATTCCGGTGGGTGTGTCCGTGAGAACTTGTCGTGTGGTGGAAACGACGAGTCGTTTTGGGGATTTGGTACTGTGCGGTTTGATGGGGCGGTGGAGAAGTCGTTTTGGGGGGACAAGGGGGGTTGTGAGAGGGCGTGTTTGAAGAATTGTGAGTGTATTGGGTTGTACTACAATGAGAGGAGTCGTCTGTGTAGGAATCTATATGGGTCGCTTTTGAATTTGCAGAAATTGAATTATAGTGCTGGTGGAGAAAATATGTTGTATGTGAGGGTAGATAGTGTGAAGAAGGTGAGGAAAAGTTTGAATCTTGTGGGTTTGATTGGTAGCATTGTTGGGTCGGTTTTATTTTTGGGGTTTGTGGGAGTGATGGGGTTTGTTTTGGTTAAGAGGAAATGGAATGGGGTGATTGAGGAAGATAGCGAATTTGGGGTTCTGAATATGAGGGTGTTTTCGTATAAGGAGCTTCATATAGCGACGCGGGGTTTCTCGGAGAAACTTGGGCACGGTGGGTTTGGGACGGTGTTTCAAGGCGAGTTAAAGGATTCTAGTCTCGTCGCGGTGAAACGGCTGGATAGGCCGGGGGGTGCTGAGAGAGAGTTCCGGGCGGAGGTGTGCACAATTGGGAGCATTCAGCATGTTAATCTTGTGAGACTTAGAGGCTTCTGCTCTGAAAAATCGCATAGGCTCTTAGTTTATGATTACATGCCTAATGGTTGTTTGAGCGTGTATTTGCGCCAAGGGGAGCCTCATAATTTGAGCTGGGATGTTAGATTTCGAGTGGCTGTTGGTACGGCGAGAGGTCTTGCGTATTTACATGAAGAATGTAGGGACTGTATCATACATTGTGATATTAAGCCTGAAAACATTTTGCTTGATGACGAGTTCAATGCTAAGGTGTCAGATTTTGGGTTGGCTAAGTTAATTGGCAGAGATTTTAGCAGGGTATTAGCAACAATGAGGGGTACGTGGGGCTATGTTGCACCAGAGTGGATTTCCGGAGTGGAAATTACCACCAAGGCTGATGTTTATAGCTATGGAATGACATTGCTGGAACTGATTGGGGGGCGTAGGAACGTGCAGCCGGCCTCATCAGGCAAAGAGGGCGGAGGTGGTGATGGTGGTGGAGCAGGGGATAAATGGTTTTTTCCTCCATGGGCAGCACAGCAGATAATTGAAGGCAATATAGGGGCAGTAGTTGATAGCAGGCTTGGTGGTGCATATGTCTTTGAGGAGGTCAAGCGCGTTGCGTTGGTGGCTGTGTGGTGCATACAGGACAATGAGGTAATGAGGCCTACAATGGGGATGGTGGTTAAAATGTTGGAAGGATTGGTGGAAGTGACCGTTCCCCCAGCGCCAAAATTGTTACAAGCACTGGTTTCTGGGGAGTCTTTTTGTGGTGTTAGAGCTGAATCCGGCAATGGGGTATCCTCAGGTAGCGGTTTTTATGGTGTTGATGGTGCGGCAGCAATGTCCAGTGGTGGCTCAGAATCATCTCTTGGTAATGTCTCTTCCCCTGTGAATAAGAATGTGAATGCTTAATAATTTTGGTTGAGGTGGAGTAATCAAGGCTAATTGCATTGTATGCCATTAATGCTTGTTGCCCCCATCTTCTCAAAGAGCTACATTTTCATGTAAAATTAAACAGCACAAGCAAACCTTTTGTACACTGGAGCATGTTTTTATATTTTTATCCTTTTCAAATGATACACTTATCATCACATTTTCTTTTTCCAAAATTTATGATCCCTCTAACCGAAAATAGGTGTAATATTTGAAACGCAACCATTAATTAATGGAAATGTATCTTTCTAAAATGCTCTTTGCTTTATAGTAAGGGGTGGCAGAATTTTAATAAGAGGCTTCTTTGTTTGTTTTAATAAGATTCATAATAAAATATAGGAAATTGCTCTACTTATGGAAATTTTCAAAAATAAAAAAGGATCTGAGTTTCACCAGATTGAATAGCAACTATCATTTCAAAAAAAAAAAAGAAAGAATAGCGACTATAAGACAGCCTACAATGCTGGACTTTGATGGTCTTATAAATAATTGTCCTATTCAGTAACCACTCCCTAGGGCGTACAGTTACTGAGTGTAGAGTTTGAGAGTCTGATACATGATTGCATGTAGATGAATTTGGGGTTGTGATTTGCATTATTTTTGGTCTATTTTAATGTCCATAAGCATTGTATTCCTTTTAATGATAAGGTTAGGACTTGGACTTGGACTTGATCTCACCTATTACGTAAATCATGACCACAACTTTGACATTTGATCATCAAAAAAAAAAAAAAAACTTTGACATTAGATCTAGTAGGTAGTAGAAGCAGGAGGGATATGCCATATTATTTCACCAATAAGTACAGGTGCATCTAGCTTATGCCTTTTGCTTTTCAATCATATGATATAATGACCTGTCCCACTTTAGCCTATTGTGGTGTGCTGTGAATGTCTTTTGTCAAAGGTTCATGGGTATTTTTTTCATTACTTCCTAGTGCCAAAAAGAAAGGGGTCATTATTCTCTTCATCACTAACTTACTGTTCTCGTAGTAGTTGGATTACAGAGACATATCAAAGTATCAAACGTGCATTTTGATAGTACTGTTCCTCTGTCTTGTTGGTCTAGCATGCGCTATGATTTAGTGGGATCAGACATCCCACCAACCTTTAAGATCTAGGCTCAATGGGGTTGGGCCAACCTTAATATTTACAGGTGGGCTTTAAAATTTGAGCAAAAATATCATTTTCGCTTCTACATTTTATGTTTATTGTCAATTTAGTTTATACATTTTTGGTAGCAGTTAATTTGGTCCGGATTTTTTTCACTTGAAGTAAGGTGAGTTGACTGTATGGATCAAATTGACTGCAAGTTGAAAATAATATGACCTAAATTGATAGTGACCCCAAAATGGAGGGACTAAAATAATATTTTTGCCTAAAAATTTTCTTAATTTTTTAAGTTCCAATTGTTACTCTTCCCGTTCAATAATCTTTTCTTCTTTTATCCTCCTCTTTTCATTGGATTGGCTCTAGCCTTTTTTTTTTAATTAATAATTTGATAGTTACAATGGAGAGAGAGATTTAAATACTAGACGTCGTCTCCGTTGGTAATATTAGGATGTACTATTTAAGCTAAAAGGTTCTTAGCAACAAGACGTGGCAAACCAGTCAGGTAAAAAATGGGTCAGAAATGTGTCCAGACAATTGAGATATGAGTAAGGTTTGGTTTGACTTGTATTTTTTCACATTAAAAAAGTAATTTGAAAACGTTTATTTGCTACTTGGTAAGTTATGCAACAAATTATTTCTCGTTACAATTTCATTGACACTGATTCATGAATATCCTTTATTTGGATGAGTATGATCCCTAATGAAATATTAGTTTTAAAAGCATTTCATCATTATATCAATAGACAAACCTGGAAAAGCCACTAAATTTTGAGAGACTAAATTAAATCATTTAGTTAAAGAAATGGCAATTCTATGCCAAATTTGTGTAGTTCACATCCCATAATAACTCGGAAGGAAAGCAACAACGAAGGAAAGCAACAACAACAATAATAGGCCTCTTTATCGGAAGGAAAGCAACAACAATAATTGGCCTCTTTCCTTTTATGCCCCATTTATATAAAAAAATGTTCACTTTTTTTCATCACAAACAAGGTAAATGACATTTGGAGGGCTAATTCATTATGTGTGTGTATATGTATATATAAACAGTATAAAAAATGGGTTGAGTCATGGGCCAGTCAAGTGGGTTGGGTTAAATCGTAAAAAAAAGGTTGGGTCATTAGTCAACTTATTTTTACTCCAAATCAAATTTTGCCACGTCTTTTGGTAGCAAGTGGAGCAGGTTATATTGGAAGTTTTGGGTACAATATAATTCAGTCCCCTGGAGACTTCACAAGAAAACTGACTGGGCCTTCAAGGGGGCCATGCCATAAAATCTCCTTTATCACAGAAGCTTTGCTCTCTCTCTCTCTCTATGCTTTATTTGCCAATTGTGGGCTAAAATGCTTTGAAGTTTCGGAAGGGGAACAAGAAATCTTGCATCAGTCAAAAAGGCAACTGCTTTTCCTTACGAGTTTTAAAAAATTTTCATATAATAATGATATCTCTAGAACATTTGTGAATTAGCATTACACAAATTTTGTATCTGACCCACTACTATTAAGCATAGCCATGACTGTCTTCACCATTGCCTTTTTCTAGCTTCTACCGTAGGATTTGATTTTGCTCAAAGTTTGTAAAGTTTTTAATTTTTCATAATGTCCATATGAATCCTGTCCTTTTTCATTTTTCTCTTGGTCCATCACAACAACTCTGTCCTCGATTAGCTCACTTGTTGACACTCAGTAAGAAAAATCCAAGTTTTTCCTCCATAACTTGGGTCCATAGCTAAGCAATATATATATATATATATATGACTTCTTTGACCATTTATAAGTTTTAGTGTGTGGAACACATACATTATTATTATTATTATTATTATTATTAGAAAGATTATGTATACATTGGATTCTAATTTAGGCCGAAGAAGTGAAGGGCTTGATATAAAAGGAGTATTGGTGACAAATTGATAATAGTCCGTATGGAAAGTTGACAGTACAGTAGTAGTGGTTGTGAGTTTGATGAGTTGGTAAAATCTGGTATACAATTTTTTTTTATATAAAGAGGACCACCTCTTGGCTCTTGTTCCGTGGTTTATATTTTATAACAAGAAGGGACCGTGGACCAAAGGATTTTTTTTTTTTTTTTTTTGGGTTGAAAATTGATACCAAAAAAAAAAAAAAAAAAAAACCAATTTTGGCCATATATTTCAAACTAATGGTTCGAGCACCTTAATTTCTAATGAGTAATTACACAACATATGCGTTACCAATTAATCTAATTAGTTTGTAACCTTATGTATATGCATGGATACACTAAAAGATATACAATATGATGCATTATATAATTCTTATATATATAATTTAAATATTATTGATAGTCCATTTTTATATTTTGTTAACTCTTTAAAAAAATTTGTAAGAATATTATTAGGTATAAAATGTAAATTATCTATGTTTTTTTTTTTATAATTATTGTGAAGCACTTTTTTTTTTATGATTCATTTATTCTAGATTCTTTGGTTTTTGTACTTAATAACTCACTTGGAAAAATATTTATAATGTAGTACCACATTTGATTCTAAAATTAAGAAATAAAACTCTTTAAAAATAAATAATTTAAGACACATGGCGCAAAATTAGAACTCTAATTTGAATTTCTTTCTATTTCACCTATTATTATATAATAAATAAATATCAATTATTTAAAACTATATGCTTACCCAGACAAAAAAAAAAAAAAAAAAATTATGAGAGAGAGAGTAATTACACAACATATGGGTTACCAATTAACCTAATCTCAATTGTTTAAAAGTATATGCTTACCCAATAAAAAAAATTATGAGAGAGCGCGCTTCATGACAAAATAAAGGAAAATTGTTAATACTTGGGACAATTTTGAGTTCCCAAAAAAATAAAAATAAAAAACTGTATTTGTACACCAAAAAAAAAAAAAAAAAAAAAAATCATATTAGTGCAGAATGAAACCACATATATATTCCCATTAAAAGTTTTAACTTAATTTTTTTTTTTTTTCAAATATTACAATCCCCACAAATCATAATTAAGTTTTTAAATTTGTGGTATTTTCAAAAAAAAAAAAAAATTGCACCAAAAAATAATTATAACGTCAAAAACATGTTCACATACACAATCTAACATTTTTTTTATTAACAATTCCATCTTAAATATTTTTGTACTTTCATCTTTATAATTATCAACTCATGTAATTTTTGTTGTCTTTAATCTTTATTGTGGAATAAAAGAAATATAAAGGCAATAAAAAAATATATATAAAAGAAAGACAAGATAAAGAAATATGTAGATAATATTGTATTCTATCTATTTAGTGGTCATCCAGCACATCATATTATGATGGATACCAAATATACAAATTATAGTTGATAACATATCTTTTTAGTTTGTCATTATGAATATTACTATTTTCGTGTATATTCTAATAAGTATTACTGTTTACTAAAAAAAAAAAAATTTTTGTCATTTGTAACAAAACATTAAATAGAAGGAAGGGAGAAACAGAAGGTAACAACTTGTGGAACAAAATCCCTTATTAAATTGCCTTCCCCTAATATAGTAGCATGGGTGGCTAAAGAGCCATCCATGTGAAAATGAATAGGAACGTCTTCATATTATTAATTTTTTTTTGTGAGTACTTTTCTAAGAAATTTTGATTCTATGAGTTCTATCTTTCTAAGTTTTTTATTTACATGGAATAAAAAAAAAAAAAAAAAAGTTTTTTATTTACAAAATAATAATTAAAAAAAAAACCCCACACACACAATCTTGATGGTTTGCTACCAATAAAAAACATTAAAAAAAAAAAAAAAAAAAAAAAAACTTCTTTCTACATGAGAACCAGTCAACTCTCTCTCTCTCTCTCGCACATATATGCTTGACTTTCTTTGGCCCTCCAAAATTATAGCTAATAACACATATTAAAACACACAAACTTCAACATTCTTAATCAGGCAAGAATACAGAAAAAGAGATATTAAAATTCCTCGTATTCATCCAATCCAACATTTGAAAAGAAAGAAAATAAAAACAAGGACAAGGGCTTCATTAAAAATCAGCAAAAATAGGGGAAAAACAAGAAAATGAAGCACTCAAGGCAGAGGAAAGGACTGGCTCTAGTTCTTCCTCTGCAGGTTCATCACCTAGAGAACCATTGAAGTCTCAAAGTCCACCACATTTGATAGATGCCGCGTACTTGGAAACTGCGGAGCTCCACCCTGCACCTACAACATTAATTGAGACCAATGCTGGAGATTATCCTCCTTCCAACAATCTTTATGACATAAAATGTATATGCTATGCAGAGACCACAAAGCTATGGTCAATTGCAGCCCCTATAGCATTCAACATTTTGTGCAATTATGCTGTCAATTCGTTTACCAATATTTTTGTTGGACACATTGGAAATATGGAGCTCTCTGCAGTTGCAATAAGTTTGTCTGTCATTTCAAACTTCTCTTTTGGCTTCTTGGTTAGCTTCTTTCAACATCTCTACAACTTTTCTCATTCCTAGTCATACTTATATTTACGTCTTCTATTTTGTTCTTTATGGTTTGTAGTAAAATTTTATCAATGTTCAAATACCGTAGGTTCTTACAATTGTTAGCTCAGGTTTTACAATGTTTGAATGAATTCAATATTTTTATGGCCAAGGTTATCCAGTTTTGTTTGTATAATTTTACAAGTTAAACCACCTGCACTTTGTTTTTCTACGAAACCATTTTATAGTATCAATAGGGATTTATTTGGTGCTTCGTTTGTTGCTAGGCAAGCGTAGGAAAGCAAATATGTTCTTAGAAGCCAAGAACAGATCAAAATCATGATGGATGATATAAAATTTCTAGCTTTCTTCATTATTTTGAGGTCTTCTCAGTGTCAATTGAATCATGACCTACTTTTTCCTGGATTTGCTCGATGTTATTAGTATTGCTACCTTTTTTGTTTGAACATTCTATTTAGTTGCATACTTGCATTGCATGCAATGATGCAAAAAATGTTCATCTCTGTTATTACATCATCAAATCATTTATTTCACTCATAATATGCTATTATAACAGCTAAAACTATCTGACAAATCCTAATTTTATAACACAAAATCGCAGTTTGGTATGGGAAGTGCACTGGAGACATTATGTGGTCAGGCATTTGGTGCCGGGCAAGTGGAAATGCTAGGGGTATATTTGCAACGTTCATGGATTATTCTGTTTGTGACTTGTTTCTGCCTATTGCCTCTTTACATATTCGCAACACCAATCCTAAAACTCCTTGGGCAAGAAGATGACATTGCTGAGCTTGCTGGAAAGTTTTCGATACAGATCATCCCTCAAATGTTTTCACTTGCTTTCAACTTTCCAACCCAAAAGTTCTTGCAGGCACAGAGCAAGGTTGGATTTCTGGCGTGGCTTGGTTTTGTGGCTTTAATTCTACACATTGTAATCCTCTTTATCTTCATGAAAGTGTTTGGCTGGGGTATTAGTGGTGCTGCTGCCGCGTTTGACATCTCGGCATGGATCATTTCCTTGGGTCAGTCAGTTTATGTTGTTGGTTGGTGCAAGGATGGGTGGAAAGGATTGTCATGGTTAGCCTTCAAGGACATTTGGCCCTTTGTGAGGCTCTCCATTGCTTCAGCTATAATGATTTGCCTAGAGATTTGGTATATGATGACCATAATTGTTCTCACTGGACACCTGGAGAATCCTATCATTGCTGTTGGTTCCCTTTCAATCTGGTGAGATAACAGTTAATTGAAAGAACATTAGGACAGTGTCCTGAGAATGTTCATTTTTGTTTTTCTATTAAAAAAAAAAAAAAGAACATTCTCATGACACTCATGATCATGTCAACATTTTTTGAATAATGTTTAAGTGATCAAATCACAATTCTCTATCAACCAAAGCTTTTAGGATAAAAGATAATTTATCATGGTATTAAAGCAGGGGTTCTAAGTTTGACCCTGTCTCAACTATGCCTCTCATTTAAAAATTAAAAATTCCATGTCCCCATTTGAGGATAACCAGTAGTGGAAAGGTAATGTGCTTGCAAAATTATGGGAAATATGATACTATGGAACAATTTGATGGATGCTAACTCAGAATCATTGGATACTATTAGCAAGAAATTGGGAGTGAAGCTATTTGAGCGTCATGAAATTAAGAAATTTGTTTTTCCAAAGTTACAAAACATCTTTTACAAGAAAATATTATGTAACATGTTTGAAAAATACGCCAATCACTCTTAATAAAACCAGATGTAAATTAATGTTAGTTTCACTTCAACTTCCATATGAATAGTATTGATTTTCTGAATCTATGCATAATCTCAAATTTTAATTTGTGTTTTATTTTTCTTGTTTCAGCATGAACTTAAATGGGTGGGAAGGCATGTTGTTCATTGGCATCAATGCAGCAATAAGGTTATAATAAAAAAAAAAATTCTTTAACATCATATGTTATTCTTCTTAGCTCACAAATTATATATTTTGATTTGTTTCCAGTGTTCGAGTTTCCAATGAGCTAGGATCTGGACACCCTAGAGCAGCCAAATACTCAGTCATTGTCACTGTCATTGAATCTCTCTTCATTGGGATTTTGTGTGGAACCATTATCTTGGTTGCAAAAGACCATTTTGCTATCATCTTTACTGGAGATAAAGAGATGCAACGGGCTGTTTCTCGTTTAGCTTTCCTTCTTTCTATAACCATGATACTTAATAGTGTTCAGCCAGTTATCTCAGGTGAAGGAAATAGTTATAGTATAATATCTGTACCCAAATGTTGTCTAAAACATGTAATGAAAATGCTATTATTGCAGGTGTTGCTGTTGGAGGAGGTTGGCAAGCCTTAGTGGCTTATATAAACTTGTTTTGTTATTACGTTATAGGACTCCCTCTTGGCTTTCTTCTCGGCTACAAAACTAGACTAGGAGTGGAGGTAAAGTATTACTTTTTTTGTCTTTAATCCCGTGACCTGGGGTAAGTCACGGGATTTGAAATTATTCATATTGATAAGAAATCCAAATTCATACATGTATCATGCATGTATTGATTGAGTACAACGACAAAGTCTTAGTTCCAAAATTTTGGGATCGACTATAGATTCTCAACAAATTAGTTAAGGTCAGCCACATGTATATGTATTGAATTAGGAGTTGGCTTATATTAAAATTTTGTAAAACTTGTTATAAATATGTGTTTTATTATAATCTGTTGGTATTTATCAAAGTGAATGAGAAAGACGTAACATTAATTTTGAGTTTTGAATTGTAGATAGAGGTCATTAGAGTTGAACCATGCTGTTAAACTCTTCCACTCTTTCTTTCTTATCTTCTCTTTATTTTTCATAATATTTTCAAAATTTGACATCCATAATATATCATGTTAAGAAACAGTCTGATATTGTGCTCTAGTACTATATACTTCTATTGTTTTATCTATTCTTTAATGGCTAAGTACAGATATTTCATATGGTTCTCTCCATCTCTGAAAGTTTTGCAATTGGTCATTGTTGCTGTAGGGAATCTGGATTGGCATGATTTTGGGGACAGTTTTGCAGACATTGATCCTCTTGCATATCATTTATAAAACCAACTGGAACAAGGAGGTGAGAAATGATATTGTTTCACTTGCTGTAAGATTGTTAGGTAATAACTAGACATATAATACATGGCATGGACTAGAAAAGTTACCTGTGGAATTTAGAATGCTTAAAATGATAACTAAATCTTACTATGAGGATCAAGAAATGACTGTGCCTTTAATCATTTTAATTGGAATTACAGGTAGAGATAGCATTAGAACGAATGCAGAAGTGGACTGGACAAGATGAAACATATGATAAAATATAAACCTCTTGGTTTCTCCTCTTCTTGTACACTAAAAATTTCCATGATGTCGTACCTTTGAGTATTTATATGTCAAATTTTCATTTTGAACCTGTAGCGAAGTTCAATCTAATCTCAGGTAAAATTTTACTAGCCCTGCCTCAAATGTATAGCACGGTCAACATTCAAAATTAGACGTGAAAGAGCTTCTTTTTTCTTTTCTTTTTTGTATAGAATGTGTGATGTGAAAGAGTTTTGTTTAGTTTTTTTGTTCTTTGGATGAAGACATTGATGGTCAAAACCTTGATATATCTCCACCATAAGGGGGGAGTTGCCATTTGGCTAAAAGAGTTGGCCATGGGTGAGAGCAATGGTGAAGCTGCATTGGGGCAAGGGGAGCTAAACCACCCTCCCTCCAAAAAAAAAATAAAAATTAATGTATGCTTATAAATATGAACGGGCAAATAAGTAATCAGAATTATCAAAATTATCACTCTAAATCTTAATTAAAATAGTACTTGAGACAAAACAAAAGTTTAACCCTCGCATTGCATCAGCATTCATGTAATTTTTATGCAAATGGGAAGTACAAGTCTATAGACTCTATTCTCAACTCCTCACTAGTTCTCATTGCTAACACTTTCGCTAGTTCTTCTTCTATATTAAAATATTGAATGTCTTGAGAATCCTTCAGTGCCTTCATTACGTCCTTAATATTCTTCAACCGTAAATCCGACAACCTATTGGACTGTTCTAAAGTCATTCCCCTCATGTTCTTCGAGGTTAATCTAACCAAACCCTTAATGTCCAGATAGGTGGCTGCCTGAATATAAAAACAATAGGAACACCCAAATGAGAGAAGATGATGATAAAGTCTGATAAAAGAGTGAAAGTAAATGAAACTAGTCAAATACAACATCCCACAGTAGGACCGACCAAAATTTTTTTTTTTTTTTTTGATACGGACCGACCAAAATTAAACCATAGTTACATGACAAATTAATAGCACTGATGAATTACATGACAAATTAATAGCACTGATGAATTCAATTGGCAGAGGCATACCTCAAGATAATCAACATATCATCAAACAAAAGGTTCGCCTTCTTAAATTTTTAAAAACAATAAAACAAAACTCCATCTTTTTCCTTCTCGCTTCTTATTTTCTCAGCCTCAAAACACAAACTCAAGGAATTCCAAAAAAAAGAATTTTCTTGTCTAAAATTCTCACCTTTTATGTATCTACAACCCCGCAAAAAGAAAAGAAAAGACACATACTAGTCAAAGAAAATGGTAAACTAAAATAAAGGAACAGATAACAGAATGAATGAACCATGAAGGGCAAAATAACCATTCGGCCCATTAAATAATCCCTTCTCATTAGAAAAGTTAGAACATAACAGGATTCGAATTCCCCATATATTTTTCCCAGTGACCCTCTTATTTTCTCAGCATCCAAACAAAAACCCAAAAAAGAAATCTTTCTTATTTTTTTAATAAAAAGGAACAACAAGAAGAACAAAAATTGCATAAAAACACAATAATAAAAATAATAAAACGAAAGGCCAAAGCAGAATGGAATGGCTAAAGGTTTGTTTGTTTGTTTGTTTTTTTTTTTTAAGAAAGAAAAGTAAATCATAACAGGACTCAATTTCCCCATGTTTTTTCCTTGTCAGGTTGTCACCCTCCTGTTTTCTCAGCATCCAAACAAAAACCCAATAAAGAATTTATGTTTATTTTCATAAAAAAGAACACCATCAAGAAGGACAAAATCGCTTAGCAACCCAAAAAACGCAACACAATCAATGAAAATAGTAAAACAAAAGGCAAAACCAGAATGGAATGCTAAAAGGGGTTTTTTTTTTTTAAAAACTATTCAAGAAAGAAAGAGAAGGGTATGGAGTACGAACCACACAGAGATCGTAGAGCGTGTTGTCGTCGAGATTGACGAACTCGGCGTCCCAGGCGGTGAGTGACTCACCATGGGACTCGCAGACATGTTTCTTGCAGTACTCGATGACTCGTGCGAGAATGTTGCTTGGTATGATCGGCAATGGGATTACAGTCTCGCCGGCGCAGTTGTATTCTTGGATCATCATGTTGTGCTTTATTTTCCAAGACTCCATGGCCACGTTCTCTTCCACCTCGAACGTGTCGCCGTCTGAGCTCCTCAGCTTTATCATCTTCTTCACCTTCTTCTCAACTTGCATGCTTGTCGACGCCATTGTCGTTTTCAAACAAACACACAAACAGACACAAAGAAAACAGAGAGAGAGAGAGAGAGAGAGAGAGAGAGAGAGATGCAAGTTGAGAGTGTGTGACTGTGTGTGGAAGTGGTGAGGTATTTATAAGGGTTGGGTAAGGGACTAAAGGCGGTGTTGATTTAAAAAACTGAATTCCGAGACTGACTCGGAAACCTTTCCAAACAGAGTAATACATAAAGAGGCTAATGCAATATTATATATATATATATATATATATATACATATATTAATTGAGGTCCACCACAAATTATCTAGATAATTTCCTTCTCAACCAAAAAAAAAAAAAAAAAAAAATCTAGATAATTGAGCTTACACGTTGATATGTCATCAATTACAAAAAAAATAATTCTTTTTCATTAATTGAGGTCCACCACAAATTATCTAGATAATTTCCTTCTCCACCAAAAAAAAAAAAAAAAAAAAAAAAAAAATCTAGATAATTGAGCTTACACGTTGATATGTCATCAATTACAAAAAAAATAATTCTTTTTCATTAATTGAGGTCCACCACAAATTATCTAGATAATTTCCTTCTCCACCAAAAAAAAAAAAAAAAAAAAAATCTAGTTAATTGAGCTTACACGTTGATTTGTCATCAATTACAAAAAAAATAATTCTTTTTCAAAAAAAAATTCATTTAGAACTTTCCATACAGAAATTTGTATGGAATATTGTTTATCATTAGGCTACTAAATTGCAAATTACACCCTTAATATTTGTGGTGTTTAGATTCTACACCATAAAGTTTTATTTTATTTGAATAAGTATTCTCCATCTATATTTTTCCATCAAGTGTCACATAAGCTTGCCATAAGTGTTTAGTTCATCCAATAAAGCAATGTCACATTATTTTTATTATGCGAAAATACTATTTTCGTCCCTACATTTTCATGCGATTCCCACTTTAGTCCTTAACTTTTTTTTCACCGATTTTCGTCCCTATCCTAGAAAACGCATCTCGTTTTAGTCTCTGGCGTCAATGCTCTAACGGCAAAGTCCTAGGTGGCAGACGGAAGTTGACATGGCACTAATGTGGCAATTAAAATATTATTAAAAAATATTATTTAGTTTTTTTTAATGCCACGTCAGCATTTTAATTTTTTTTAAAAGCCATGTCAAAAAATTTTTAAAAATAAATTAAATTAAAAAAACCTTAAATTTAATTTAATTAAAAATTTTAATTAAAAAAATTTTCTTAATGTTCTTAGTGTTCTTCATCTTGTTCTTCATTTTAATTAAATGTTCTTAGTGTTCTTCATCTTGTTCTTCATTTTAATTAAAAAAAAAAAATTCTTAATGTTCTTAGTGTTCTTCATCTTTTTGTTCATTTTACAACTTATTCTTCATATTCTACCCAAATCAAACCCAGCAAATTTAAAACCCAAAAAATTAAATTCAAACCCATATTCAAACCCCACACCACCAAAACACTCCGGAATCCACCATACCCACGGCTACATCACACCCATATTATACTTTCTCTCTCTCTTTTATCTCATCTTTTCTCTCATCTGAGTTCGTTCTTTTCTCTCTGCATCTGAGTTCTTCTCTCTTGCTGATCTCACCGAAGCCACCAATCTCGCTGGAGCCATAGTCATCCTTCACAGCTCCCTCTTCACTCTCATTCTCTTCCTCTCTCATCCTCAAGCCGCTTGAAGCCGATCTCGCCTAAAGCCACCTCAAGCCGCTGAAACCAATCTCGCCTAAAGCCGATCTAGCCGCTGATGTCTCCCGCCTGAAGTCGATCTAGTCGCCTGAGCTGTGGGTTTGTTTGATTTGGGATGGGTCTTGAGGTTTCTGGATTTGTTTTTGTTCTCCTCTTTCTGGGCTTTGAATTTTTTGGGGTTTTGAAAATGGATCTGTTGGTCGGTGGTGGTGGTGGTGGTTTTGGGATCTGGGTTTGATTATAGGTTTGTGGGTTTGTTGGAGATTGGTTTGTTTATTGGATTTGTGGGTTTGATTTTCTGAAGATTTGGGTTTGAGTTCTTGGGTTGCTGGGTTTGATTTGGGAGTTCTTGATTTGCTGGGATTGAGTTCTTGATTTGCTGGAGATTTGAGTTATTGGTTTCTTCATTCTTCCTGTTAGCATTTAATTTAATTTTTTCTTCTTGTTTTCATTTATGTCCAGTGATTTGGGTTTAAGTTCTTGGGCTGCTGGGTTTGTGATCTTTGGCTGCTGAGTTTGATTTGGGAAGAATATGAAGAATAAGTTGTAAAATAAAGAACAAGATGAAGAACACTAAGACCATTAAGAAATTTTTCTTAATTAAAAATTTTAATTAAATTAAATTTAAGGTTTTTTTTAATTTAATTTATTTTTAAAATTTTTTTTGACATTACTTTAAAAAAAAATTAAAATGCTGACGTGGCATTAAAAAAAACTAAATAATATTTTTTAATAATATTTTAATTGCCACATCAGCGCCACGTCAGCTTTTGTCTGCCACTTAGGACTTTGCCATTAGGGCACTGATGCCAGGGACTAAAACGAGACACGTTTTCTAGGATAGGGACTAAAATCGGTGAAAAAAAAAGTTAGGGACCAAAGTGGGAATCACGTGAAAATGTAAGGACGAAAATGGTATTTCCGCCTTTTTATTATTCATGTCATTCTTTTTTTCTAGGTTACATAAGTAATGTGACATCATTTTATTGGACAAACTAAACACGCATAGAAAGTTTATGCGTCGTGCACTTAGTGGAAAATATGGGTAGATAGGCTGCTAATGCAAACAGAATAGAACTTTAGTGGTAAAATCTAAATTCTGAAACTTCTTTTTTTTTGAGAACCCGTAATGTGATGCTTTAAAATTAAGGAATATCAGCTAAATCAGCATGGTAAAAAAGACAGTACATTAGATGGGACATCTTCCATCCATATTACACAATTTGGAATATTAACTGTTAACTGAGCTAAGTTGTGCGCAACTGAGTTACCCTATCTTTAGTGTGAGAGTAGGACAATTTCGAGAAACATGTAGCTACATTTAGAGTGTCTTGTACCAGCAAACCAAAAGGAGCTAGCCCGGGGTTACTAGAGTTCAAAGTTGACATCACTATTAAAGAGTCACCCTCCAGTACAACTTTTGATAGACCCAGCTCCCTAGCAAACACAATAGCCTTGTAAGCAGCCAAAGCCTCAATTTCAATAGGCTAGAGCTGTTGAGGGACTTGAGCAGCCATGGAAGCTATAGCAAGACCTTCCTTGTCACGGACAACAACTCCCAGGCCGGAGCAATTATTTCCAATGAATATGGCTCTGTCAAAGTTGATTTTAAAAGCTCCTTGATCAGGTGGTTTCCACCGGACTTGCCTTTGTGGTCGACTGGCCATTGGCGTTGTTTTCAGAGCATTGAACTCCACATACTTGTCATGAGCCCATTGAGAGATAAGGTTTAGAGGACGATGGGATGGCTGGGTTCTCACCTGATTTCTTTGGTGCCAAATGGACCAAATGGTGAAAGCAAATAGGACCAGGCTCCTTTGGTGTTCAAATACCCAGGCTAACAGCTCGCTGAAGTTGGAGAAACACCTCTGGTTCCGAAAGTTCCATACAGTATTCACTCCCCAAACTCCGTCCAGCTCTTTGCAGCTTCACATCGCGTGCAAAACATCTTCATTTTCTCCCTTGCATCGGTCACAGCTCTGCTCTGAAATAATTGTTCGACGCACTAGATTGCACTTTGATGGAAGTGAATTACGGCAAGCCCTCCAAATAAGATTTCTTACTTTGTTTGGGCATTCAAGAACCCAAATCTTCTTCCATAGCCCTTTTTCATGGTCTTGATTTTCTGCCACTTGAAAACCAACCTCATCCTCCTTTAAGAATTGATAACCCGTTTTGCAACTATATCTCCCATCATGTTCCCACGGCCAATATATGGTATCTTCCGTTTCAATCCTAGCCAACGGAATATTTTTTATTTCTTTAGCTTCTTGTGGTGCAAAAATCCTATCCACCATCGCTTCATTCCACGTTCTAGTTCCTTCATCAATTAGGCAATCAACTGTAGTTTCTTCCATTGTATCTACCAATGGGGAGAGAATCTGGGTTGGATGTTTTCTGGGCAGTCAATGATGCAGCCAGATTTTGATCGATTTACCATTCCCCACCCTCCAACAAGCCCCATCAAGGATGACATCTCGACCATGTAGAATACTCTTCCAAGCGTAGGACCCCATACTTGATTCCTTGGCTTCTAAAAGGGAATGATTAGGGAATAACTTTGCCTTAAAAACTTTGTAGAAGAGGGTTTCCTTTTTATGCAAGAGTGCCAAGCTTGTTTCACCAAAAGGGCGTCATTAAAGTGAGCCAATTCGCGAAAACCCATATCGCCTACTATTTTGGACTTAGTCATCTCACTCCATCAGAGCCAATGAATTTTCCTTCTATTGCCCCTTTGTCTCCACCAAAACTTCTTTATCATTACCTCAATGTCATCACAAAGCCCCAATGGTAATTTAAAGCACCCCATAGCATAAGTAAGGATAGCTTGGATCACGGATTTAATTAGGACCTCTCTCCCGGTTTAAGAGAGCAAATTACCCTCCCAACCTTGGAGCTTTCTCCATACCTTCTCTTTTATGTAATTGAAGCTAGCCTTTTTTCCCCTACCCACAAAGGAGAGAAAACCCAAATATTTCTCATAAGACTTCACTTCTTGGACTTGGAGGAGATTCTTTATGCTTGATTTTGCTTCATTTGTGGTGGACTTGCTAAAGAAGATTGCTGTCTTATCTTTGTTGATCTTTTGCCCCGACTAAGATTCATATTCACCCAATAATTTCAACACATTAGTGCAATCCTCAACGATGGACTTGCAAAAAAGCAAGCTATCATCTGCAAAAAACAAGTGAGTTAGTTTTGGGCCTCGTTTACACAAGGAAAAGCCCTTAATATCCCCATTCCTCGCCGGATGTTTAATAAGGGCATGAAGTCCTTCCGTACATAAAAGGAAAAGGAAAGGAGATAGGGGGTCTCCTTGTCTAAGTCCTCTTTTGGGATGGATCATTCCAATGGGCTTCTCGTTTACCATGATAGAGTGCAACACCGTTTTCAAATAACTCATCATAAGAGCTACCCATCTAGCACAAAATCCCATTTTCTCCATTAGCTTCTTCAAATACACCCATTCCACCCGATCGTAAGCTTTACTCATGTCTAATTTGATAGCCATAAAACCATGTTTTCCTATATTGTGGTGCTTCATATGATGAAGAGTTTCAAATGCAACCATAATATTGTCTAAGATAAGTCTATCTTTAGCAAACGCAAATTGATGCTCAGTAAGTAGGGAAGGTAAAAATTTCTTCAACCTATTTGCTAAAACCTTAGCGTAAATCTTATATAAAACATTGCAAAGACTAATAGGTCGAAATTCAGACACAAATTCAGGATTAGCTACTTTAAGGATAAGAGTAATGAGAGTGTGGTTGATGGGGTCGGGAAGGATACCTGAGTTCAGCCATGAGAGAATGGCTGAAGTAACATCATGCTGCATTGTTGACCAAAAATGTTGATAGAACAACGGTGGCAAACCATCGGGGCCTGGTGCTTTAGAGGTGCCATCTGATTCAAGGCTTCCTTAACTTCCAGTTCTGTAAATTCCTTCACTAATTCAGCATTCATCTCATCTGTAACCATGCATGGAATTTTCTCAAGAGAGTCAACTTCTAGATTCGGATTGGAGGTGGAAAAAAGTTCCTTGTAGTAATTCTCCATCACATGCCCAATTTCATCTTGTTTAGATTGCCAAGTTCCATTCCCGTCTCTTCTTCCTCTGATCATATTCTTCCTAAATCTTTTTGTTGCCTTAATGTGAAAGAAAGTTTTATTATTTTCGCCTTTACTAAGCCACAACACCCTCGATCTTTGACACCACATCCTTGATTCCTGATCTTGCAACAAGTTAATCTCCATTCTTAGGCTTCTAACCCGAGTATTGTTCCCACTCACCATAGCCTCATTCTCGACCCAAGCTAATTGATTCTTTTTAATCTCCAATTCCCTCCTCACATGCCCAAAGTTGTGTTTGTTCCACCATGTTAACTCTTTTTCACATCTCGCCACTTTTTTCAGAATGGGTATGCTTGGGTTTGGTTCTCTTGTGTTACTCCACACCTCCTCGACCGTTTCCCCACAAGTTGGATCTGATAACCACATTTCTTCAAATCTGAAACACCTCTTCCTCCTAGGATTAGGTAGTCCCGACAAATTGATCAAAAGAGAAGAGTGATCCGATGACATACAACTAAGGTGACGTACCCTAGTTCCTGGAAATTTTTGAAACTAAGAATTTGTAGCAAAGCACTGATCCAATCTTATTCTTATGGAATGTCCATCAACATAATGTTTTGCCCATGTGAACTTAGGCCCCACATACCCCAAGTCCATAAACCGACATTCATCGATCATATCTCGAAATAGTTGCATTTGATTGTGATCTCTAGGAGCCCCACCCCACTTTTCCTCTTGTCGCACAATTTCATTAAAATTGCCACCATAAATCCAAGGAATGTTCAACCTAGAATTTAAGCTTCTCAGTTTACTCCATGCTTCACTTTTTCTATAGGTTTCGGGCTCTCCGTAAAAACCTGTGAATCGCTATGCATTTTCAGTATTCCCATTGATGATCGTATCAATATAATACCTGTGGGAATCAACAACATCAATGTTAATAGAATTTTTCCAAAATAATACTAAACCACCACCTCTATTAAGCCTTGGAGCCACCCATTTCTGGTCAAAATTAATCTTGCTCAAAGTACGATCTAGCCTTGCTTCATCTGTCCATGTTTTGGCTATAAACACAATAGAGGGATTTTTTGCCTGTATTAATCGTACAAGCTTATTCTCTATACGTAGCTTCCCGAGCCCACGACAGTTCCATAATAAAAGACTCATTGCTTGCAGCTGGTAACTAGCCTCCACCAATATCTTATTTTTTGTTTCACCCCCTTGAGAAACCCTTCTTTTTTTTTGTTACTCAATTTGGGTTGTTATACTTCCTGCACTTCTTTTTTCCCCCCACTGCTTCAAACATACCCACATCTAATATCACCCCTATTCTAGTAAGCCTTTTCCAAGTGCTTGTAGCATGCATGTGATAGACAGAAGAGTTGGATATCTCAGCCTAAGGGGCCCGTGATGATGCGGACAGGTGAACTGCATGTGCTAGCGGGCTTGACATGTTTGAGTCATTAATGCTAGGCTGATCCTCCTTATTTTCCTTTCCTGTGTTCCCACCAAACCTGGCTATCACTGAAGCTTGTAAATCACTCTTTTTTGTTTCCTTTTCCTCATTTTCCTTATCCGTGTTCCCCCCAAACCCGGCTGTCGTTGAAGCTTGTAAATCACTCTTATTTATTTCCTCATTTTCCTTATCCGTGTTCCCCCCAAAACCGGCTGTCACTGAAGCTTTTGAATAAAACTTTTTTATTTCTTTATCTATCTCCCCTAGTACCTCCTCAAAAGACTAAATTGACATCTTTTTTCCAGCTGACCCAAACTGTTGAAACATCACATCCTCCATGTTTCCTTCTTCATTTTCAAACCTAATAATTTTCGATGTTGTATTCCCTGTGCGAACCACCACTACTGGTGGCGTCTTGGCTGTGCTGAGTTTCTCCGTCAATGTGCCTGATTTTTTGCTAGCAAAAAAACCAGGAACTTTGACCATGTATCTCTAAGCTGGCACAAATGGCACTGCCTTAAGCCAAGGACCGAACTGCTGGGCTTCAGGTGAGAGTTTTCCTTTGCTTTCCGCCCAACGATCACAATGACGATAGTCATGCGTCAAACTTCAACACCAAAAACAAAGGCTAGGAAGCCTTTCATATTTGAATGGCACCTAAAGTTCCTTACCACTATCCAGTGATATAACCCGCCCTCTACATAACGGTTTGGAGATGTCTATGGTTACTCGGACTCGCATGAAATTGTCGCCCTTTATTTCTTCTTCACCAGTCCCTTTGTTCACCGTTCCAACCACTTCACACAACCGTTCAACTATCATCCTTGTCCTAAATTTGATTGGTAGATCATGGATTTGCACCCAAAATGTCACCTTACTAAACTCCATATCACCTACATTTGTTTCCTTACCATACCGTTGCAGTATCATTAACCGCTTGTCAAAACTCCAATGCTCTGCTACCATGATTTTCTCCATCTCACTTTTATTGTCAAAAGTAAACAATACCACATGCTCACTCTCCCTTTTGATTTTGAAACCATTTTTTGATCTCCAAATAGGCTTGAAGGTCTTAGCTATGGCGTCTATGTTAAGAGCTCTTTTAGTCAAGAACTTAGCTGCTAAAATAAACTCCGTCTTCGCCTGGTCCTCCTTGATGCGAAAGTTCGATCCTTCACATTCCAAGAGGGTTAGGCTGTTCCAAGTCTTTGTAAGTTCTTCCATCCTAAACTAAAGATTGTTTCCCAAAACCCCTGAAGAAAAAACCACCAAAGCCTCAAGGTAAACCTGTTACCTTGGGGGACACAGACACCTTCAAGAGAAGGGACAACAATTCCACACTCTAGGAAGAGATGGATACCCACCCTTCAAAAAATATTAACTTATTTATTTTATAGTTTTTATATTTCCCACAATTAAAAATAATATCAAAATTTTCTTTAGATGGTCTATTAACAAATGAGTGCCCAAGATTGCAATATGCAATCTCTATGATTCATACGCACACTAACACAAAAACCTAAATTCTACATTTTTTTTATTTTATATATTGAATTAAGAAAAATATGAAGAAAATACTAAAAGCTCATTTGAATAGATCAATCCATTGTGGCACTGGCTAACAGGGGTTAAGATTTAGCCTTTAAGGTGTGTTTGGTAAAGTGGATTTTAAGGAGGATGGAAAAAAAATTGAGAGAAAACTTTTGGGAAAGTGTTTGGTTGGGAGAAGGAGAAAGAAAAATAATGGTGGAGCTCGGATGTTTTCTCTCTAATCCCACTAATAAGTTTTCTCTCTAAAATAGGAAGAAAATTGAGTGAGAAAGTTTGACAGATAAATGATGAAAATGCCCATATGCACTTGCACATGGGCGGGCTTGTCCAATACGTTGTTTTCGTTTTTTGGCCCGGTTTGTACATTGCCTTTTTTTTTTTTTTTTGTCTGGACGCTTGCCTCTTACTTCTTCTTCTTTTCTTTTTTCTTTTTTTTTTTTCTTATTTTTTCTTTTGATTTCCTGGGCAGACTTCGTCTAGTACTTTATTTTTTTAGACGTGATTTTTTTTTTCTAAACATGATTTTTTCTTTTATATTAAATTTGGGTGATTTTTTTTTTGGTCACTTTTTTGTTCTAATTGGGAATTATTTTTTAACAATGGTATAAGAGTAAATTTATATAAACACACACTTTTCATTCCTTCACTTTTCACTTTCAACCAAACAAAAATGAGAGAAATTAAAATTTTTTCTATTCTCTTACTTTTCCACTCTCCTATTATTTTCTATTCTCTTACCCTTTCACCAATCAAACATAGATTTTAAGTCCCTCAAAGTAAGAGCAATAAAAAATAACCCTGGCCAATCAAGGGTAAGTTGTTGCCTGTTGGCCTTTGGTTTCAAATAAATGACACTGATGCAGTGTATATATAACCAAATGAAAGTGTTCATCTGTCCAGAGATCTTGATTTAGCAAACTTATGAATTCTGTCTGTATGTCTTTGCTCTTTGATTGAAAAAAAAAAAAAAAAAAAAAAAAAAAAAAAAAAAAAAAAAAAAAAAAAAAACCTACTTTTAACTTATGATAATTCTACTTGTTATTATGACTATTTAGGTGAGCATCTCAAGGTATTTCTCTCTGTTTCCTTTAGTATTCCAAATCTATGAGTTTTATTTTCTTACAATGAGACTTAAATAATTTGTTAGAGCATTTTAATATTAAATAATTAAAATAAATAAATGTTATAACATAAATGAAAAAATATGGGAGTGAATATGGAAGATGAGGAGTTAGTGAAAATGTTTAATCCTACATTGAAGATGAGAGAGATTTTTTTATTCTTTTTAATTGTGGTGATTAATGGGTTAGAATGAATTGTCTCAGATTTTGGGCTAGATACGTGCACAAGGGGGAGGTGAAGAGTGGAGGTATCAAAATTGGAAATGAATCAGCCTCTTGGATCCTCCTACTTGACAGCCCATTCAGAATAATTACCATATCCATTGGTGAGTAAATGGCCCGAATTAATACTCCATTTTTACTATGGAAAATAAAGAGCCATTAACCCACTTAATGGACTATCCGTTTGGGCCTTTTCATTCTTCAAAAACTCCTTATCTCACCATTAATTGTGTAACTCCAGCCCATCAGATTAATGTCTAACAATTAATCTTGTAACACTCACTAAATCAGAATAATGGACCTAATTAATCAGAATAAGTTGGGTAGTAATTTCGTGAGGCCCATTGAGCCTATAAATAGATTCATTCAGACTCAATCCAAGTTACTACAATACTAAAAAAAAAAAAAACACTAAAAGATAGAGAGGTTCTTGGCAAGGAAGGGTGTTCTTTCTGGTGGAGCTTTGGGCTTGAACACTTTGTGCAGAGGTTATTCTAGCCATACGACACTTGTTGGGCTGTTGTATCCTGGGGGAGACAAGTCAGAGAAGGTCTGCACCGGTTACAAAGTTTAGCCAACCAATGGCTTGAATCTCCTTAAAGAGAGCGAGTGTCGCGTCACAGTCCAAATAGTGTTGTGTAATTTCTCCCTTTAAAGTAATAAAATTCAGTAGTATTATTCAGTTTCTCTTATATTATTTCCATTATCATTGTATTTGCACCAACATAATTGTTGTACTAGAATCATTTAAATATGTTTTTTAAATGCAATCCTTAATTACTTGTACTTGACTCAATCTTGTACGTTCTGTTTATTTCTACTTATTGTGTTGTTAAGCTCATGACCCCTTTATATCTTTTTCTGATTGAGTTTTAATACATTTCGGGTCTAGCATGCCCAAAACTAAAATTACCCAGCCCATTCCTTGCCCAGAAACACCATCGATCAACAGTTGTTCTCCTCCTCAAACTGCACTTTCTTGGCCTCACACAGCAACGACGAAGCTGATTGGTTATTTGCGAAATGAGTAGAACCATAGAAGCATGAAAGTCTTTAAAAGGGTGTGTTTTTTAGAGAGAGAGAGAGAGAGAATAACTGAGATGAGATCTGTGTGTAGGAAGTGGAAATAACTTCTTGTAGAGTAAAGAGACTGAATAAGACACCTGGGAGTACGTGAAAAAAATTGAAAAACATGTGGGGCCATTTGACGATGGTGTTTAAGTGAGCGTTTTGATTGCGTTTATCTGCCTCATGTCTGCGTTTGGCGTTTTAAACTGAGGGACCCACGGTTACAGTGCTCTCTAAGATAAACGCTCACAACTTTAGAACAGACGCATAAATTTTTGGCTGAACGCACTATTTCAATAAAACTGGGCATACATGTACAATGTATTGTTCCTTTTCTTTTCATTATTTTTTTTTTAAGAACTTGTTCTTCGTGTTCTTCATGTTCTTCCCAGAACATGACTATTCATGTTCTTGAAACCCAGCAAACCCATCAAAACAGAAGATCAAAACAATAAAACCAAAACCAAGATAGAAACCACCAATTTGAGATTAAATCAATCAAACCCATATGAAAAAAAATCAAAACCAATCAAACCATCAAACCCGTATGAAACCAAAACCAAATCAAACCCATCAAATCCATATGAAACCAAAACCAAATCAAACTCATCAAACAGATCTACCCATCACATGCAAATCAAACCCATCACCAATCTCAACCTCACCCAGCACCACCAAGTTCCCATATCAAGCCCACTGTTGATCAACCTATCAAACCCACCACCGATCAATCCATCCACCACCATCGAGTTCCCAATCAAGAAACTAAAACATTAGATCTTCATAAGACCAAACTACATGGGAGAAAGAGAGAGGAAGCTCCATCTCGTGCATATCAAAGAGAGAGAGAGAGAGAGAGAGACCATGCCCCCCCATCTCTTCTCTCAATTAGTGTTGGGAACTCCTTCATGTTGGGCCTCCAAGACCTAGATGACATTTCACTTCTCAATGCTGGAAAAGCTAAAGATTTATTTATTTATTTGTTTATGTTCAAATTTTTATGTGGCTACTGGGAAAGGAGTGAATTAAAAAAAATAAAAATAAAAATAAAAACACAAAAAAAACAAACAAACAAAAACAAAAACGCTACAGTACTTTCAGCTGAAGCTACAGTAGTTTCAGCCCCAAAGAATCAGCTGGCGTTTAAAATTATTTGCTACAGTGTTTTCAGTTTTCAATAAAATAAGCGGTATCAAAACAAACCCTAAGTATTGGCGTTCAAAATAATATGAAACTCGTGAATTAAAAAATGTTGTAAAAATACATGTTTAAAATATTTAGGCCCCATTTGGTACGGTGTTTAAACAACAAAAACTGTTGTTTAAACACCAAAACATGTATTACTTTTTAATTCACACGTATTTCCATAAAACTTAAACAATGTTACTAGAAATTTTTTACCAAACGGCCCCTTATAATACAAAAAATGTGTTTAGTATCATAGTTCAAATAATGTATTTAAAGATGTGAAAAAAATATAATTGTGTGTTTGACATATGTATGTACGTGTGTTTTTTTTAAAGGATGACTGTATTGTAAAAGAATACTATTTTATTTAAAGAGAAAGAAAATTAAAAAATAAAGGACAAAAAAGTAGACCCATGGAAGAAAAAAAAAAGAAAAAAAGAAGAAGGTTGAACTGTGTGAGAGAAACCTTGGTTTCCACGTTTTTCAATTTATTTACAAAAAAAAAACCATTTAACAATATTACTTAAAAACTAAAAATTGGTATGGATGAATTTTAAAAATACATGCTTTAAATACCTTAATTTGATAATTGTAACTTAAACACCCATAATAAAACATTACTACCAAACACTTTTTTTTTCCCCACAACTTTTATTGTTTAAGCATTGAAAAATGTTGTTTCACCGTCGTTACCAAACTGGCCGCCCTTAAACTCTGCCTCTTTGGATTTATCACGTACCACCAATATTTTAATGTTTTGTTTATTTTACCAACCACTTTTCCTACACCAATGTGTCATTTACTGCATCTTTTCTTGTCTGATATAGTCAATTGCCAATTTGCCATGCCTTTTTTTTTCCCTTTCACTTAATAAACCTAACTAAAATATTTTATAAACGTGTTAATGTTATTGAGCCGAGATTGTGTTGAGACTTATTGGGTTAGTTTAGGAATATAATTTGCTTCAGTAAAGATTAATAATAAACTATATACATGGGTTGTTTATCCAAAAAAAACAGACTATATGGGATTTTAGCCTTTTGCCAAAAATTAAATTTATAACTATGTACGTAAAAAAAATTTGTATATAAAAATTTAATTTTTTGTTAATATATATGTGTGTAAATATATATATATATATATAGCGATAATCTCGAAAAGGTACATCAGGATCAACAGGTGCTGAAATATTTTGTGATTCTAGATTAGTTCAAGATAAATTATAAATGATTTTAGTACTATGAAAGAACATACAGTACAACTTTATTGAGTTAAAACTTAAATTTTATTTATGAAATAAATTTTTTTTTACTTAATAATATTTAATATTAAGCTTGGCCCCCCCTGAAAAAAAAAATTATGGCTTCGTCATTGTACATGGTTTTAATTGTAAACTTTTAATTAAAGGATTATGTTGGATTTTCTCTTGTGGACATCGCTCTTCATTTCTTTAGGATCACCATAAGGGGGCGTTTGGTTCACTTAATGTTATATTAAGGTGTAATGTAACATTCTTTTTTTTTTTTTTTTTTTTTTTTTTCTTTTTTAGATTCATGTAATCACATTACCTTAATGTGACATTAATGTGTTTGGTTCATTAAATTACATTCCAATCATAATCAGGAAATTTATATAATTGATTCATAAACATTCTTAGAAATAATTATAATTATTATAATAATATATTGATTCAAAATAGCCTCAATACCAAAAAAATGCCAAAATTACCCTTGAACCAAAAAAATACCCTTGAAAGACCCAAAAACGCTAAAATTACTCCTAAAACCTTTAAAAAAAAAAAAAAACTTGAAATTTATAAAATGGCCAAAATACCCCCTGAAATCTCAAAATGACCAAAATAGTCCAGAAATATCTAAAATGACCAAAATACCCTTGAAATCACTAGAATGACCAAAATAACCCCGAAATCACTTAAATGACCAAAATACCTTTGAAACCTCAAAAAACCAAAAATACCCTAAAACCTCTTTAAAATTACCAAAATAGCCCCGAAATTCGTAAAATGACAAAAATACTCTTAATATCACTAGAATGAGCAAACCCCCCCCCCCCCCCCCTCTCCTTGAAAACCTCAAAAATAACCAAAATATCCAAAAACATCTAAAATGATCTAAAATACATCCTGAAATTGCTAAAATGACCAACATGCCCTCAAATCCTTTAGAATGAGCGAAAAAACTTTAAACCTCAAAAATGAAAATACCCTTAAAATTCTAAAAAATGACCATAATGCCCCTATAACCTCAAAATGAACAAAATACCCCTAAAATCTAAAAATGACCAAAAATGCCCATGAAACCTCCAAACTAACCAAAATACCCAAAAACTTCTAAAATGGCCAAAATATTATGAAACCTCTAAAATGACCAAAATTCCCTTGAAACATTTAAAATGACCTAAATATCATAAAATATTTAAAATGGACAAAATACTATTTAACCTCTATCATGGCAAAAAAAATCCTGAAACCTAAAAAATGACCAAAATACCCTTGAAACCACTAAATGACATAATATAACCCAAAACTTTTGGTTATTTTGAAGGTTTTGGGTATTTTAGGCCAGTTTAAAAGTTTCAAGGTAGTTTAGTCATTTTAATGGTTTTTGGGCATTTTGGTCATTTTAGGGGTTTCAAGTTTTTTGCTCATTTTAGAGGATTTTTGGGCATTTTTGCAATTTTGGGGTATTATAATCATTTTACATGTTTTGGGGTATTTTGATCATTTTTGAGTTTTTGTTTTTTTTTGTGTGCGCTCATTCTAGAGGATTTAGGGGCATTTTGGTCATTTTTACGATTTTGGGGCTATTTTTAATCATTTTATAGTTTTTGGGGTATTTTGGTAATTTTAGAGGTTTTGGGGTATTTTTGATAATTTTACAGGTTTTAGGGTTATTTTGGTCATTCAAGAATTTTTGAGTTTATTTTGGTCATTCAAGAGATTTCGATGTAAATTTTGTTATTTTGAAGTTTTGGAGATATTTTGGATTTTTGTTATTTTAATGGTTTTGGGGGGGGGGGGTATATTTTGGCCATTTTGTTGATTTCAGGGGTATTTTTGGTTATTATAGTATTTTTGGGATTATTTTCGTTATTTTAGATGTTTCAGAGGTATTTTGGTTATTTTAGAGGTTTTGAAGGTATTTTGGTCATTCTAATGCTTTCAAGGTATTTTTAGTCATTTTAGAGGTTTTGGAGTATTTTGGTCATTCTACTTGTTTCGAGAGTATTTTGGTCATTTTAGTGGTTTTGTGGTTTTTTTTTTTTTTTTTTTTTTTTTTTTTTTTTTTTTTTTGTGTGGTCATTTTTGAGGTTTTGGAACATTTTTCGTCATTTTAGAGTTTTCAAGGTATTTTCGTTCATTTTAGAGGTGTTGGGGGTATTTTGGTTATTTAAGAGGTTTTGGAGTTATTTTGGTCATTTTTTAGGTTTAGGGATATTTTGATCATTTTTAGAGGTTTCGAGGGTATTTTGGTAATTTTATAAGTTTCAAGGGTATTTTGGTCATTTAAAAGTTCTAGGGGGTATTGTGGCCATTTTGGAGATTTGGGGGGCATTTTGGTTATGTTGAGGTGTTTGGGATATTTTGGACATTTGTGGTGCATTTTAGTCATTTTGGCAGTGTCAATAGTATTTTGGTCATTTTTGAGGTTTTGAAGTATTTTATAGGGTTTTTTTTTATTATATATATTTCAGTAATTCTCATTAGTAAAATAAAATTTTTTAGTATGGGAAATTTGGTCAATTCAATAAATTGTTACATCCCCACCAATAAGTAATGTAAGATCATCACCATTTAAAAAGGTGATTTGATATATTTTGTAATCTTAGATTACGATAATGTTAGAAAAAAAATAAATAAACCAAACACCTTAATATGACATTAAGGTATTGTGCATCATGTCAAGGTCATATCATGGTGAATTAAACGCCCCATAAGTGATTATGTTTTCTGAGATTTTTAGATATTGGGGTTGACAGTGTTTGGTTCACCATAATGTGACCTTAATGTGAAGCACATTACTATAATGTGACATTTGATGTTTTCTAAGATGACAAAAAAATATTACATTACCCTAATCTCATTACCTTATTAAATGAAGTTAATTTTACACTACTTATTGGTGGGGGATATAATAATTTACACAATTGGCAAAATTACTTGTACTAATAAATTTTATTTTACTCTTAAGAATGACTAAAATACCAAGAAACTGCTAAGATACCCCAAAAGTTCTAAAAAGACCAAAATACCCTTGGAACCACTAAATGACTAAAATACACTCTGAATATCCAAATATCCCTAAAAACCTCCAAAATGACCACAATAGCCTCAAAACCTCTAAAATGACCAAAAACAAAACATGTCATCATCTCTGTCTAACGCTTGAGCCACTAGGCTAGGAAAACTAGAGAGAAGAATAAGCCCTGTCCAATTGAACAGAGTTTCCCATTGAGCCAAAAGATGAGTAGGGAATTACCCTCCCTATACACAAAAGAAAAATAACAAGATTTCAAAAGCATTAATATGCCCATTTGTATAAATGACTTGTGTATTTTGTGCTAAAAATAGGGGGAGTCAAAGAGAGAAAAAGACTATTGGCACATATGCTTAAGGTGCTTGAGTACCATGCCAACCTAGGGCTGGCATGGTACTTAAGCACCTGAAGCATCTCAAGTACCTTAAGCATATATGCAGTACAAAAAGAGAGGGGCTAATCGAAAAGAGAAGCGTATACATCAAAAAACAAAACCTCTAAGGTTGGAGGAGGAGATTCTTCCATCCAAATTACATCATCAAAGATAGATTTATCAAACTTAGCTAAAGAGTGTGCCATTGAATTGCCAAATTGCCTGACACATGAGAAAAAGCCTTTGCAAAGACCAACCACCCAGCGTTTTTATTTCTTGCAAAATAAGTCTAAGTAGTCATGAGTCGTTCGTATCCGGTAGAGAGAGTTTTCTCATAACATTAATACTATATATATATATATATATATATATCATTAAAATCACCCATTAGGAGTCATAGGTAATTATGTTAGGTTGAAAATGTTTTCATGGAGCCCTATAAGCGTTGTTCAAATTGAATTTTTTTTTTTTTTTTAGAGAGTTCCAACCTATGGCGTTCACTCCTGATGATAGCTCTTTATCATCAAACAAAGACACCAATCGATTTTGGTGTAAGCAGGGTTAAACCCCAAATTTCTTATTTAATCATTAGAGACTTTACCAGTTGAACTAACTGATGATAACTCTTTACCAGTTGGGGAAAAAAGTGCTATTGGAGAGCTTTCTAAGCTCATTAAAGTTCAACTTATGAATTCTGTCTATATGCCTTTCGATGGTGTAATGAAAATCCACAAGTCGTATCTCGTCCATATAAGTCGTCCAAAGAAAAGAAAGGAAGAAGGAGCATGCTCATCCATAACAACCTCAGGTTGTTGCACCCTGAGCATGTTGAGCCTTAGATGACTCAAATTTCCACCAGGTGTGAGAGACGAGTAGAGCCATTACAAGTCAAGTCCAACAACCATTATGGAATGCAGATCCAAATAACGTAACTTCCATGGCAGTTATGGAAGTTACCTCTAAATCTTTCGAACTCCTTAACAATAGGAACAGTTACCAAACAAGTAACTGTTCTCCGCATGCTATATAAGCGCTCGCCAACGAGAGGGTAGGGCATTCTGATACTTCCAATATACTTGGAATTACAAAAAGACTAACTTTGCCATTAGAGGATTCTTGGCCGGCTTCCACCGGTCTCCTCTAATTTTGTGTTTGTTTTCTCAGGATTCAGTCATAAAATCATCAACGCCCAAGACTTTCAGCCCACTGATATCACAGGATTCATCAGTTGGCGCTGTCTGTGGGAAAGGAATCTTTTGCTTTTGAACTTCATCGTTGAATTCTGCAATTTTTTTCTCCGACAAAAGGCTGAAATGATCCTGACAAAATCAAAGGCTACTAGTCCAGGCCCTTAAAAGAGCAGGGATGCCTTCAGTAACCCTCATTGTGACAGTCAATCGATGCCTGCCATGCAACCATCTTCTATCTAACATGTGCAATCCATGGCTGCCGCTATGGCGGAGTTAACCCGCCAGAACCAGGAGTTGGTTAGAAACTTAATTTAAGGAGGCAGCGTCACGAAGGGAACACTGAAGGACAGGCCCAGAGTCAAGAAGATGGAAGGAATGTTGAACCTGAAAGCTAGTCAAGCGGTGCCGCTTCACGGAGGGTGCCTCATTTGGAAAGGGAAATGGACCAAATGAGAAGAGCTATAGATGAGATAAGGGAGAATATGAGGAGGACGAACCCTGTAGAAGATTTGGTTCACAAAACTGATTCCCCTTTCACGGCTTCCATCAATGCTCACCCTTTGCCACCCAAGTTCAAGATGCCTTCTTTAGATTCGTATGATGGGACGCGGGATCTTTTTGACCACATTGCCACCTTCAAAACTACCATGCACCTTTAAGGGGTTCCGGATGAAATAATGTGCAGAGCTTTCCCTACTACCCTCAAAGGACCCGCACGAGTGTGGTTTAGCAAAATACCTCTAAACACAGTGACGTCCTTCGAGGAGTTAAGCAAGTTATTTGTCAACAATTTTATCAGAGGGCAGAGGCACAAGCGTTCCTTGTCCAGCTTGATAACGGTAGAGTAGGGAGAGAATGAAAGTTTGCAGTCCTTCATCACGTCGTTCAACAGGGAAGCCTTGGTAGTGGACGAGATGGATGATAAGCTCATTTTGGCAGCTTTCCATAATGGGGTTCATTCTAACTTGTTCATCCACAAGTTATATGAGCAAGAGCCTCAGAGTATGGTTGAACTTGTCCATTCAGCCCAGAACTTTATGAATGCAGAAGATGCTATCATAGCCAAGAAGAGGAAGAGAGTTGAGAAAATGGAAACCAACCTAAAGCACTATTCAGAACAAGGTCCTCGTCATAAGAAGGGATGAACGGAAGACAAGAAGGATCGAGACAAGAAGGCTGGCCCCTCAGCACGAAGTCAACAGTACACACCACTGAACATGCCGCTTGAGCAAGTCCTTATGCAAATCAAGGATGATCCTTTTTTGAAGTGGCCGGAGAAAATGAAGGGAGATCCTAATAAGGACAATAGGAATAAGTATTGTCGCTTCCATAGAGACCATGGGCATGATACGGACGAATGTTTTGATCTAAGGCAGCAGATTGAGAATCTTATAAGGCAGGGAAAGTTGAGGAGTTTCCTTGGACGAGACCATAAGGACGAGAAATTGAAGGGTAAAGTAGAAGAGTAGTCACGACCACCGCTTGGAGAAACCGGAATTATCATAGGGGGAAGTTCAACAGGCCAGTCGTCCAAGTCCAAGAAGGCATACCTGAAGGTAATGCAGAGTGTCCAACTCTCTGGACGGTCACCTAGAGCAAGGACCACAGTCGAGCAAGCAATCACATTCACGGAGGAGGACGCTAAAAGAATTCACCATCCTCACGACGATGCTATCGTCATTACCTTGCTTATTACTGACTACATGACCAAAAGGGTGCTGGTGGATAACGGAAGCTCGGCGAACATCTTGTATTTTCCAACTTTTCAACAAATGAGGCTAGGACAAGACCGGCTTCGTCTAGTGAATTCCCCTTGGTAGGTTTCGGTGGAATGAAGGTGCAGTCTGTGGGTACTATTACATTACCAGTGGTAGTAGGGGCATATCCACAGCAAATCACCAAGGACGTGAATTTTCTTGTGGTAGACTGTTCATCCTCCTATAACGCTATAATTAGAAGGCCAACTTTAAACAGTTAGAAGGCTGTTACATCTACTTACCACCTATCGGTCAACTTTCCAACAGATTATGAAGTAGGACAAGTACAAGGAGACCAATTAGCAGCAAGAGAATATTACTTAGCCATGTTGGCCACGGACGAGCAAGTTCAGACTATGAATATTGAAGAAAAGAGAGTTGTGGCAAAACCCACCGAAGTGTTAGAAAATATTTCCTTAGATGAGAACAACCCTGAGAGGTGTACCAGGATTAGGGCAGATCCAGAAGAAAAGATTAAGAAGGACTTCGTCCAGTTTTTGAAGAAAAACACTGATGTATTTGCTTGAAGTCATGAGGATATACCGGGTATAGATCCTAGTGTCATCACCCACCGTCTAAACGTATGTCTTTCCTCCAAGCCAATGCAACAAAAGAAAAGGGTGTTTGCCCCTAATAGAGATAATGCTATTAAAGACAAAGTTCAGAAGTTGATGGTGACGAAGTTTATACAAGAAGTGTACTATCTAGATTGGTTAGCCAATGTAGTAATAGTCAAAAAGGCGAACGGCAAGTGGAAGATGTGTGAAGATTTTACTGATCTAAAGAAAGCTTGCCCCAGGGACAGCTATCCATTGTCGCGCATTGATCAACTGGTGGATTCTACCGCAGGCCACAAATTACTTAGTTTTACGGATGCTTTCTCAGGATACAACCAAATAAGGATGGACGAGGCCGACCAGGAAAAGACATCATTTGTTACTAGCTAAGGCTTATTCTGTTATGAAGTAATGCCCTTTGGCTTGAAAGACGCTAAAGCAACATACCAACGACTGGTCAACCACATGCTCCGTCCTCAGATTGGACGAAATGTAGAAGTCTATGTGGATGACATGTTGGTGAAAAGCCTGGATGAGGGAAAACATCTGGACGACCTGCAAAAGACCTTTAATACACTCAGGTGGTACAGAATGATGTTGAATCCCAGCAAGTGCACTTTCAGAGTAGCGTCAGGAAAATTTCTTGGATTCATGGTTTCACACAGAAGGATTAAGGCAAACTCGAAAAAGATTAAAGCAATTCTAGATATAAAGCCTTCGCAGAGTATCAAAGAAGTCCAGTCTTTTATTGGGCAAGTTGCTACCCTCAACAGGTTTGTTTCTAAAGCTACTGACAAGTGTTTACCATTTTTCAAGGTTCTAAAAAAAGCATTTGAGTGGACAGACAAGTGCTAAAGAGCCTTTCAAGACTTGAACACGTACCTCGTTACGGCTCCGTTGCCGAGTCCATCCGTGATGGAAGAAAAGCTGTTTTTATACCTGGCAATGACCCCGCATGCCATGAGCTCAGCATTGATAAGAGAGGAAGGAAAAGTACAAAAGCTAGTGTACTATACTAGCAAGGCATTGAGGGGAGCGAGAGGACGATCCGCTAATAGAAAAGCTAGCTTTCGCACTTATCACGGCTTCCAGGAAGCTGAGGCACTACTTCCAAGCCCATGTAATCAATGTTATGACAGACCATCTGCTCAAGAAAGCGTTGAACAAGTTGGAAGCCGCAGGACGATTAATCCAATGAGCTGTCGAACTCAGTGAGTTTGACATCCAATACCAACCAAGGCATGCTATAAAGGCTCAGGCCCTGGCAAACTTTATTGCGGAGTTCACACCAAGCTGCGATGACGTAAAAGGAATGGAAGACAATAAAAAATGGGTCGTCCATGTGGATGGCTCATCCACGCAACATGCAGGAGGACTAGGGGTGGTTTTGCAATCCCCGGAAGGAGATAAGTTGAAGCATAAGATTCGTCTGCAATACCAAGCAACTAACAATGAAGTTGAGTATGAAGCCCCCCTTAAAGGGTTGGAATTGGCTAAGTTTGTGGAAGCGAAGTCAATACTTGTCTTGGGAGATTTTCAGATGGTCATGGGCCAAATAAATGGGACGTATGAGGCAAAAGAAGGACGAATGAAAAAATACTTAGAAAAAGTGTTATGGCTTGTGAAGAAATTCAAGGAAGCTTACTTTGTTCAAATCCCAAGGGAGGAGAACATGGAAGCAAAAACTTTAGTGAAGGAAGCCTCAGCGACTGGAGCCATGGACGAGTTCGATGAAGTTCAGTATGTACCCTATATAGATCTCCCGGAAGTGCAACAAATAGAGAATGAAGAAAATTGGATGACCCTAATAGTATCGTACTTGAAAGACAGAAGGCTTCTGGAAGGGAAGGATGAAACCAGAAAACTCATGGTTAGAGCAGCCAGGTATGTCTTTATGAATGAAGTTCTGTACAAGAGAGGCTTTTCTCAACCTTATCTCAGGTGTCTGGCTCTGGACAAGGCGAACTATGTGTTGAGGGAAGTTCATGAAGAGGCTTGTGGAAATCATTTGGGAGCCAGATCACTCATCCACAAGGTCGTCTGTGCAGGGTACTATTGGCCAACTGTCCAAGCAGATGCAAAAGCTTATGTCAAGGTATGTGACCAATGCCAACGATTTAGTAATGTCCCCAGACAACCATCAGAGTATCTCACCCCAATGATGGCCCTGTGGCCCTTTGCTCAATGGAGCCTAGACATCCTGGGTCCTTTTCCACTCAGAACTAGACAGATGAAATTTTTAGTGGTGAGGATGGACTATTTCACCAAGTGGATGGAAGCAGAACCCTTAGCAAGTATCACGCAGCATAAAGTAAAGAACTTTGTCTGGAAGAACATAGTGTGTAGGTTTGGGGTGCCCAAAGTACTAGTATCCGACAACAGGCGACAATTCGACAATGCCCTTTTCAGGGACTTTTGTGAACACTTTGGAATCCAAAATCATTATTCCTCCCCCACCCACGCTCAAGCAAACGATCAGGTCGAAGTTGCAAACCGATTCTTGCTGAAAATCATCAAAACTCAGCTTGAAGGGGCAAAGGGAGTATGGCCAGATGAGCTACTTGGTATCCTATGGGCGTACAGGACAACGGTGAGAACCCTTACAGGGAAAACACCTTTTAAGCTAGCCTATGGAAGCGAAGTAGTCATACCTGCGGAAGTGCAGATGGCTAACCATGGGGTGATGTCATATCAGGACAAGGATAACGAGGAGCAGCTCCACTTGAACCTCGATCTGGTAGACGAGGTAAGGACGGACGCAGAACAAAGGACGGCAAGGTACAAAAACCTCATGGCTAGGCGATATGATGCAATGGTGAAGCCAAGGGGATTCAACATAGGAGACCTCGTCCTGAAAAAGGGTTTCTTTGGCAACCAAGAACCCAGCTCATGGGAAATTAGGACCTGATTGGGAAGGACCCTACAGAGTTGTCAACTATAAAAGACAAGGATCTTACTACTTGGAGGCCCTGGACGGGAGAAAATTGGAACATCTTTGGAATGTTGAACACCTGAGGAGGTACTACCAGTAAGATGCCAACCTGAATGAGTGTAGTTCTGGACAAAACTAAAGCCCGTTCATCTACTTATTTGTCTACATGTTTTTAATAGTATTTTGTTGTTATTATGGTGTGATTATGGATGAAGTTATGGTTTGTATTTATTTTCATAATAGGCATTAGCTTCTTAGCACATGCCTCGTCCGTGAACAATGTTTGTGGAATGTACATAATGTTGTGTAAATTCCTGATTTCCATACTACTTCTGTTCAAATTAACCCACGAGAAGGCTAAAGAGCTCAAGACTAGAAAATTCTTTGAACGCGGAGATGTAGCGTCATTAAGCTTTCCTAAGGGTAAAGCAAAATCAAGGCACGCTCGTCCAAAGCAAAGGACGAGCTAAAGCCTATGCCTTGAGCAAATCACAGTAAGCCCAAGGCATACTCGTCCATATAATGGACGAAGTAAAGCATAATGCATATCCAGACCATGGACGAGGAAATGCATAAAAGAGTGTTTTAAACTTGTTAAGGCACCTACTAAAACAATCCAGTCCATGGACAAGCAAAATGCAGGGTCCTATCCTCATTAAACATGAAAATCAATCAAGTCTAAGGACAGGTAATGCTAATAATTACCATTTCACATAGACGAATTACACTTGGTGAAATTCCAATAAAAATGGTAGAAGTATATATATGAAATATGGACGAGTCAAGCATGAAGTCTTGTATATGGAAATAAAAAGTCTCGTCCATGCATATATAAAAGAAAAATAACAGCATTCATTCAATTGTTTTAAGGGTGGACGACCAAAGTCCAAACACCCTTATGAAAGTACAAGTTTAATAACTCGTCCTAAAACCATGAACAAGCCTAATGTATTTGAGTTGCATTAAAAGGTCCCAAAACTAAGGACCAAACAAAAACAAAAAGAAAAAGAAAAATACAAAGTTTAGTAAAAACTCGTCCTCAAGCAGGGGGGGCATTCACCTTGGGATCTTCCTTAGACGGCTGGGTAGAAGCATCGTCCTCCACATTAACGTTCTCGGAGCTGGTTTGAAGAAGAGAACTAGTAGCAGCATTCAAATTAAGCTTGATGGAGCTAAAGTCCACTTCAGGGAAGTTTTCAACAGCGTCTAACCTGAAATCCTCAAAACCTGCTGCATAGTTACGATCCAATAAATCCGTAAATTCTTTGGACGCCTTGAACTCAGCAACTACATCTTTTTTCACCTTGGAGAGAAGAGTACTCAACTCATCGTTCTTCTTTTGCATATGATCAAGACGAGTATCTTTCTCCACTATATCAGTTCTCAACTCCTCTATCAAGTTTTGATGCTCCGTTGCCTTCTCTTTAGCCTTGGCAGCTATCCCAACCCATTTCTCACTCTCGTCCCTCACATTTTGGATTGTCGTCTCCAATAAGACCATCGTCTTGTCCAACTTAGTGGCCTGCTTAGACGCTGCGATGAACTTGGACATGGCCTACAAGAGATATACATAAAAATGCTGGGTTAGATGCAGAAAATTACGAAATAATAAAGATGAGATGAGAGTAAAGTTACATACCTTAAAAAGATCACGAACACCTGAGTGTTCAAAATCCTTCAGGGACATATCGTAACAGACATTTATGTCTTCGTCCTTCACAGCTTCCCTAAAGTGTTCCCAAGCCAAGTCCTCATTTTCAATAATGTTCAAAGGAACCCTTGGAGGAGGCTGGGACAAGACAGATGCAGTCGTCCTAGGAGGGGTCTTAGACAGGGTAGTCTCAATTGGCGTGGACACATCCACATCAACTATTTGGACGGAAGGATGGGACTGAGGAAGGTTAGGTTTAGCTACTTTAGACGACCCATGCTTAACTCTTTTGTCACGACGGCTGGGGAGACTTCCCAAATCCAAATTTTTTGGTAGGGACTTCCTCTTATCCCTAGCAGACAGATGAGTCTATGATAGGATCTTAGGACGATTATCCCCAACTAGTGGATGAATTTGAGTTTGGGCCTCAGGATGATCCCCCTTACCTACAACCTCTTTTCCTTTGTTTCCTTTCATTGTTGCCATTCCTTAAAAAAAAAAAAAAAAAAAAAAAAAAAAAAAAAAAAAAAAAAAAAATTTTAGAACTAAAACAAAAAGGAAAAGTGTGTAAGGGATGTTTTGAGTTTAAAACTTACTTCTCCTTACTGTAATCTCGTGTGCAAGTGCCTTTTCAGAAGGATTAGGGCCTAATCCCCACTTAGCAAGTCGTCTAAGCGTCACTAAAGAATAGAAATTCCTATCTGCGTGTAGATGAGCTCTGTGGACGCGGTCACGATGAAACTTGCTAAGAGAAGGTTGTCCAACAGCTGTAAAGGAACAAGTAAAAGTTAGACACGAATAAAAAAGATGAAGCAAAAAAAAAAAAAAAAAAAAATAAACAAAAAAAAAAAGGGGGGAGGGACTTACCCTTAGGACGAAGGTTCTCTAGGTCCCTAGTATAACGACTAAATGTGTCCCGGCCAACGTTCATAGGATTCCCAGCCCAGAAGCCAAAGACAAAGAAAAAATCTGTCTTCCATTTTCTGTCAGAAGATGGCAGGGACCTAATCAGTCTACAATCTTTACCCCTAGTTGTGAACTGGTAGAAGCCAAGGGACTGATGAATTTCTAAGGTTTTGTAACAGTAAAGGAACTTGTCAACAGTAAGAGGACGGTCCCTCCCGAATACCTCCTTCCACAAAACTTACATAGAGATAATCAATCTCCATGCATTAGGATTGAATTGACATATTCCTAAACCTAGCCTAATTAATAACTCCCTAGTAAAAGCATTCAAAGGAAACCTTAGACCCCCCAAAAGATAAGTCTCATAGACACCTATCCCAAAATGAGGATCATAGCACCATTCTTCACGGATGGGCAACTTAGGGTTAAGCTCGTCTGGGATCTGGTACCATGTCTTAAGATTATTAAGTCTTTGCTCGTTTGTTTTGGAAGGGATCTCTACTGCACAACTATACATAGTGACCTCCTTTTCGTCCAAAGGGCCAGACGGAGGGATGTTGAATGAGGTGCCTGCCTGGGACCCCGAGGCCTTTCTAAATTCTTCTTGTATGGCCTCCAAGGGAAACCCAGGGACGCCAGAAATATATTCCTCGTCCATGGAGTTCCCACCACTACTATTACTAGAGCCACTAGAACTTGTACTATAACTACTTTCGTCTTGATACTCGTCTATGGCTTTCTTTAAACTATCACTAGATGACATTTTCAAAAAAGATCAAAGAGAAACCTAAAAGACAAGAGAAGAAGGAATACCTTGCTCTAAGACGAACAAAGGCTATGGACTCGAGGAAACTCCTAGACGAGGCTCTAGAAGAGGAATGTCAAAGAAAGAAAATCTCAGAAATGTGAAGGGTAATGGAGGAATTCCCCTATTTATAGGTAGCTGACCTGGGCATATAATACGACACAACTATAAGTCGTCCACATGATGGTGTAATGAAAATCCACAAGTCGTATCTCGTCCATATAAGTCGTCCAAAGAAAGGAAAGGAAAAAGGAGCATGCCCGTCCATAACAACCTCATCCGTCCATCCTTAAAGGACGGACGAGGTTGTTGTGCCCTGAGCATGTTGAGCCTTAGATGACTCAAATTTCCACCAGGTGTGAGAGATGAGTCGAACCATTACAAGTCAAGTCCAACAACCGTTGTGGAATGCAAATCCAAATAATGTAACTTCCATGGCAGGTATGGAAGTTGCCTCTGAATCTTTCGAACTCCTCAACAATAGGAACAGTTACCAAACAAGTAACCGTTCCCCGCATGCTATATAAGCACTCACCAACGAGAGGGTAGGGCATTCTGATACTTCAAATATACTTGGAATTACAAAAAGACTAACTTTGCCATCAGAGGATTCTTGGCCGGCTTCCACCGGTCTCCTCTGATTCTGTGTTTGTTTTTTCAGGACTCAATCATAAAATCATCAATGCCCGAGACTTTCAACCCACTGATATCACAGGATTCATCACATTTGATTGAAAAAAAAACTACTTTTAGCTTATGATAATTCTACTTGTCATTATGACTATTTAGGTGAGCATCTCAAGGTATTTCTCTCTGTTTTAGGTGCTAAAAAGCTAAAAAGCTATTTTTAGCACCACTACACATAAAAAAGAGGGTTACAGTAGTAGAGTTAAAGGTAAAATTTTCACCTTCATTGCTACAGTGCACAGCTATAAATAGCTATGCACTATAGCTGAGAGCTTAAAAAAAAAAAAAAAAAAATTTGTTCACACTACTTTTTTTTATTTTTTATTCTTTCTGCATCTCGTTCTCCTTTCTCCGTGTCTCTCTCCTCACTGCCTATCCATCTTTTCTTTCTTCCTCCACAGACCCATTGCCGATCTGCACGAGCCCAGTCACCATGGACCCATCGCCATCGACCCACACTCGGCCGCTGACCTGACCCATCTCAACCTCTCTTCTCTATTTTCGGCGTTTCGGCTTGTGTTTTGGCTTTGTCTTTCAAGTTGTGCTTATGTTTCAGGTTTGTATTTCAGGCTAGGTTTTTGTTTCAAGCATGAGTTTCGATTTGGCTGTGCTGATTTTTCTGCTTTCTTTTTTTGTTCTTCTTCACTAGTTTTGATGGGCACGGCGGGGTTGTGGTTGTGCAATGATTTTTATGGGTTTGATGGTGGTTGTGGTTGTGTGTTGGTGATTGAATGAAATATTATTTTATTGTAGTGTTTATATTATTTTATTGTATTAAAAGCTAAAATAAAACCATTGCTGTAAAATGTGAAAAAGTAAAATAGATAAATTGACTTTTTGTGATACTAAAAGCTAAAAATTTAGCTCCACTGTTATGTTGTGGATGCTCTAAGTGCTCCAAATCTATGAGTTTTATTTTCTTACAATGAGACTTAAAGAATTGATGTACTGGAATCATTTAAATATGTTTTTTAAATGCAATCCTTAATTACTTGTACTTGACTCAATCTTGTGCGCTCTGTTTATTTCTACTTACTGTGTCGTTAAGCTCACCCCTTTATATCTTTTTCTGATTGAGTTTTAATACATTACAAGTTTAGCATGCGGTGGGTGAATGTTTGTGAAGTTAGAGGCAAACATTTATAATTGCTCTCAATTTTTGAACTTGTTCTGAAAAGCCCAAAAAGAAATTGAACACTTTCGAAAAGAACCAAAAAAATGTAACGTGTTAGAAATAAAACCAAAAGATTAAATTGGCCCAAAAATAAAATTACCCAGCCCATCCCTTGGCCAGAAACACCATCGATCAACAGTTGTTCTCCTCCTCAAACTAGACTTTCTTGGCCTCACACAGCAACGACGAAGCTGACTGGTTATCTGAGAAATGAGTAGAACCATAGAAGCATGAAAGTCTTTAAAAGTGTGCGTTTTTGAGAGAGAGAAGATAACTGAAATGCGATCCGTGTGTGGTAAGTGAAATAACTTGATGTAGAGTAAAGAGACTGAACAAGACACCTGGGAATCCGTGGAAAAGATACAGGGGGTGTTTGATAGCTTAGTTTGAACACATTTTTGAACATTTTAAACAATATGACACACTTTTTTACTTACACGTATATTAAAAACACTTAAACAATATTATTCAAACTCCTCTACCAAATATCCCATAGGCTTTTAAACTTTAAAGCTTAGTGCCATTTCGTGGTGGTGTTTAAGTATCGGTGTTCAAAATAATACGAAAGTTGTGATTTAAAAAAATATGGTGAAAATGCATGTTTAAAATATTTAAAATGCAAAAATAATTATGTGTTTGACCTATGTATGTGTATATATATATATATATTTTTTTTTTTTTTAAAGTGATGACCATACTGTAAAAGAATAATATTTTATTTAAGAAGGGAGAAAATGAGAAAAGGGACAAAAAGGTGGGCCCATGGAAGAAAAAGAAAAGAAAGTAAAAATAAAAAGTTGAAGTGTGTGAAAGAAAGTTTGGTCTCCACAATTTTCAACTTATTTACAAAAGACTATTTAACAACATTATTTGAAAACTAAAAATTAGTATGATGAGTTTTCAAAATACATACTTTAAACACCTTAATTTGATAATTGTAATTCAAGCACCTATAATAAAACATCACTACCAAACACTCTTGTTTTTTTCATAATTTTTAATATTTAAACATTGAAAAATGTTGTTTGCACTGACGTGCTTAAACTCTAACTCTTTGGATTTATCACTTACCCACCACTATTTTAATGTTTTGTTTATTTTACCAACTACTTTACCTACACCAATGTGTCATTTACTGCTTTTTTGTCTGATCTTGTCAATTGTCAATTGTCATGCCTTTTTTTCCCCCTTCACTTAATAAACCTAACTAAAATATTTTATAAACATGTTAATGTTATTGGGCTGAAATTATATTGAAACATATTGGGTTAGTTTAGGAATATAATTTGCTATAGTAAAGAATAATAATAAACTATATACATGGGTTGTTTATCAAAAAAAAAAAAAAAAAACTATATGGGCTTTTACCAAAAATTAAATTTATAACTATGTACGTAAAATAATTTTTTATATAAAAATTTAATTTTTTGTTATTATATGTGTGTATGTATATATTAATAGCAATAATCTCAAAACGGTAGATTGGTATCAACTGATACCGAAATATTTTGAGATTCTAGATTAGTTCAAAATAAATTATAAATTATTTTAGTACTATAAGGACCCAATTTGGTTTCCAAGCCTAAGTGTCAAAAGGATTTTGGCCCAAAGAGCCCAATACAATGAATTTGTAAAGAGTTGGTCAGAAAACTAGGCTCTAATGAATTGGACAACAATTATGGTGGGTCTAGATGACCTGAAAGCAAAGATAAATAAGTTTTATCCAAAGAAAATCATCATTGGCACAATTTGAGGAGATGTGTTCTTGTATATATATATATATATATATCTCTTTAGAATTTGATTACAAGTCTAATTTCAGTTGTTACAGTATTTTTTATTTTGATTTCTCGATCCCCCCCCCTTAGTGTATTCTTTCTCTTTTATACTTCCTTCTTTCATCTCCACCCTTCACGTGTAGACCAGGTGTCTGCCGTTGATCCCTGTCCCATTAGCACTTTCCTAAAGTCTGTGGGAGTAGCTGTAACACTGAAAATTACTATTTAGGTATCACTTCCACATTATTGCGGTCAGAGAGTTAGCTATAGAGCATTCAATACGGTGGTAACAGTTTTCTCTTAAATATTTCATAGTTCCTCTTTGTCCTGTGCTCCTATGCATATCCTTATTAATAGAATATCCTGGAACGTTACTCTGGATGGCAGACCACACCTTCGAACCTCTGCTTTGCTTAGCCAAGGAGGCATTCCTCCTCAGCCCACCTTCCCTAACCTTCTCAGTCATAGCTTGCTCGTGGAATTCTGATTCTTACGTCTTCACTATCGTTTATCTGTCCTCGGACTACTAAGTGTCCTTGGACAAGGCCCGCAACGCAATATATACTCTTGGGCCCTTTATCCCTACAATAACCTCTCAAAATTTCCTTCTTTTGCTCCCCGAAAAAGAAAAGGATTTTAATACTTCAATCCTAATTCTACTCCTCTCTCACATCATTCCTGTCTATGTAGATGTCTTTTCAATTGCCTAGAAGCACACTCTTGATGCTTCAACATTCGGAACGCAACTGCAATTAATTCCTGCGACTCCATGTTCCCCACGTTCTACGGTACAATGGGTATCGAGCGACTGGGGATTTTATGGGAATGCGAGCGGGAGTTTCCCGCTCACTCTTCTCTCTCATATATATATTGCTCAAAAACTTTATCTATCTCACTTTTTGCATTCAAAAAGCTTGTAAGTAGTTCCTAGTCACTTGTTCCTTCTTTCTTCACTTCAGTCCTTCCCATCTTTCTTTTTATTCAGTGTTTGTTCTCTCCTCGGCCCACTTAAATCTATTTCTTCTACCTATTCCCTTCCTTTCCCCTCTCAAATGGGTAGATTTTCCTACTTAGTAGACTCCCCCGAGGGTATAGAGAGCTTTAAAGCTCAATATTAAATCCCACCAGAAGTGTCCATTAGGTATTGCAAACAAGGAGGGTGGCACACCAATAGGCAGGAGGGAGAAGTTGTGATCCTCATGATTGCCTTCATAGAGAGAGGGATTAGAATCCCTATGGGTAGAGTTACTAGGGATTACCTTATAGCTTATAGGCTTTCTCCTACTCAGTGCACCCCCAATATGTTTAGGATCTTAGGGAGCGTAGATGCCCTCGATGAAAAGATGGGCTTGAACCTCACCCATCATGACGTTAATTGGATTTACAACCGTCACCACTTGTCGGGGCAGGGGTATTATCTAAAAACTAGGTACCCTAAGGTTAGGCTTATATCGTGCCTCCCCAATTCCAATAAAGGCATGAACAAGGATTACCTGATTGTCTCCAGCGAATGGCACGATGGCCTCCACTGCCCGACAAGAGAAGGGACACCAGGTGGGGATCTTGAGTCTAGGTCTTTTTGTTCTAATGATAGTACCCTCATTTATCACCAGTGCCTCCTGTGCTCCCTCTTTTCTTTATTTTTTACTGGTAATTTAATTTTCCTTTGACTTGCATTGCTTGTACTAACAAGGCTTTTCTATTTTTGATGTTTTTGTAGACAAGTATTCAGCCATCCCGAACTTGAACCTCGTCAATCAGCTAGATTTGAACAGAATACTCAAGTTTGAGGTATTCGTTCATAGCGACGGACAACTAAAGGCGGCACACTTAATCCTAGGCTACACTCCAATCTCGTCTAGCTTCCAGGCACCTAAGTGTGTGATCAAGGCGAGGGACCCACGTCTGCACCAAATCATCGTCGTAGTCCCCAGCTTCCTTGTCACTAATCCTATCCCAGAGGGCATGCAATAGGTAGAGCTGCCATTCCTACGCACTGCCGAGGAATTAGCCACACCATCCCAACCAGCCATCAAAGAGGAGGAAGAAATAGTTGATATTTCTGAATCCGAAGACGATTTTGAAGTTTTTAGCCATCACCAACTCTCAGAAGCCCCTGCTAAGAACTTCAGTCATCTTCCCTCTACCCAAGTGAGCCACACCCTGGAAGCTCCTCATATTCCAAATGCGATGGTGCAACAACGCAGGTCAAGGACTAGCCTCCAAGAACTAATGGAATCCCAGGCCGAAGGCAACGTGCTCGAGAAGGCGGTTCAGCCCAAAACCTCTACCCTTCCCCATACCCAGACTTCCCAACCGAACCCTGCTGACAAAAAGAGGAAGCAGGATCAAAAGGGAAAGGAGGTGATGGATAAGAGAAGAAAATCTCCATCCAAGTAAGCCGAGGTTCAGAGGGTGGGCAAATAGCCCAGGGTCACACAAACCAGGTCTTCTAGTGAGGGAGCCATTATAACAAGGAGGGGTGACCAACAGATGGAAGTCCTAACCTGGACCCCCTTCATAGTGCTGGATGGACTTCATCTTCTGAGTGATGCCTCCATAAGAAGGATCTCGTGATGGTAAGTCCTTCACCCAGCCTTTTTTTTTTTTTTTTTACATTCAAACTTTACAACCGTCTTCCCTTTTCTTCCATTATTTTTTTTTTTTTAATTATGCTTCTTTCCTTGGCAGGCTGTTCAAGCCATATATAGGGCCGAGGAAATGGTAAACTTCTCCCACCAGCAAATGAAGGAAGAGGAAAGAAGGCGCATTGCGGCCGTGGATGCCTTCAATGTGGCTGAAAAGAGGATACAAGAGCTGAAAAATAAGCTGATTGAGGCAGAAAAGGACAAGAAGAATGCTAAAACTACCTTGGAATGAGCTGAAAGGTAGACTGAGGGTCAACGAAGGCAACTTCGCCAGACCAAGGACCAGCTGGCCACCTTTAAGGAACAAATCATAACCCTAAGAAGAAACTGGAGAAAGCTAAGAAGGCCAGGGACCAGGCCAAGCAGGACAGGTATGACGTGGGGGTGGCAGAGACCAAGAAGGCCTTCAAGGCTGAGGTCTCAGAGGTATGTAGAAACTACTGCCTCCAGGTGTGGAATGAGGCCTTTAACCAAGCTGGGGTTGAGCCCTCTTCTGCACTTAGAAGGGCAGAGAGTGTATACTACCCTCCTGCCATCCGTGCATTAGGCTCTGCCAACTCCAAGGCTGACACCGCCTTCGAGGTAGTAGAGATTGGTAAGGATAGCCCAGCTAAGGTCCCTCTCTCTTCTGACAGCCCTTCCAAGGAGGCCAAGTAGCCTGGGGTTGTTGAAAAAGAAGCAAACACAACCAAGGGAGTGGCCCTTGATACCACAAGCCCCCAGCTGCTCCTCAAGACCCACTTAAAGAGAAAGAGGTACCCCTTAAGATGGAGATTGTTCTGGCAACTCTCCCTGTGCCTGCCAAGGGGGACCTAAAGGGTAAGGGCCCAGAAGCTTCAAAAGCAGCACTCACTCAGTCTACCAAGGCCCCAGCAAAAGAAAAAATTGTAATAAAAAAGAAGTAGTTTAGTTTTTTTTTAATTTTTTTTTTAGATTGTTGTTTTTGTTTTCAAGGTTTGTAATTAATTTACCCTTTTGTAATCTATTTTCCTTTTTCTGAGGCTCAGCTTAATGATAATTGTAAGTTTTTCCTTCATACTTGTGGTATTTACATGAATCCTAATGTAGTTTTTGTTTCACTTAACACTTAACCAATGTGACAATCAGATATAACTCCATTTAGTTATCTGCATAAATGGTAGCATAGTTTCTACATCCCAAGTGATCAGCAAAAGGATAGGCTAAACCTACCAAGTCTACAATCTTAACAAAGTATACCCTTAACTTCAAAAACACACACAATGGTAGAGCACCCACCCATGTCGGGCTCCACCTAACCCCCTACTTGTCAGTAAGTCTAAGGAACTGGAGGTGATAATCAGTTCTCAACCAAATTATAGATATACTTGCAAATGCTTTAAGTGATGCTCATGAATGTCTATTCGATCATGTCACTACAATGAAGATCTCTGTCATTTAGCATGGCTAGTTCTAGTTGGTACTTAAATAAATAATAGAAAGTATTAATTTACCCAAAGCATGTGGTCCGAGGAACCAGACATGACCAAGATTTTGTTTAACACTTAGACAAATAATGGGAAGTATTAATTTACCCAAAGTATATGGTCCGATGAGCCAAGCATGACTAAGGTTCTGTTTAACACTTAAAAAAATAATAAAAAATATTAATTTACCCAAAGTATGTGGTCCGAGGTGCCAGGCATGACTAAAGTTTTGTTTAATACTTAGAAAAATGATATGAAACATTAATTTACCCAAGGTATGTGGTTCGAGGAGCTAGGCATGACTAAGGTTCTGTTTAATACTTAGAAAAAAGATGGGAAGTATTAATTTACCCAAAGTATGTGGTCCGAGGAGCCATGCATGACTAAGGTTCTGTTTAATACTTAAACAAATAATAGGAAGTATTAATTTACCCAAAGTATGTGATCCGAGGAACTAGGCATGACTAAAGTTCTATTTGATACTTAGAAAAATGATATGAAGTATTAATTTACCCAAGATATGTGGTCCGAGGAATCAAGCATGACCAAAGTTCTGTTTAACACTTGAACGAATAATATGAAATGTAACGCATAATGTAACAAATGAAAAAAAAAATGGCAGAAAAGACTTTCATTAATAATAATACATTCGTAGGTTATTTACATTCCAAGGGCGTGGTACAACATTTTCATCTAGATCTTCAAGATAATATGTTCCTATTCCAGCCATCGAGGTGATACGATATGGCCCTTTCCTAGTTGGGCCTTAACTTTCCCCATATTGGGTTCTTTGCAGTACCCAAAACCTTTCTTAATACCAAGTCCCCAGGTGCTAATGGCCTTAACCTCACGTTGATAGCATACCCTTACTTGAGCTTGTGTTGATAATACGCCAATTGAACCATGGCATTTTTTCTTCACTCTTCAATTAAATCTAAACTCTTCTCTAACAACCCATCATTGTTGATCAGAGTGAAAGAACTCACCCTCAATGTCGAGAATCCAGTCTCTAGAGGAATCACAGTTTCGGCTCCATAAGTCATTGAAAAGGGTGTCTCTTTGGTTGACCTACGGGGTGTAGTCCGATATGTCCAAAGGACGTGTGACAGTTCTTCCACCCATTTTCCCTTTGCGTCATCCAGCCTCTTTTGAGTCCATTCACTATGATCATATTGACAACTTTGGCCTGTCCATTCCTCTGTGGTTAAGCCAAGGTGGAATACCTATTCGTAATGCCCAGGTCACAACAGTACCTCCTGAAAGCTTTACTATTAAACTGATGATAATTGTCCGAGATGAAGGTATGAGGGATCCCAAACCAAGTGACAAAATTTTTCAAACAAATCTCTTGGCATCCATGTCCCTGATATTTGCCAATGGTTCAATTTCAACTCACTTGGTGAAGTAATCCATGCCGACCAGCAGCCATCTCTTATTCCCTGCTACCTTAGGGAAAGGCTCTGCAATATCCAAGCCTCATTGAGCAAAAGGCCAAGGGCTGAACAGAGGATTAAGGGAAACCCCTGGTTGTTGAATATTTAGGGCAAATATTTGACATTGGTCACACTTCTTCACATACTCTTATGCTTTATTTTGCATGTTTGGCCATCAATATCCATGAGTGAGGGCCCTGTGAAACATGGATCTGTCTCCTGTGTGGCTTCCATAAATCCCTTTATGTAACTCCTTTAGGAGTAGCTCTAATGCCTTAAGGTGTATGCATAGCAAATATGACCCAGAAAAAAAAAAAGCGTTTGTACAACTTTTGGTCCTCGGACAACCAAAACTAAGGAGTTTTTCTTCGCACTTTGTCAGCCTCAGACTTCCCCTCAGGTAAGATATCCTCCTTAAGGAATAGCACGATAGAGTCCATCCAGTTAGGTCCCACCCTAATTTGATGAATATGGACCATCTCTTTCTTCTTCTCAGTAGGTTTGCATAAGTCTTCAACAAGGATAACTTGAGGTAAGCTCTGCACCAAGGAGGTTGCAAGAGTGGCCAGAGAATCAGCATGTGTGTTTCCACTTTTAGGGATTTGCAGTAAGTTGAAAGACTCAAACCCTGATTGTAAGTACCTAACCTGATTTAAATATTCTTGCATTCTCACGTCTTTGGCCTCCAACTCTCCCTTAACCTAGCCTACAACCAACCTTGAATTTGAGAATATCTCTACTGTCTTTCCTCCCATTTTCTGAACCATTGTCATCCTTACCAATAAAGCCTCTTATTCAGCCTCATTGTTTGTGGCCGAGAAACCCAACCTAAAGGATTTTTCAATAATGATCTTATTAGGAGAAATTACAACTAGCCCCACTCCAGATCCTCTTTGATTTGCTGCACCATCAATGTATACCCTCCAGGATAAAGATTCTTGCAAGGAGACCATGCCAACTGATATTCCATCCATGTCCTGCTTCTCTACCTCCTCTTCCAATGGGGACTCAGCAAACTCAGCAACCAAATCTACGAGGACGTGTCCCTTAAGAGAGGTGCGAGGCGTATACTTAATATCAAAAGCCCCTAGGATCGTACCCCATTTGACAATCCTTCTTGCGTAATCAGCACTTGAAGTAGTGATTAAAGCATAAGTTAGGTTAAAACAACGACTGTGTGGGATTGGAAGTAGTGAAGAAGTTTACGTGTAGCATTTACTACTGCCAAAGTGGCCTTCTCCAGTGGTAAATAACAAACCTCTGTTTCATGCAACAACTTGCTTACATAGTAAACTAGCATCTGCACACCACTGTCAACCCGTATCAGCACCAAACTCACGGCATGGGAAGCCACAGCAATGTAAGCAAACAAAATCTCGTCCACCTCGGGCCTGGATATAACACGTGGCCAAGAAAGGTATTTCTTAAGCTGCTGGAAGGCCAAGACACACTCTTCAGCCCATTCAAATCCCTTCCATTTATTCAACAACTAGAAGAAAGGTCTACACCTGTCCACTGACCGAGAGATAAATCGGTTCAAGGAGGCAATCATTCCTATTAATTTATGGACTTCTTTGGGATTTCGAGGTGGCTGTAACTTGTTAATTGCCTTAACTTGATCAGGGTTGACCTCAATTCCACTATGAGTAACCATATAGCCCAAAAATTTACCTGATCCCACGCCAAACTTGGAAGCATTGAAGCACAGTTTGTGTTTCCTTAGTATTTCAAAAATATTCTCGAGGTCTTCCATGTGCTCGAAGACCACCTTACTTTTTACCACCATATCATCTATATAAACCTTAATATTTTTGCCTAATTGTGGCTCAAACATCTTGGTCATCATCCTCTGATAGGTAGACCTTGCATTCTTCAATCCAAAAGGCATCACCTTGTAGTGGTAATTTTCAGTAGAAGTGACAAAAGTTGTCTTCTCCTGATCACCCAAAGCCATAGTATTTGGTGGTATTCTTGGAAGGCATCCAAAAAACTCATCCGAGGATGGCCTATAGTTGCATCCACTAGCTGGTCTATCCAAGGCATGGGGAAAGAGTTTTGGACAGACCTTGTTCAAATCTGTGAAGTCCACACATACTCGCCACTTTCCATTCTTCTTTTGGTCATCATCCTCTGATAGCTTGCTTAAGTTTAATTACCTCATTCTTAACAGTATCAGAATGGTTAGCTGAGGTGGTTGCTTTTTGGGGATGACGGACGAATGGACATTCAAATGATGGCAAATGAAGTTTGGATCCACCCTAAGAGCTTCGTAAGAACTCCATGCAAACACGCCAATATTCCTCTTGAGAAATATTATCAGCTCCTCCTTCTCTCGAGGATGCAGCTGAGCTCCAACCTAAAAGAACTTTTTCAAATCATCATCAATAACAATTTTCTCTAACTTCTCACACTTTGTCCCTTTTGACACCGCGTCCGTAGATAACACCGGAGTCCTTGATTGCTATAAGCTCCTCTCAGCAGAGGCCGAAGATTCAACTCCTGGCTGATGCATTATTGCAGCCACCAAGCACTGCCTAGCTACAGACTAGGTCCCAACCAGCTCCTCAATCTGGTCTCCGGACGGATATTTCACTTTCAAATGTAGAGTGGAAGAAACGGCTCCTAAGGCATGAAGTCAGGCTCTCGCTACAATGGCTATGTAGGGAGAATAAGCATCCACCACAATGAAGTCCACCTCTACCACCTCTGAACCTGCTTGCACGGGTAGTCTAATTTGGCCCCTTGGAATAACAACTTTCCCGTCAAAGCCTAACAAAGGTGAATCATAAGCTGTCAAATCCTTAGGTTTCAAGTTTAGCCCTTTGTACAAATTAGGGTACATAATCTCTGCCCCGCTACCCTAATCCACCAACACCCTCTTCACATCTTACTATCCTATCCTGAAGGTGACCACCAGGGCATAATCATGTGGCTGTATAGTTCCAACCTTGTCCTTATCTAAGAAACTCAACGCTGGTCGAATCTCCATCCTAGCCCTCTTCGACTCAAGGTCAGAGTTCTCGGCAAGTGGCCAAGATGCAGACATTACCTTGGAAGGGTAAGAACCAGTTCTCCTTGGAGCAGCAAAAATGACATTAATTGTGCCCAAAGGTGGCCTTGAAGAAGTATCTCTTTAAGCTCTGGATCCTACCTGGCCGCTTTGCCTATTAGGCTGATGTAGAAATTGCTTTAACTTTCCATCTCTAACCAGCTGTTTTAGATGATTCCATAAAGTTCTGCAATCTTCTGTGGTGTGTCCTCGCTCCTGATGGTATTGATAATGAAGGCTTTGATTGCGCTTCATTGGGTCTCCTTCCATTTTATTTAGCCATCTAAAGTATGGTTCATTCTTAATCTTTTCCAAGACTTGATGCACTGGTTCCCTGAACACTGTGCCAACCACCTGAGTAGTAATAGACCCTGACTGCCTAGCAAAGTCTCTTTGGGACCGATTATTGTTTTATCTGTTCAACCTGAAATCCCTCATGTCTTGAGGGATTACCTTAGCCTTCCCTTTCCCTTACTGCTGGTCTTCCTCGACCCATTATATCATCACTACGGTCTATGAGCCGAGGCATATTCCTTACAGGCTTCTTGGTCAACAACTTTCTCAAATCATGCTCGGCAGGTAAGCCGATCTTGAAAGTCCTTATGGCCACATCATCAAAGTCCCCATCGATCTCATTGAACATCTCCCAGTATCTTTCTAAGTACGTTTTCAGGGTCTCCCCTTTTCGCATGGTCATAGATAATAAGGAGTCTAAGGGTCGAGGAACCCTACTGCAAGTCACAAACCGAGCCCCAAATGCCCTAGTGAACTCTTTAAAGGAGCTAATTAAACCTTCTCTCAGACCATTGAACCATCACATTGCCACATGCCCTAGACTGGATAGGAACACCTTGCACATCAAGGCCTCATTCCTAGAGTGAACGGCCATCCTCTGGTTGAAATGACTCACATGTTCTACAGGGTCTGTTCAACCATTGTACATTATGAATGTTGGCTGAACAAACCGCCGAGGAAGTTTTCCTCCTTCAATTTTGCGTGTGAAAGGTGATCCGGAAATTTGGTTTAATGCTCTACTCATAGCGTTATTTCCCAAGCCTTTACAAGACGAGCCCTTATTTTTGCGTTCATGGGGGCTGTTCTCATCACACGAGAAAGACTCATTGGGGGGAGTCCCTGACCTGGGCTTGTGACTGCCATCTCTACCATTGCTAAAGGAGGAGTAAGAATTAGAAGGAGTTCGTCTTCGTCGCTCGCGGCGCAACTTCTTCCTTAAACAATCAATCTCCAGTTGCATGGTTTTGGTATTCTCCTTATGAGAGACGTGGCTCCCACCCCGAGACTGGCTCATGCTAGTATGGGTGGTATGCATACTAACTTCCCGGTCCCTTATTCGCTTAAGATTGAGAAAATGATCTTGACGTTGGGACCCCATAGATTCCTTTCGATTCGGACTTGAACCTACCATAACTGAACGTTAAACTCACTACAACACAAGAAATCCCCACAGATGGCGCCAATTGTAAGGACCCAATTTGGTTCCCAAGCCAAAAAGTCAAAAGGATTTTGGCTCAAAGAGCCCAATACAATGAATTTGTAAAGAGTGGGTCAAAAAAGTAGACTCTAATGAATTGGACAACAATTATGGTGGGTCTAGATGACTTGAAAGCAAAGATAAACATGTTTTATCCAAAGAAAATCGTCATCGGCACAATTTGAGTAGATGTGTTCTTATGTATATCTCTTTAGAATTTGATTACAAGTCTAATTCCAGTTGTTACAGTATTTTTTCTTTTGGTTTCTTGATCCCCCTCCTCAGTGTATTCTTTCTCTTTTATACTGTCTTCCTTCTTTCATCTCCACCCTCCACGTGTAGACTAGGTGTCTAGTGTTGATCCCTGCCCCATCAGCACCTTCCTGAAGTCTCTGGGAGTAGCTGTAAGTCTGAAAATTACTATTTAAGTATCACTTCCACATTAATGTGGCCAAAGAGTTAGCTACAGAGCATTCAATGCGGTGATAGCAGTTTTCTCTTAGATATTTCATAGTTCCTCTTTGTCATGTACTCCCATAATGCATATCCTTATCAATAGGATATCCCAGAATGTTATTCTGGATGGCAGACCACACCTTCGGACCTCTGCTTTGCTTAGCTGGGGAGCCATTACTCCTCGGCCCACCTTCCCCAACCTTTTCAGTTATAACTTGCCCGTGGAGTTCTGATTCTTACGTCTTCACTATTGTTTATCTGTCTTCGGACTACTAAACGTCATCTGACAAGGCCCACAGCCCAATATATACTCTTGGGCCCTTTATCCCTACAAGTACTATGAAAGAACATACAACACAACTTTATTGAGTTAAAACTTAAAGTTAATTTATGAAATAAAGCTTTTTTTTTTTTTACTTAAAAATATTTAATATTAAGCTTGGCCCCCCTAAAAAAATTTATGGCTTCGCCATTGTACATGGTTTTAATTGTAAACTTTTAATTAAAGGATTATGTTGGATTTTCTCTTGTGGACATCAATCTTCATTTCTTTAGGATCACCTTAAGGGGGCATTTGGTTCACTTGATTTTACATCAAGGTGTAATGTTATATTCTTGTAATCTTAGATTCTTGTAATCACATTGTCTTAATGTGACATTAAGGTGTTTGGTTCATTAAATTACATTCCAATCATAATTCTGGAAATTTATATAAATGATACATAAACATTCTTGGAATAATTAAAATTATTATAATAAAAAATTGATTGAAAATAGCCTTAATACCAAAAAAATGCCAAAATTACCCTTGAATAAAAAAAATACCCTTGAAAGACTCAAAAATGATCAAATTACCCCTAATACCTTAAAAAAAAAACACTTGAAATCTAGAAAATGATCAAAATACCCCCTGAAACCTCAAAATGACCAAATAGTCCTAGAATATCTAAAATGACCAAAATACCCCTGAAATCACTAGAATGACCAAAATACCCCCAAACTCACTAAAATGACCAAAATACATTTGAAACCTCAAAACGACCAAAAATACCCCGAAACCTATTTAAAATGACCAAAATAGCCCCAAAATTTATAAAATGACCAAAATACTTTGAAATCTCTAAAATGACAAAAATACTCTTGAAATCGCTAGAATGAGCAACCCCCCCCCCCTCCTGAAAATCTCAAAAATAACAAAAATATCCCAAAGAATCTAAAATGATTTAAAATACACCCCGAAATTACTAAAATGACCAACATGCCCTCAAATCCTCTAGAATAAGCAAGAAAACTTGAAACCTCTAAAATGACCCAAATACTCCTAAAATTCTAAAAAATGACCATAATACCCCTATAACCTCAAAATGAACAAAATACCCCTAAAATCTAAAAAATGCCCACAAAACCTCTAAACTAACCAAAATACCCAAAAACCTCTAAAATGACCAAAAATATCTTAAAACTTCTAAAATGATAAAAATTCCCTTGAAATATTTAAAATGACCTAAATATCCTAAAATATTTAAAATGTCCAGAGCACTCTTTAACCTCTATAATGGCAAAAAAAAAAAAAAAAAAAAATCCTGAAACCTCAAAAATGACCAAAATACCCTTGAAACCACAAAATGACATAAAATAACCCGAAACTTTTGGTTATTTCAAAGGTTTTAGGTATTTTAGGCAAGTTTAAAAGTTTCAAGGTAGTTTAGTCATTTAGATGGTTTTGGGGTATTTTAGTCATTTTAGATGTTCAGGCTTTTTTGCTCATTCTAGAGGATTTTAGGGCATTTTGGCCATTTTTGCTATTTTGGGTTATTATAATCAGTTTACATGTTTTGGGGTATTTTGATCATTTTAGAGTTTTTTTTTTTTTTTTTTTTTTTTTTTTTGTGCACATTCTAGAGGATTTAAGGGCATTTTGGTCATTTTAATGATTTTGGGGCTATTTTTTAATCACTTTATAGTTTTGGGGGTATTTTGGTAATTTTAGAGGTTTCAGGGTATTTTTGGTCATTTTACAAGTTTTAGGGTTATTTTGGTCATTCAAGAAGTTTCAAGGTTATTTTGGTCATTTAAGAGGTTTCGCTGTAAATTTTGTTATTTTGAAGTTTTGGAGGCATTTTGCTTGGGGTATTTTGGTCATTTTATTGGTTTCGAGAGTATTTTGGTCATTTTTGTGGTTTTGAGGTATTTTTTGTCATTTTTGAGGTTTCAGGGTATTTTTCGTCATTTTAGAGTTTTCAAGGTATTTTTGCTTATTTTAGAGGTGTTGGAGGTGTTTTGGTCGTTTAAGTGGTTTTGAGGTTATTTTGGTCATTTTTTAGGTTTAGGGGTATTTTGATCATTTTAAGAAGTTTTGAGGGTATTTTGGTAATTTTAAAAGTTTCATGGGTATCTTGGTCATTTCAAAGTTTTAGGGGGTATTGTGGCCATTTTGAAGATTTTGGGGGCATTTTTGTCATTTTGAGGTGTTTGGGATATTTTGGACATTTGTGATGCATTTTAGTCATTTTGGCAGTTCCAATAGTAGTTTGGTCATTTTTTACATTTTGGGGTATTTTAGGGGGTTTTTTATTATTATTATAATATATATTTTAGTAATTCTCATTAGTAAAATAAAATTTTTTAGTATGGCCAATTTTGTCAATTAAATAAATTATTACATCCCCACCAATAAGTAATGTAAGATCATCCCCATGTAAGAATGTGATTTGATATATTTTGTAATCTTAGATTACAATAACATTAGAAAAAAAATAAATGAACCAAATACCTTAATGTGACAGTAAGGTATTATGCATCATATCAAGGCACATCACGGTCAACCAAACACCCCCTAAGTGATTATGTTTTTTAAGATTTTTAGATATTGAGGTTAACAGCGTTTGGTTCACCGTAATGTGACCTTAATGTGAAGCAAATTACTATAATTTGACATTTGATGTTTTTTAAGATTACGACAATCTAAGATGACAAAACATATCACATTACCCTAATCTCATTACCTTATTAAATGAACTTAATTTTACATTACTTATTGGTGGGGGATATAATAATTTACACAATTGACAAAATCACTTATACTAATAAATTTTATTTTACTCATAAGATTGACTAAAATACCCCAAAAGTTCTAAAAAGACCAAAATACCCTTGCAACCACCAAATGACAAAAATACAATGTCCAAAATATCCCCAAAAAACTCCAAAATGCCTTCAAAACCTCCAAAATGACCACAATACCCTCAAAACCTCTAAAATGACCAAAAACAAAACAACATGTCATCATCTCTGTCTAGCACTTGAACCACTAGGCTAGGAAGACCAGAGAGAAGAATAAGCCCTCTCCAATTGAACAAAGTTATCCATTGGGCCAAAAGATGAGTAGGGAATTACCCTCTCTATACACAAAAGAAAAATAACAAGATTTCAAAAGCATTAATATGCCCATTTGTAAAATTGACTTGTGTATTTTGTACTAAAAATAGGGGGAGTCAAAGAGAGAAAAAGACTATTGGCATATATGCTTAAGGTGCTTAAGTACCATAATAACCTAGGGCTGGCCCTTAGGCAAGGCTGCTTAAGCCATTGCCCTAGACCCTAATATTAAAAGGCCCCAAAAAGTTTGAGTGAATAATTAGTTTTTTATTTGAAAAAGAAAAAAAAATACATAGGTGCGTTCTCTCACTCCAATAAAGCCTCTAAAAAATATGGGACAACAGAAATTGGTTTCACAAAAAAAAAACAAAGGACTATATTGAATTATTTTGGCCATTTTAGTGATTTCAAGGGTGTTTTTGGTTATTATAGTATTTTTGGGATTATTTTCGTTATTTTAGAGGTTTCAAAGGTATTTTGATTATTTTAGAGTTTGTGAAGGTATTTTGGTCATTCTAATGCTTTTGAGGTATTTTTAGTCATTTTAGAGGTTTTAGGGTATTTTGGTCATTCTACTGGTTTCGAGAGTATTTTGGTCATTTTAGTGGTTTTGTGGTATTTTTTGCCATTTTTGAGGTTTCGGGGTATTTTCCGTCATTTTATAGTTATCAAGGTATTTTCACTCATTTTAGAGGTGTTGGGGGTATTTTGGTCATTTAAGAGGTTTTGGGGTTATTTTGGTCATTTTTTAGGTTTAGGGGTATTTTGATTATTTTTAGAGGTTTCGAGAGTATTTTGGTAATTTTATAAGTTTTAAGGGTATTTTGGTCATTAAAAAGTTTTAGGGGGTATTGTGGCCATTTTGGAGATTTTGGGGGCATTTTGGTCATTATGAGGTGTTTGGGATATTTTGGACATTTGTGGTGTATTTTAGTCATTTTGGCGGTTCCAATAGTATTTTGGTCATTTTTGAGATTTTGGAGTATTTTATAGGGTTTTTTTTTATTATATATATTTTAGTAATTCTCATTAGTAAAATAAAATTTTTTAGTATGGGCAATTTTGTCAATTCAGTAAATTGTTACATCCCCACCAAAAAGTAATGTAAGATCATCCCCATTTAAAAATGTGATTTGATATATTTTGTAATCTTAGGTTACGATAATGTTAGAAAAAAAATAAATGAACCAAACTCTTTAATGTTACATTAAGGTATTGTGCATCATATCAAGGGTATATCACGGTGAATTAAACGCCCTAAGTGATTATGTTTTTTGAGATTTTAGATATTAAGGTAGACAGTGTTTGGTTCACCATAATTTGACCCCAATGTGAAGCACATTACTAAAAGGTGACATTGTTGTTTTCTAAGATTACAATAATCTAAGATTTCAAAACATATCACATTACCCTAATCTCATTACCTTATTAAATGAAGTTAATTTTACATTACTTATTGGTGGGGGATATAATAATTTACACAACTGGCAAAATTACTTGTACTAATAAATTTTATTTTACTCTTAAGCATGACTAAAATACCAAGAAACTGCTAAAATACCCCAAAGGTTCTAAAAAGACCAAAATACCATTGGAACCACCAAATGACTAAAATACACTATTGATATGCATGAAATATATACAATAAAGTACTCACATATCTACATATTTAACCTTACTTTTATGTTATTTTGTGACTGATTATATAATATCTTTGTATTGCAGGTAACAAGGGTTTTACATGCAAAGTGGAGCTAAGCTAATTGAATCAAGCCAACTTACATCTAGCCAGGCATGAATTCAAGAGAAGACCAACCTAATTAAATTTAAGTCCAATTGGAGCAAGGAATTAAAGGAAATTTGCACCAAATCTAAGTCCAATTCGGATTAGGATTCCAGCCTTGACATCAGTTAGTATTTTCAGCATAACTTTCGGCTCAGATGTCCAATAGAGATGATTCAAGTTGGGCTGGAAAGTTAACTTAAAGGGCTACAACTTTGTAGTTTACCACAAGCCCGAATTCTGAAGTTAAATGGGCCAAAATAGGCGGTTAAGTGAAGCCTAAATATCTGGGATTTTCTCCAAACGGGAATTCAACTTGTAATAGGATTCCTTGACCTATTTAAAGGATTTTTAGGGCAAAATTTAGTGAGGCTAGTGCTAGGGCTGAGATGCAAAACATAAAATTGGAGCAAGAGGCAGTGCCGCATGTGGCTTCTCTGTAGCTTTTCTCCATGATAGCATTGTGACTATTTCTTTCTCTATTTTATTTGTCTAGTTTAATGTTTAGTATTTTATTCTTGTGTTTTCTTTCAATTATCATGAGTAGTTAAATTTATAATTAGGGTTGAGAATGAAACCTTGTTAAGGATTATTAGTAATATTTATGTGATTTGATTTTTCCCACTATAGTTGTTCTTTAATGATTTAAATTGTTCTTGCTTCATATCAATTGACTAAGATGGGATTCTAAATATGAGTTCAATCATGTTTTTCTCATGATTTAGGATTTGTTTTAATTAATTGAATGCTTGGTTTATTAATTCTTGATTATAAAATTGGATATCGTTTGTGATTTGTCTGCCAATGGATACAATTTATGATTTGATTTTTAGAATTGGATATATCTTGTGATTTGTTTGGCTACGGATACAATTGATGATTTGGTTTTATACTTAAGAAGCGAAGAAGAACATGCTTTAGATTTTTAAACATAAGTTTTAATGATGATATTTTCCATGATAGCAAGATTGATTTCTAGATTATCATGTAGTGGTTGGGAAAAATTAATGATCATAAATATATGCTGATATGATTTACAAGGCGGATTCTAAAACCTTAATTCCTTTCCCTTAATTGTTTACATCTTTTTATTGCTTTATATTACATCTTTGCTTAGTTTAATTATTTTCTTAGTATATTTAATTGCAAACAACCAATTTTTATTAAACTAGATTAGGATTAATTTAGTTAAGATTTGATTAATTTTCCTACGTTCATTCAAGTCCTTGTGGGTTCGACCTCGTTTTTGTCAAACTATACTTCGGTACGGTTCGTACACTTGCGAGTATTTTAAAATTTCACAACAACTATAAATGTCCAAAATATTCCTAAAAACTCCAAAATGACCAAAATGCCCTCAAAACCTCCAAAATGACCACAATACCCTCAAAACCTTTAAAATGAAAAAAAACAAAACATGTCATCATCTCTGTCTAACGCTTGAGCCACTAGGCTAGGAAGACCAGAGAGAAGAATAAGCCCTATTCAATTGAACAGAGTTTCCCATTGGGCCAAAAGATGAGTAGAGAATTACCCTCCCTATACACAAAAGAAAAATAACAAGATTTCAAAAGCATTAATATGCCCATTTTTATAATTGACTCATGTATTTTGTGCTGAAAATAGGGAAAGTTAAAGAGAGAAAAAGACTATTGGCATATATGGTTAAAGTGCTTGAGTACCATGCCAACCTAGGGCCGACCCTTAGGCAAGGCCACTTAAGCCATTGCACTGGACCCTAATATTAAAAGGCCCCAACAAGTTTGAGTGAATAATTAGTTTTTTATTTGAAAAAGAAAAAAAATAAATAAATAGGTGCGTTCTCTCACTCCAATAAAGCCTCCCAAAAATATGGGACAATAGAAATCTCACTCAATTGAAATCTTAAATGGTTTCACCAAAAAAAAAAAAGGACTACTGAATTATCATTCATGAGTAAGTCAATCTCTTATAGGACCCACATAGTTTATTGTCATTATTAGCTATTCAATCTCTCACCAAATGACTGCACACGAAACAATCTCTCCATCTCTCTTAACACCAAAATCAAATTTGGAAATTACATTTCAACTATCTTCACCATGTATCACCCACACGTATTTCCAAAAAATACAAATAACGTTACTAGAACAATATTACCAAATGGGCCCGTGGAACCGTGTGTAAATCAAATGTTGGTATTAATTAAAAATACGTAGTTTTGAATAAAAATACCTAGATCTGAGTTTAATTTTGTAAATAATGAGTTTTGATGACAAAGTGGAAATCTATATTTTAATAAAGAAATCTATGGTGAGAAAAATTTAGATCTATTTTTAGATGTGAAAAAGAATGAGTTTTTAATGAGAAAATTTAAAATATGATTTTAGATGTGAAAAAGAATGAGCTTTTAATGAGAAAATTTCAAATCTGATTTTAGATGTGAAAAAGAATGAGTTTTTAATAAGAAAAATATATATCAAAATCATTTGAGAACAAATAACCATAGATCTAAGATTATGTCATGAACAACCCTAAATCTACAAGTTCAAGCATGTGCATCAAATAATCATTTTATTCTAATTATGGAATCAAGATTTAAAAGAAAAATCATACTAGAGATTGATATTCACATGTTAACATGGAATGCAGAATTAAACATACATGCTAATAAAGAAATAAACTTAATACCTGCATCAATGCACAAATGAATTCTACAGGGGGAATTGCTTTAGAAGTCAAAGAGAATGGATCCCTCTGAGTTTTAAAGAATTGTCACTTAACAAAAATGAAAATCTTAAAGTAAGACTTCCAGAGTTTCTTTAACCTTAAGGGAAGAGGAGTCTGGAATTTTGGGTTTTCTCCTCTATTTATAGAGGTGTATTTGCTTAAAAAATGAGTTAGGGTTGCTTTAGAAGTTAGCAGACACAAGTTGGGTCAAATTTTATTCCAAAAAAATCGAATCTTATGAGTTTTGACCTAAACAAAACGTATCCGGACTAATCCTACAATTTGTGCCAATCGGCATTGTTGAAGTGCTGATCGACACTCTAGCAATTTTTTCCAATTTTGTCTTCTTGCAAGTTTTGGACTCTTTTTGGGCGTTTTCTTGAGTTGGGAATTGTACTTGGATGTGTCTTGGACTTATATTCTTGATAAAATTCATCTTAACTTGGTAATTAAATCTCTAAAATAATTATCTTGAAGATAATTACTCTAAAAACTTAATTATCAGTTCAATTTTAACATTGTCAGATTATTTCTTTTATTCCCATGCAACCAAACTTATTTTAACAAAGTAACCCACCAATCATAGAAACTCATTTAATTAATTTTAAATGTCGACCAATCAAAATTAATTTCAGTTAATCACATGTGATTAGTTCCACCCAGATGAATGCATGTAGACCATTGAAACTTGATCTTGTGGTATCTTTTGATTCTACCGTTTGATTTGGAAACCAAAAATATCATCACGATCGTTAGAATCTTAAGATCATTTTAATGATATGTGATGAATGACTCAATGCATGAAATGCAATCATGATTTTTGGGTACCTTGAATGATTATCTTAGTCATCTCTCAAGGTTAAATTATGGGAGTGAAATTGAGTGTCTACAATGCCAAAATAAATCTTGCTTTGGTTATTCATCAATGCATTGAATTCGTATTTGGTTTGGCAAGTTAAGATTGTTAGGTAATATATTATTATGTGAAATTGTAATAGTGTATTTGGTAAAATTAGATTACTAACAACACTTGTTGCAATTGTTTTTACAAGAAGTTTTTTAAAATTAAAATTGATAAAATCCTAATTAACATCACAAGGAGATTAAGTGGATCAGCTATGTTATCAATTGATTTTTTTTTTTTTACAAACCAAATATAAGAAGAATGAACTTGAAATAAAAAGTTTATAATATAGAAAAATTAAATAAATATTAAACCAAAAAAAGCCCTACTTAAAATTGTTGCTTTAGGCCTCAAATTATATCGGGTAGCTTGTGCCAACCGTTTCCTAAAGTTATCCCTCAACCTTTCAGACCACTACCCCGCCTGTGCAATTTGTGCACTTGGTCCATGAGAGGAAAAGTCGTTGAAAGCAAATAATGCTTTTAGGGCACATTTAGTAGATTGTAATGGTGATTACATAGGAATAAGAATAGGTATTACAATGAATACAAAATGTTGTAATGTAATATTTATTACTATTCATTTATTTAGTGACAACACAAGAATAGAACTCTGAAGATAATGGAATGTTTAAATCAAATTGTCTAAATTGTAACATTAGAATAAAACTTAAGATATATTTTAGGAAGTATCTTACTCATATAATTATATTTCCTAAAAAATAATATTTTTTAAATTTGAAAGAAAGATTAGTTATTTTTAATGACTTTTTATTTTCATTTATTTTCATAATTGTTATGTGTATATGGAAAAAAAATTTATTTAGAAATATATTAATTTTAAAAATTAATATACCTATTGAGGAATAGCTATTACAACCATTTTATAGAAGAATAGTTATTTCTTATTTTAAAGAATAGTTATTAATAAGGAATGACCATTCCCTGAAATAAAAACAGAACAAAATTACTGAATAGCTAAATCATAAAAATAACTATTATATTACCGTGTCAGCGTGTCTATTATAATCTATCAAACATACCTTTAATGTGTGAATGTGTGAATTTTAAGACGATGATTCATATTTCCTTATTTGATGTTGATAATGAGCTTCCTTTAGGATCCAACGATCTTCAAAGAGTCTCTTTGTGAATCCAGCAAGCCTTTGTAGGCTTTCCACGTGTTGGTATGGTGTTTTGTTCTATGCTCAAGCAACTTAGTGCGAAAGATGGGGCAGGACTATTTCACAAAGTAATGAAATCTCAAATTTTTGTACTAGAAAGTAAAATGTGCTTATTACAGTATACTCACAAATGTTAAATAACATTAAAGTCAGTGAGTTTAACTCATGTTTACAGTTTCAAAATTGTGAGTTAAACTTACAATTTTATTGATATTACACACTTATGTAGATACACACAAGTGTGTAATAAACATTGCCTGAACGAATGAAAAATATATCAATGCTACAATAAAATAATATATCTATTACAATAAACAACCATCACAACCACTATTATAGTGGGTTTAACCTTTTATTTTTCTTCCGATCTGAACACACTAACACACAAACTTGCAAAAAAAATAAAAAAAAATAAAGAAATAAAAAAAATTCACAAAATTCCAATTTGCAAAACCCATAAAACAACCTAACATAATAAATCTGAAAATTGAAGAAAGCTGAGAGTCATTAGCTGAAAAATAGCGTGCAAGGGAGAAAGAGGCAAAAAAAATAATAGAGTGCTAGAGAGAAAGAGGGGGAAAAAAAAAAAGAGAGAAGAAGATGAGAGCGTGCAAGGGAGAAAGAGAGCGTGGGAGTGTAATAAAATACAATTTTTTGCTTTAGCTTTTTTGCTATAGTCACAGCTATAGATGGTTATGTACTATAGGAAGAAGCTAAAAAATTTTAGTTATGGCACCACCATTGTAGCATGCTTTTTAGTATTTGTAGTGCTAAAAATAGCAATATGGCTTTTAGCACCACCAATGCTAATGCTCTTACAAACAGAAGCAATTTGAGTCTTTTGTTTTAGGAAAGTGCTTACGAGAAGCACTTTATGGGAGTTAGTTGTGTGTATCGAAGAGCACTCATTTGATGGTAAGCTCACTTGCAAGTGTGTGGCTTGAAGTCTAACCCATGTAGTAGCTAGAATATCAACCCATATGGTAAAGTAATTATTGACCAAGAACCCATGGTTTGTGAAAGAAAAATAAATAGACTGGTACTTGTTTAGGCCTAGTAATTTATACATAATAGTTGTTGATGATGTGCTAAATCAGTTGGTTGAACACTTCGGCTTCGGTGGGCTACGGTGGTAGCGAAAGCCTGAAAAGAAGAAAAAAAATCAAGGGAGTGACCGAGGTAGACCGGCCAAATACTCTCCGATGGTAAAGTTAGTTTTCTAACAAAGAAAAATGTAGTTCCAACTTTTTGGGAGTAATTTCTCAGAATTTTTCCCATACCTTTGCCTGTTTCAAACCGGTCCTTTATATGGAGAATCTTTGGGCAGTTACTTGGTTTAGTAACCTCCCCAAGATTTATGGAATGACTGGTTTTACAGAGGTAACTTCCTCAACGGCTATAGGGGTAGTAACCGCTGACGGAAGTTACATACTTGGGAGAAATTGCTGGCGATGAACACGGGTTGGTTACACGCTCCAGAATTTGTTAAGTGTTGTGTGGTCGTCCATGGGCAATGTCTATGGACGACCCTTTGTTATGTCGTTGTTTGGTCGTCCATCTGCTTCGCATATGAACGACTCTTTCGACTTGATTATAAGGTTTATTCAATTGGTCAACTTCTTCAGGGACGAGATCTCTGGACAAATAGGAGATGGTCTGGTCGTTTGGCTAACAGTTTGTCATGGACGACCCATCTGGACGAGCTAGAGATGTAATTTTTGTCATCCCATCAGTTGTTGAGTAATGCTATAGGCACAAACTATTTTACAACATTTTTATAAACTGCTGATGTGGTGAATTCTTACTAGTTCTAAAATAGATCCATTACTAACATCACATTTTTACTTACAATTACTATTTGGAAAATGCTAAAACCACATCAGCAGTTTGTAAAAATGTTGTAAAATAGTTTGTATCTGTAGTATTACTTATAGTTGTTTGTATTTTTCTAACCCAAAATGAATCACTGCAAAACTAAGTTGATAAGCCCAAGATCAACTCTCAACAATATGATAGGACAAATAATTTCTACAATTGGTCCAAGTTAATTTTGGGTCACTACAACTCAAATCTAATATGCCACAAGAATCAATACAACCTCAAATATGCAGTACAAAGAGAGAGGGGCTAATCCAAAAGAGAAGCGTATACATCAAAAAACAAAACCTCTAAGATAGGAGGAGGAGATTCTTCCATCCAAATTACATCATCAAAAATAGATTTAGCAAACTTAGCTAAATAGTGCACTATTGAATTGCCAAATCGCCTGACACATGAGAAAAAACCTTTTCGAAGACCAACCACCCAGCGTTTTTATTTCTTGCAAAATAAGTCTAAGTAGTCATGAGTCCTCCATATCCGATAGAGAGAGTTTTCTCAGAACATTAATACTATATATATATATATATATCATTAAAATCACCCATTAGGAGTCATAGGTAATTATGTTAGGTTGAAAAAGTTTTCATGGAGCCCTAAAAGCGTTGTTCAAATTGAATTTTTTTTTTTTTTTGAGAGAGTTCTAACTTATGGCGTCTGCTTCTGATGATAGCTCTTTATCATCAGACAAAGACACTAATCGATTTTTGGTGTAAGTGGGGATTGAACCCCAAATTTCTTATTCAACTATCAGAGATTTTACCAGTTGAACTAACTGGAATCCACTTCAAATTAAAAACTATGTTGAGCGTAAATAGATGAATATTTTTTTTTTGTTTGGATAGGAAAATATTTTGTTGAGTCAATAATATTAGGGTGCGATGCACAAATTAATTAAAATTTTTATTTTTATAAATATGATTGAAAACTATCATAATAATTAGTGAGTTTAAATTAATTATTGTAATATATATATATATATAATATTTTTTTTTTGAGCTACTTGACACATAGACTATGTGTAGCATACAGATTTTATTATATTAAAATGTATAACAAAATTTGAGAAGAATTAAAATATAAAATTCGATAGATTATAAACACAACTAAATATATAAATTAAATTTATTTTAATAGATGGAGAGGATAGTCAATTGGTACAACCATGACCTCTAGGATCCAACTTTTAATTCCTTGAAATTTTTGGTAATAGAATTATAGTTGAAGTAGACTTTTAAATTTTTAAAAAATCATATTATAGTTTTTTACTTACCTTAAACTATTCTAACAACTAATAGGATATTTAGAGTTTTAGTTGGAGTGGAATTTTTATTTCCTTGAAATTTAGGTAGCTGTGTTTTAGCTAAGTTAAACTATCCTAATAAGATAAACTAATTTAATGTTTAATAAGAATGTAGACATTTTTGGTGGAGAGAAGATAGCAACTTGGGACAACCATAATTTTTACGACCCAAGTTTTACTTTTATTACTAGTTGAAGACCCATTTTTCTTTCTGTTTTTGATAACTGATAGATGGATATATTAAGTGATCTTTCATCCTATTAAGCATCAATAGAAAAAGATGATAAAAAAAAAAAAAAGGAAATATTGTTTTTTTTTTTTTTAGAATACTAAGTATTTTAATACACACACAGGTAGATGGGAGAAAATCTAAAATAAACTGATAATAGTGTATATTCAAAATGACTTAACTCTTAGATATACAGCATAGGCTTAGGAAATATTGTAAAAGAACTGATCGTTGAAAAATAATCACATGAACTGAATTAAAAACTTATTAACGGAAGGGTTAAAATAATTAAAATAAAAGTGGGGGAATTACAAATAACTTATAACTGGTTGTTATTATTTAAAATTCAAATTCTATCAAGAGTTATTGTGAAACACATACCTATAGTATCCAACTATTTCACATTAGGTTAAACACATTTCCAAACTAATCTTGTACCTATTAATTAAGGTTAAGTTAGGTCTAGGTTCAGTATAAATCTACTTACATTATAATTTTGAAGAAAAAAAAAGTTGTGGCAATAGGTAATTTTTTTTTTTACCGAAACTGTTACTTAAATGGTATAAACATAAGAAATTAAATTCTATAGGGGCTTGGTGTAAACTCTTTGGCACCATCTAATAAAGACATGCCACATCATCATATTATCAAAACATAAATGCATTTGATTACACTAGATAATATTTCAATAAACACCATATTTCAGGTTTTAAGTAAAAAACTTATGTGGTGTTATTAGGTGTGCTAGGATGTATTCAGTTTTAAGTAAAAAGCTGATGTAACAATCTTTTATTTTATTGGATGGTATAAAGCATGAGTTTTACATTCCATCCTTACCAAATTCAGACTTTAAACATAAAAGCTTTATGGGAAGCCTTTATATAATTGAACTCCTAATATTATTATGATAAGAACAAATTATTACCTATCTATCTATATTATTAATAACAGGATTTCTTGTTTGGGTTTCAACTTTTTGAGTATTAAAATATCCTCACACAAATTCTTGAACTCTCTAAAATACCCCTATCTTTTAGTTAAATAATTTTAAATTAAAAAACACAAACTGGTTAAAAGAGTAATTTATTGTTCTTAAGTTTTAGGCTTTTTCCTTTATCTTCTCCATTCTGCCTAAAACCTAGGACACTATCTTTATCTAATTTTTAAACATTATTCCATATTATCTTATCTCTTTCTTTAAAAAACAAAATACACACGTTTATTTATACATCATTTTTAAACATTATAACTCTAAACCAAAAAGACAAATAAATAAAAAAGAGAATTATTACATGCGCAAAGCGCGGGTGATTATTCTAGTAATATCATATGACAATGTTGAGAATTCTCTATTTGAAGTATCAAGAATTAAAAAAGCAACAAAAAAGAAAGTTACAAATACTGTTGGAACTCTCTAAATAAAAAGAAAGGAGATAAAGTGATAAATACAAAACATAATCTCCTGCACATTTGATTTTTACTATCATTAATAAAAATTAACAAAACTATTATGAAAAGTAGTATCAGTGACAATTAGGTAGGATCCACTTGGTATAATTACAAATTTTATGACCCAACTTCTATTATGAAACTAGCTTATAACATGTGCAAATGCACAAGATTTTAATTATGAAACAAACCAATGTTTAATGCTCAAAACCAATTATCAAAAACCCACTACCAAACCACAAATCAGAAAAATGCTGGAAAATAATCCCAAAAGGGAGAAAAAAAATTTTGCAAAATCGAAATTCAAAGAAAAAACCAGTAGAGATCGGCAAACATACATGAATCTACAAAGAGAATATGATAAATTATATTTGGTCTAGGGGAATAAGTCCTTAAATATGCATATATATATATATATATATATATTATAGATAGTTTCCACTTATGGCATTTACTCTTGATAATAGTTTTTTATTATCATACCAAAACACTAATCAGTTTATGTGTAGATCTTACAAAAAGATGTTAATATATTAAGGGTTAAATTATTAAAACATGAGTGATATAAATTAAAATAGCAGGACAGTTTATTTTAAAGCAGAGTTGAAAGATTAATAGATTTAATATTGAGTGAACAATGAATAGTACAAATATAAATATGTTGAAGAAAACAAAGAAATGGTAAGAAAAAAAAAATAAACGGAGGGATTGTGAAGCAAACATTTGGACACTTACAAACAGGCCAACTAACAATTGTATTGCAACCGATACTACATGCAAGATAGGAAACATCTAAATGATGACAAAGCTGCAAAATTACAAATAGAGGGGTTTAAACATAGTTGTAAGTTAATCAAAAAAATTGATGTGATAAAAAATATTAATATCATGTCTTGCTTGGGGAAGGCAAATCTAATCCATCAAAAAAATTCCCAAAACATGATATTACTTATTTAGATGGTAAGTTGAACAAACTTGCTTATTGTAGTTCTTTGAACATTTTAAATCATTATTTCCTTGCATGGCGTCAAGTTGGAGCAATCCAAACTCCAAAATTATGACTTTTGGATTTAAGTTGTTAAAAAAAAAAAAGAGTATCTTCTAATGATATGGTTCATAGTATTTTTTTTTTTAGAATCGACATGGTTCATAGTATAGAAGTGTAGATTAGATGAATGATTGAGTTTTTGATACTTCATTTATGCTGGACTCTTTGTTTTTGGTATTAAGAGCTTGTTTGGATGGGATGAATTTTGAGTGATATCACTCAAATTTTTGTTTTCATCATCCAAATCGTGTGGGTCCCACGGATGAGTATTTGTTTGGATGAGTTTTGGATAATTATTTTCATCACTTAATTTTCTAATTTTTGAGTGATGAGTTATGGAAACTAAAAACACATTTTAGGTGTTTTTAGTTTCCAAAACTTAGTTTTCAATAGCATTTTCGTAATTAAACCCACATACCCAACCACAATGTTTGACAAACGGAATTTTTTTTTTTTTGGTGAAACCCAGCCACAACTTTTGAAGTTGAAAATTGGGTCTGAGTTAAGGTGCCAAACAGGGGTTTGGTAAATTGAGGTATTTTAAGTGGTGAGTGATGAATGATTAAAATTAGTGATGAAAAATTACAAACCAAACGGGCCCTAAATAACTCACTTGACATAAAAATTAAAAAAAAAAAATTAGATAGAATACATGACTCTCTCTTAGCTTGGGTTTTTTGTTTAGGCCGAACTCTTCATCTTTTGTCAAAATTAGATTTCAATTATAGTATCTAATTAAACTTTCTCTCACATTTGATTTTTTTTAAAGAGAAATATATATATATATATATATATATGTAATTGCAAGGAATTTTTAGCGAAAATAGGAATTTGAGAACTATAGAATTTAGTAAATTCCAGTTAACTCAACTGGTAAAATTTCTGATGGTTGAATAAGAGATTTGGGATTCAATCTCCGCTTACACCAAAAACTGATTAATATCTTGATCTAATGATAAATAGTTATCATTCCAGTTAGCTCAACTGGTAAAATTTTTTATGGTTGAATAAGAGATTTTGGATTTAATCTTCGCTTACACCAAAAACTGATTAGTATCTTGATCTAATGATAAATAGTTATCGTTAGAAGCAGACGTCATAGGTTAAAACTCTTTCAAAAAAAAAAAAAAAAAAAAAAAAAGAACAATGAAATTTACAGTTTGAGCAATATCAATTAATGAATTGAGTTTCAACTACTTTTTAATCAATAAATAAAGGAAGAAAAAGAATGGATCAACTTTATAACATGAACCCCAAATTGATCTCAAATATTTAAGTCTAGATCTCATTCGTTAATTGTTAAACAAGTTATCGTAAGCCATAAAACAACCCTAGAGAATTCGAATCCTTATATAATTCCAATCATGAATCATTTAAACAAGTCAAATATTCTAAATCTCCTGACATAATTAAAATTATTATAAACGGCCTTGATTAAATCTTAGACACAAACAATTAGTGGGGTCCCTAAAAATTAAAAAAAAAAATTGAAAACCCCAAAAGTGGGACCATTGAGCTTTTCTGATATTGACCAATCAAAACACACAATACACAACAGCCTTAACCCAACCACCTAGTTAATAATAAACCCTAGGGTAAAAAGACCAAGCTCACCCCCCTTACATCTCATCCCATCATCCACTATAAATATATATTGTTGTTGTGGCCATTTTTTATTTTTCATTCCAATCAAAACCCTAATAGCCCCCTCCTCTCTTGTTTTGTGTTTTTTTTTTTTTGGGTATTTCAAAGAAAGAGGCACACTAAAAAAAACAAAACAAGAATAAGAGAAAAAGAGAGAGAGAGAGGGTTATTATATTTAAAAAAAAAAGTGGAGAGAGAGAATTATTAGTTAGTATTATAAAAAAGGTGGAGAAGGTCAAGAAGGGTCACCTAATTAGCTGAGAAAAATTGAAAACCCAAAATCCAAAAACCCAACAGCCCCACAGCATAAGGGCTGTGTTGCCAAAAAGAAGGAAAAAACTAAACTACTGGTACGTTTTCTCTCTTTTACAAAATTTTTACATAACTTCTATCCTCCAATGACGTTCTTGGATTTTTTAGGACCATGGTCTCTCTCTCTCTCTCTCTCTCTCTGTATATGTGTCTCTGTTCAGTACTTGAATTTTTAGTCCTCTCTCTCTCTCTCTCTGCAATTAAGAGAGAGAAAGCGCGGGACATTGAAAAACTATTTTCATGGGGGTCTAAAACTCTAAAAACTACTAGTTTATAATTAGCCTTCAAACAAACAAAAAAAGCCTTCCCCCATTGAAAAATCTCAATCCTTTTTCCCGCCAAAAACTCGAATTCCAAGCATGACCCAGATGGTTAATCGGTACCTTTTTCCATCTTTCATCTTCAAAATCACTTCATAACTCTTTCACATCCGTTTTTTCTCTCTGTTTTTTTTTATATATTTATTTATGGGTTTTTTGTGTGTGTGTGTGTGGGTTTTGATGGCTTTTGTTGTTGAAGAAAGCAAAAAAAGTTTACAAAACAGAGTGTGATTTGGTTTTTTAGGGTTTGAATTCGAAATCCAATGGCAGGGTGGTCGATGCTTGCTGATGGGTCTGCTTTAGATTGCGTCAAAACCCCAGAAAAGAAGCTAAAGCAAAACGATTTCTGGGTTGATCTAAAACCGGGTTCCAATGGATCCGATATCCAACTAGATTCCGATAAGCTTCGATGCGAGTTCGAAGGGTTTCTTCAACGTTTTGGCAAGGAGATCTGCGGTCGAGACTGTTTTCGGCCTCTACCTCCAATGCTTGGAGATGGGCAGCGCGTGGATTTGCTTAAGCTTTTGTTTGCTGTGAGAGAGAATGGTGGGTACAACGTTGTTTCTGAGGAGGGGTTGTGGGATTTGGTGGCATTAGAATCGGGGTTGTTGGGTCCGAATCTGTGCTCGACTTTGAAATTGATTTACATCAAGTATTTGGATCTGCTGGAGAGATGGTTGAAGAGGGTTTTTGATGATAAGGAGCATTTGATGGAGTTTCAGGATGAGATTAAAGATTTTTTAGCCAAGGTTCCGGATCAGAAGAAGAAGAGGAAGGATGAGGATTATCCAAATTTGGATTTAGAGTTTAAGGAGGTGAACTCATGTGCTGATGGTGAGGGATTGTTGGCTTTGGATTCGAAGAAGAATGTTGAGAAAATTAGTGATGGTAAGAAAGGGGTGATAGTGTTGGATGGGGACATGAATGGTGTTGGCCATGAGGGTGAGAAAAAGGCGCGTATTGATTTGAGTGAGTGTGTAGTGAATTTACAAGACAATGGAAAATTATTTGACAATGACGAGATTGAGGGTGTGGTGTCGCGTTGGGATGGAGGCAGTAAATGTGATGATGTAGTGATTCTGGACGCGACTAATGAGGAGGAGGAGGGTTTTTGTCGAAAGAGGAAGCGCGAGTCTTTATGTGGATTGCTAAACTGGGTTGTGGGGGTGGCAAAGGATCCTTGTGATCCAGCTGTTGGTTCAGTACCGGAATGGCCTGTGTGGAAGTCTCATGGGAAGGAGGAGATGTGGAAGCAGGTTTTGTTGGCTCGAGAGGCCATCTTCCTGAAAAGACAAGTGGAATCAAGCGCCGACCAATGGCAGGTATATGCTACAACACATTGTGTGCTTTAAATAGGAAAATCAGTTGGAAGCATATTCTAGTCTTACATGTGTGAGATATTATATTCTTACCTATTAAAGAATCTTGTTAAAGCATTATACATGCATGTTTCTCTGTGTGAGTGTTTACTATCACATAATTTAATATTCAATTAGTCGTTGTTTGTAATCATGTTTTTGTTATTGCTAATGAGTATGCTGAGTAATTTAGAGCAGGGCTGTATCACATATCCTGGTGGATGAGGCTGTCCTTCTAAGTTTGTAGCCCAAATAATCTGATGGATCATAATTTTCGTATTATATGGCTTTGTTGCTTTTAACTTGTTGCTATCATGTTAGGGTGTGTTATACAATTATTTTTTTGTTGCTGCTCATTTTGTCAATGTATTCATTAGCATGCTTTAGGATGTGGCAATTCTAAAATATATCAGATTCTTGCATTATTGTAATGTAAGATTTGTATTTTTTGTCTTGTTCTGTTTTAGCATAAGCTTGTTCAACTCCTAGTGGCTTACATTTTACCAATTTCTATTATTTTTATTATATTCAATTTTTTAGGTACATTATCAACTCATATAAATTGATGTTTTATCAAAGTTACTTCTGCTAAATTTCATAATGGATTTTCTAGCATTTTTGGTCATTCACTCAATGTCCAAATGTTAGCTGCGTGCTCTTAAGAAATGATAAGAAGGAAAGAAGAAAGAAATACTTTTTTAGGCATGTCTGGTCATGTAATATTTAGTCTTTGATGATTGTTTGTATTGCCAAATTTTATTATTACTAATTGGTTTATTAAACTCATCCGCTTTTGCCAGTGTTATTTGTATAAGCACTATTGTTGTCAATCTATTACTTTTTAGAAACAATTCTGCGACATTGTTAAAAATGATCACCCAAGTGCATAGCATTTATGAGTACTTAAACACTAGCCTATATTCATCAATTGTCTTACTATAATTTTATTCCATGGTCTGTCTCTCTCTCTCTCTCTTACTAGTTATAAGATTCTTCTCATATTAGTAGAAGTTTTTAATTGTAGGAGCAGTTGAAGCACAGTTATTTAATAACCACTTGAAACTATATTTGAAAATAATTTGAAGTTTCAAATCATTGGTCATTGTAAATTTTATAAATTTGTTTCCTTTTTTATTTTCCCCCTTCTTATGTGTATAATGCTTGGTTCGCTTACTTTAGAACTTTAATAAAATTTCTTTGATTTTGTAAGAAATTAGAATCTTAAAGCCATTGAATATGTGATGCATATTGAATATGGTTTGATGAATTTAAACTACAGTTCAAGTGGATATGTAATTTCTTAATTATCAATTGCCTGTCTATCTATAAACGTAAGTTGTTGTAACCCATGTGATCGACAAAAGATTTATTGAAACTCGTTTATAAATGGCATATAATCAAATATATATATCCAAATCAGAGAATTTGTAGAAAAAAAATTAACTTAACTAAAATTGGAATTTTTATGGAAAAGACCAAATGTAATTATATAGATTTTGTTTCACTCTGTTTCTTTATTCTAATAAAAAATTAATTCAAATTGGATTCAACTAGCATATATCAATACTTAAATAAAAAATTTATTTATTATAATGATGATGTGGAGAACATGGGCTTTAAAGTCACTATTCCTTTTAAGATATATATCACTATTACTTATCAAAAGATATATTTCCCTATTGATAGATTACCATCACTTAATCAAATGTGCCTTAAGGGGTTGGACACAAAATTCTTTAAAATGGGTTGGTGAAATCTATTTTTAACCCATTATGTAACAAGACTTACAGCCACTACCACACTACTCTTGTTCTTTTCATTCGTGTTATTTTGGTGTTACATTTTATTTTGGTGTTACTGGATTTACTGATGCAAATCTTTTTAAAAATTTATATGTGACCTTTTCTTATGTGCATCTGTTTCTTTCTAGAAAGTGGGACTTTGCTTGGTTCATTCAGAACTTCCCAGAAACATTGAAAATAAAATAGTATTCTTGACAATATGATTGTTTCATTGTCAACGGAAGATCGTAAGCGTCTTTGATATTTCAGTAATTTGGACTGCCTTCAGCAAAGCTATTGAAGCACTTTTTAGGAATGATTTTTCAAAGTCACACCAATTTCATTTTGTTTGTTGTTAGAAAATGCCTTGCGTTCTTGTTTAAGTTTTTGCTCCGTCTATGTCTACTTTCTCAATGGTCAAAAATACCCTCCCTCATTAATCGCAATAAATTAATAAAACTTCATATAATATGTTCAAGTAAGGAAAATAATATATTTTAAATACCTAAATTTTAGGTCACATTTAAAATTTAAAACACCATAGACAGTAAAGTCTAACGAAAAGTTGTTATAGTGGTAACTTCAAAAACCCCACATTCCCCACTTTTTGAACTAGAACTGCTTATAACTATCTTTAATTTTCTGATTATTATTATTATTTTTAATTAAAAAAAACCTATATTTCTGACAAAATAAAAAGCCTCTGTGCATGCGTGTAGCATGTGTGAAGATGCTAGTTTATATTATGACTAATAAGTGGGATTGCGTTATGGTCAGTTCAATAATGGATGTCTCCTACAGAAACATAGAAGTTTCTTAAGTTCCTCAATGTTGGATATTATTGCTTTATCCAGGAGTTCAAGCTTTCTATCAGGGCTTTGTCTTGATATGTCAACGCTTCAAATTTTTCAATGCTAAACTAATAAAAATCTTGTTTAAACAATATTGTTCAATATATTTTTCAATTACTTATCAGAAAATATTGTTTAAACCCATTAAAATACTTTAACTGTCTCATGTGTCAAAATCATGTTCCCCATTTGTAGAAAACTCAGAAGATGCATCCATGCATGTATGACGATCAACATGGGTCAAATTACAATCTTAGAGAGAGATTCAAATGTCGCAAGAAGCTTCTTTCTGAGAAAACAATGTCTCAAGGACGAGCTTGTTCAGAGTCCTCATCAGCCTCTCAAAGTGAGTTGGACAAAAATCCTTGTACAGAAGGAATGGAAGATGGATTGGACAAACATTTGCCTGGAACCTCTGATATGTCCACAGCAGATTCAGCAATTGACAAATATGCTTCAGCACTAGAGAAATATGTCCCAAAGCGCATTCCGTATGGGCCACGTTTTGAAGCTAATGTGCCAGAATGGACTGATGTGGCTTCTGAAAGTGACCCTAAGTGGTTGGGGACCCGGGTCTGGCCTTTGGAAAAAGTAGAGCACAGATATCTCATTGAAAGGGATCCTATTGGTAAGGGAAGACAAGATTCATGTGGCTGTGAAGTGCCTGGTTCCATTGAATGTGTCAGGTTTCACATTGCTGAGAAAAGGTTGAGAGTGAAGTTGGAGCTGGGCTCAGCTTTCTACCAATGGAAATTTGATAGGATGGGTGAGGAAGTTAAAATTTCTTGGACTGCGGAAGAAGAAAAGAAATTTGAGGCTATACTGAGGTCAACTCCTCCTCCTCTTCAGAAGTGTTTCTGGGATCAAATTTTTAAAATTTTTCCTACCAAGAGCAGAGCTGATTTGGTGAGCTACTATTTCAATGTGTATCTTCTGCAGCGCAGAGGATATCAGAATAGAGTTACTCCAAATAACATTGACAGCGATGATGAAGAAGAATCTGGATTAGTAACTAATGGTAATGGGCATGAAGCAGACAAGTCACCAAACTCCATCTTGTATTCCCCAAAGAAACCATATGCCAATTTTAGATAGCTTTTGAACGTTGATTACAATCAAGTGATTTAGTGAGAATGTGAAGTCTGGAAGTTTTGGTTCTACTTTTGGTGATTTTCAATATAAACAACCTTTTGTCTTCTGTCAGTGCAGAATCATCACTAAGTGAATATGAATATCCTATAGATTGAGGAGAAATTTTGAAGAAAAAGTTGACACATGGTGGCGGATGTTGCTAACTGTAGAGGTTCAAGCAGCTCTGGTGCTGTTGAAGTTCTCTTGGTTTGCGTGATTTTGGTTTTTGTGATATGTTTTGTCTATTCATCACGATTTAGAACCTACAAAAAATACAGGTACCTGCACTTCTGTTATCTTTTTTTTCACTAGGATTTTGACAGCAAGGCTGACTAAGAATTGAAGCCTTACGAGTATAGTGGAAGAAATTAGAAACACGGTGTACTGGAATCTGAATTGTAGTCTCTCATCTATGGGGGTAGATGCTCGTGCTATCATGAGGGTTTTTTACATGGTATAGTAATTGATTTCTCATTTGCAATTTTATTTGTTGTTTCTCAATTACATTTTGCTTAATCAGTCTTAGGTGAAAAGAAAGTAATTTAATGCCCTACTTCTAACCCAAGTAAAGCCTTTTATAGTGGAATGTTGCCCCCTTGCCCTTGTTCTTGCCTAGCTCAAGGCAATAATGGTGATACGACTTTCCAATTCCTTTTGATTATTTGAGTATGCTATTTAGAGTGGAAAAATTAGAAACACGGGGCATGAAAAAAAAAAATCATTTCATATGTTCATAAAATTTGGACAATTTTGCCTGGAGTTTCTGTTTGGGGACTCAAACTGTGTTTTCCTTATTGCACTTTTATCAGGTTTGAACTTGGTGTTATATCCTTGTGATATCCCTACAGTGATTGAGTATCAGATGGAGCTACTCTTGTCTGTAAATAAATGCCTAAATTGAATCCGTTGAAATGCTTTGTGAATTTGTTTAGATTATTGTGTATGAATATTCATTTAGAACATTCTTCAAATGATGAGAACCAGTTATATCTAGCTATAGGTTTTGAAAGGTGGTGCTTATAAATTAGTATATGTTGTATTTAGAGTTAATATTTTTGAATCAAGGGATAAGATCAGTAGCTTACCTATCAAAAAAAGAAAAGAAAAGAAAAGATAAGTAGCTGATATGAATGGTTTGATTTAAATTAAATTTGAACAGTACTTTGATATCTATTTACAAGAACAGTGGGTATTCAAATTGTACAAATTATCATGGAATTAAACTATGAAACTTTGGAGAGAGTGATTGAATATAGTTTAAAACACAAAACAATAATATCAGAGAATCAATTTGATTTTATGCTAGGATGATCTACCATGTAAAGTATTTTCTTACTTAGACATTTAATGGAAAAATAAAGAGAGACATGAAATATCTTCATATGGTTGATATTGAGAAAACATATGATAAGATCCTAGAGGTTATGTACTGTTTTTTTTTTTTTTTTTTTTTGGGGGGGGGGGGGGGGGTGGTGGGGGGAAATTTCTTATGAAGTGTATTATGATGATTAAGGATATAGATGGAGCTTTAACTAGTGTGAGAATAAGTTGTGGCATCACAGGTGAGTTTTCTATTACTATAGGTTTGGATCAAGGATCAATATTAAGTCCATATCTTTTTGCGTTAATGTTGGGTGAGGTCACTAAATCGATTCAGGAAGTCCCTTGGTGTATGCTTTTTGCAAATGATATAGTTTGTGGATGAAACTAGAAATGGAGTTAATGTCAAGTTAGAAATTTGACGATATGCTCTAGAACCTAAAGGCTTTTGATTAAGTATGACTAAAAATTTTAGGTTTCAAGGGCATTTTGTTAATTTGAGGTTTAAGGGTACTTTTGGTCATTTTAGAGGTTTTTGTCTAAAATAGAGTATATTGAAAAAGTAGAAACAAAAAGGAAGAGGCAGTAAAACACGATAGTCAATAGATGCTAAATGGCTAGAGTTTTTTATATCTTACGTCAATAATTTATAGAAATGGAGAAGTCGAAGAGGGTGTGAATCATAGGATATGAGCACGATGGACAAAGTGGAGAAGTGTATCAGGAAATCTTGTGTGATTGTAGAATATCTATTAAGATGAATTTTTTTTTTTATAAGATTACCGTAAGAACAACTCTGCACTATGATACTGAATATTGGGTTGTTAAGAAGTAATATATTTATAAAATAAGTGTAGTTTAAATAAGAATGTTAAGATTGATAGATGGAAATACCCAGAAAGATAGGATTCGAAATGAAAAGAACATCTTACTTTAGATAATTTCAAATCTACCATCTTTTGTGGGGGCAGTACTGGAATATGTGAAGATAATAAGATTTAGAATTTTAATGATGAAAGATTGACCGATGTTAAATAAGGTTAATTTATGGTTAGAGAAGCTAATTAGTGTTATTTTAAAGCCACTTAGAAGTTGTGAAAATGTTATGAACATTTTTTTATTTTAAATGACACTTTTCTCCTGTAAGAGTAAGGTGGAAGGAGCTGGCATGGATTCAAGATCCATTGTGTGGAGCTTGCTGATAGAAAAATGAATATGGTTAGAGAGGACATATATAATGTAACTTTACCAAAACTATGCCAAAAAACAAACAAACTGTGAAGATGAATGGCATTCTTTATGCTCGGTGGACAATTCTCTATCTTCTCGAGTCTTGATCCAACCTCTTTGTTAGTGTTTTTTAAAACATAACACAACAATTGCAATAAAATGGATCAACAAATTTTACAGACTTTCATTCACTAACCTATAAACATTGAACTCAATACTCATCACTAGACTCAACCACTAGCAGTGTGAAATCTATTAACCCACTCATTGCGACACTTCACCATAGCCAAAATGCCCACAAACAATGAACAACCCATCACATAATCTATATATGCCCCCAAACTCTAGCAGCTCCTCCAGTCCACAACAATGGCTAGTACCTGCAAGAGAGGCAAGAACAAAACCTGGGAGTAGGGGTTATCATAAAGATTTGCAAATGCTATCGCTTGTATCATTCCTTCGGGCCAAATTTTAGTTGGTTTCAACACCTATGGAGTTTCAGACCGTCATGTAGTAATTTCTTAATGGTTGGTGATGGGTTTAATTTTCCCCCACGGTCAGAAACATTCTTCATCCTTCCTGGGAGAGAAAGAGGGGGCCAAAACAAATGAATCTTATAATAAATTTTATTTTAAAATGAATTTTTATTAAAAATGAATCACATGGGTTGTGCAATCAATTTGCAACCAATTCAATTAGTTAGTAATTTTGTGAAATATAAGCCTCATAGATTTTAACTCTAAATTAGAACGTAAGAGGTTGGATGTTCTTGCATTATTCACTTTAATATAATTCAAAAAATTACGATCTTTGTTGGCATTTGTTTTATTTAATTAATAATATATTTGCAAAAACCCATACATCTGATTATATTATTTTATCTGCTATTTATTATACTAGTAAGTTATTTATGTGATGCACGGATATTGTTATAATATTTTATGTAAGATGGTTTTAGAGAATGTTGTACATTTATTATAGTATTATTGTTATAGAACTTTATTAGTAATGAGTTTATCGTAAAAAACAATTACAAATTACAAACATATTCAATATAATTATTCAATTGAAGTAACGAGAGAGAGAGAGAGAGAGAAAAAAAATTTAGAGGAATATTGTAGAATAAAAGTTAATATATAATGCGTTTTTCTCTTTTGCCTTAATACAAAATACACGTCCCAAATACCACAGTCAATCACATCACTAACAAAATCCACAAATTTACAATGTCCAACCTTAATATTAAAATCGTAATTGTAATTATCACTTAATATAAAATGCAAGCCCTCCTTTATTGGTTGTAGCCAACTCATACAGGTTAGGATTAGATGAGACAACAATTTTAGAGTTTGGTAGGTGTCGTTGAAAGATTAAAAGTAAATAATATCTTTTTGGGTCTATGTATATTTAACATGGGATGACATGAAAGGCTATAAGTAGGTATATATAAAGGGGTAGAAGTGCAAGATGTGAAAATGGTGAATTAAAATGCATAGAGTTTTGTATATATGTGTGAGGAATGAAAAGTCTTGAAACATTGAACTAAATGATACAAAAAATATTTATTTTTAAATTAAAAAAGTCTTAAAACATGAAATCAAATAAAACAAAAAGTTAATATTTAATTTGTTCTTATCTCTAATATAACAATTAAGAATATTTCAATTCTCTTTACATAAAATGTGACTTACCAGAACCTCATGCTTTCCCATGTGAAGTTTCTGCTTTTATATATATATATATATATTGATGATTATATATATTTCACATTGGAAGGGCGCTATTGCATTTTTTTCATATAATATAATTCAATAAATTACAAACTTCTTTTGGCAATTGGAATTAAATATTAAATAATTAGTGACTAATAAGGACTAATGTCAAGCATACATTCTATAAAAGAAAATGTCAAGCATTTATTTACTTTGATTAATATTGTAGGGACAGAGGGCCTAGGAATGTAGATTGGGCCGTGGGTCTTATCCGAGGACATTAAGTAGTCCGAGGATAGTTTGACATTAGCTAAAACATACAAATTAGTAGGGTATCGAAGGATTCTAGCCATAAAGGTTTGGTAAGGTTGTCTGAGGAGAAATACCTCCTCGGTTAAGCAAAGCAGAGATCAGAAGGTTTGGTCTACCATCAAGAGCTATGCTCCGGATGATTCTACTGGTAAGGATAAATATCAGGAGGGAATAAGACAGAGAGAAGCTAAGAAATATCTAAAAGAAAGCTGCTACCACAGCATTAAAGCCGTATTAATATGGAAGTGATACTTGAACAGTGATATTCAGCCTTACAGCTATCCTCAAAGACTTTAAGAAGGTGTTGATGGGACAAGGATAAAGGCCAGCAACTTGATCTACGTGTGGAGAGTTGAGAGGAAGCAAAATAGGGTAATATAAAGAAGAAAGACCCCAATTACAAGGGGATCATTGGAGAATTTGTAGAAAAAACAATGTAGCACTAAGAACTGTAATTGTAACTTAGTGAAAAAGAAATATATTCAAGAACTACTCTCCTCGGACTTTGTTGAGGAAGGATTTATTCTCATAAAACTTGTTTTTCTTTGTTTTATTTCCATCTTTAATCCATCGTGAGTGCTGTTCAATTCATTGAAACTTAGTTTTTAGCCTACTCTCTACAAATTCTTTGTATTAGGCTCTTTGGGCCTTAATCCTTTTATCTTTTGGGTTTAGGATCCAAAAAAGTGAAAAAACTACCCTTACAATTGGCGCCGTCTGTGGAGAAGACTTAAGCTTTAGTGAAATCAACGTTCAACTATGGTAGGTTCAGGACCAAACCAAGAAGAGTCTGTAGGTTCCCAATGTCAAGATTAGTTCCTTAATCTTGAATGAAGGAGGGATCGAAAGGTTAGTATGCATACCACACACACTAGTACGAGCCAGTCTCGAAGTGGGAGTTATGTCTCTCATAGGGAGAATACTAGAAGCATGTAACTAGAAATTGACCATTTGCGGAGGAGGTTACGCCATGATTGACGGAGAAGGAACCCTTCAAGCTCTGACCCTTCTTAGGATGATGATAGGGATGGTAGCTACAGGCCCAGATCAAGGACTCCCCCTAGTGAGTCTTTTTCGTGCGATGAGGATCACCATTATAAGCACAAAAATAGGAGCCCATCTCGCAAAGGTCTGGGTAACGATGCTGAACCAAATTTCTAAGTCACCTTTTACACGTAGAATTGGAGGAAAACTTCCTCAGCGGTTCACTCAGCCAACTTTCACCAAGTACAACGGTAGAATAGACACAGTAGAGAATGTTAGCCACTTCAACCAGAAAATGGATGTTCACTTGAAGAATAAGACCTTGATGTGTAAGGTGTTCCCATTTAGCTTGGGGCTTGTGGCAATGAGGTGGTTTGATCTTGAATCTTTCCCTCCCTTTTTGTTGTTAAGTTTGTTAAAAAATTACAAACTTAAGCCAACCAAGGTAAAAATTGTTTGGTTTTTCAATATATTTTCAAGTAACAGTTTTGGTTCTCAAATGGAAAAGAAGTAGTTGAAGAACACTTCAAATATATCACTCTTAAAACATAATTTTTTCTTCTTCAATAAATTCTTTTGGAAGTAAATGTAGGGCTATTTGGGTTTCTAATTACTCACAAAATCAAAAAATAGTTTCAAGACAATGGAACTTTTCCTTCCTATATCTTAATAGCATAAGCCAACTGATAGTAAATTAGAATCATAAACTCAAAGAAACTTTTAAGAAACAGAAAAACCAATTTGTGTCCCTAAATTTAAGTTGCAGATGTTTCGAAAATTAAATAAAAAGCTCAACAAAAGTAATCCAAAACCATTTTTAAAGTTACCAAAAAAATAAAAATAAAAGGCCAATTAAAATTAGTTTTCCCAGCAAAATATATTGCTTTCTTGATTCTATAAAACCAAAAAAATAAAACATAAAAACTTTTAAAACCTCAGTTCTATTATGCTCCAACATTTTCCTAGTAACCAAATATAACTTGAATGAAAACCACGTTAATTTTTTTTTTTAAGAAAACAAATGCAAGGAGTTCAAAAGAAAAGATGTAGGATGTTACTTGTCCAATGCCTCCAAAAAGCTCCATTTGTTCTTCAATTGTCACATTTGGGGCCTCAGCATAAGCACCACCATAACCCCCCTCAACCACTAATACCATGCCCACCATCATATCCATTTGGTGGGCCAAATAATCATAAGGTGCAACCACAAATGGAGTCAGCCTACTCAAATTCAAAGACTACATGATCACAATCATTTTCAAATGGAAGAGATAAGATAGAAAGAAACTGAAGCTATATTCTAGGATTTTTTTTTTTTTTTTTTTTTTTTTTTTTTTTTTTTTTTATGTTGATCTTGTAGTTTAAATTTAAACATCTATATTGTAGTTATCCAAATTTGTAAATCAAATCTAGCATATAATATCTATATACAAACCTTAACCATTGTTTTGGTAAGGCAAAACATTACCTCATATTTGTTCAGTTACAATGGCCTATTACTTGTCGTGCTGTTGTATCCCTTAAGCTTTATCTTACGTCTGGCTTCTTGGACAACTTCTACATCTGCTTGCCTTCATGCTTCCACTCACGTTAAACTAAAATCAGAATTAAGAAGCAATTGACCAAAAATTCAGTTCAAGCCTTTCAGTAACAAAATTAATGGCAATGCAGGCAATCCATAGTAAAAGAGGGAAAAGAAAAAGCACTTAATATTTCATTATAAAACAAATATTGAAATCAATAGAAAAGTAAAAACACCAAATAAGAGATACAATAAACATCAAATACCAAATCAAATTCACGTATAAACAACTAAATGTTTTCCAAGTTTCACACTGTAACAAAGCAAAATGAATAGAAGAAATCATAAAAGCATTGCCCATTTCATAAAGTAGAACATTCACATACAAAATGATAGTTCCTTAATCACAAATAAATTCAGCAAAGAAAGAATAGAATGAATGAATGAATCATAATTTCCCAAATCAAAAGTTACAAAAAAAAAAAAAAAAAAGTGAGCATAACTTACTGAGACTGTGAAGGAGCGAACTGAGGCAGAAAGAGAAACATGGTTGTGAAGAATGGGTCACGCCATTATTAGAACAACATTCAATCCTTTGCTTATTTAATCCCAATGATTTCGTTAAGATTAAATCAATATTTTAGTGATTTTTTGTAATCTAAAAAGACAAACAAAAAACAAAACAAAAGCAAATATCTAAAATTGAGAAGACAAACATTTTGATAGAGAATCCCCAAATCGAAAACACAAACGAATCAAATCTAAACCTATCCAACAAAAAAATACAGTTGAAAGTAACCTTTCATACCTAAATCTGGAAATTGCATCCTAAGTTTTTTCTTTTCTTTTTTTTTTTCCCTTCTCTATCACTTGTCATTAAACTTAATCAATTGTCATCTTCGATCAGTTTCCAACTTCACTTGCTTTATACCATGCCATTGAGAAGAAAAGCATCCACAACTTGCAGATAGCGTCAAACTGAGGGCTCTACTATAGATCATCAAACTGTTTCCACAATTGCATCCCCAAATGTTAAGGACATATTTTTATATAATTGTCATATCCTTTGATAAAACGTACTTTACTTGTATTTGGGTAAATCTAAGAAGTTTCAAGATGATCATTACAAGTAGTTGAATTGAAAACATAAAGATTACTCAAGAACTGCTTAAGAAAAATGCAATCTGCAGGTCTCGATACCTCCTTAACAGAAGCTCGATCTGTCAAGATTCATTAAAGCTCAACACATGTCTCGATCTATCGAGCTTACGGGATTCAGACTATAGCCAGTAATGTTTTTATTCTAAAAGGCTATATGTTTATGGGTTTGTATAATCCTTATAGGACTAGAAAAACCCAAGATTTATGGGTTTGTATAATCCTTATTAGACTAGGAAAGCCCTAAGTTTGTGTAAACCTATTTGGAATAGGAGAGCCCATTAAGCTCCTATTTAAAGGAGGTGGAAAAAGAAAAGCCTAACCCTAGAGAGCTTCATAAGGTTTTCTTTTTGAAACCCTAGCCTCCTCCTATAGAAGAAAAAGTTCTTGCTACGTTTCTTGTACGCCTTTGGGTTCTGTAACCAAGCAAAGTCTCTTGCACCAACATTGAAGATCTTATTGGTGTTTCTATGTGAAGCTGCTGTAATCTGTGCATCGATTGGTTAGTCATGTACTTGGAACCGTGCATTGAAAGGAGTCATTGTCACTACAGAACAAGTCCAATTGGAAATGTTCAACTGTAGGTTGGTATAAGGTACTGGAATTCCTTTACTTGTAACCGCTTGTTTTGATAATAGTCTCAGGAGTGATGACCTTAAATTCATCCGGTGGGGTTTTGCCTCTGTGGTTTTCCCCATTTGTAAACAAATCACCTGTGTCAAATTTATTTTCCATTGCATTTAATTTAGTTGGTGATTTGTTTTTGCTACCACACTTATTGCATGTAATTGAATCTAATTAATTTCACTTGGCTAAATTAATTTGATTAATTTATCACAAGGGGTCAATACATTCTTGGCCTATCACCAAACCCTACCGTAAGTTGTTCTCCCTCTCTACCTCTCTCTCAAAACCCCAAAGTCCTAACCCTTAAGAACTCTCCCTGTTGTAGAGAAGAAATAGAATAGAGCGCAAAGCAGATCGACAAGGAAGGAATGGAAGTACAAAACTAAACCCGAAATTTCATGGAGAAATTATAAAACGGTGCAATTTAGAGAATAGCATAAAAATTGAGAAAAAAAAAATTAATGGAGAACCCAAAAGCCCAAAACAAAAACAAATCAAAGCCAAAATCAAATCTAAACCTATACAACAAAAAAACTCAATAAAAAGTAACATTGCATACCCAAATCTAAAACAAAATTTTTTAAAAAAAATGTATCGGTATCGGTTCTGATGAAACAAAAGAAGGGAAAGGCTTAGTGATATAAAAAAAAAAAAAAAAAAATCAAAAAATCCAAAAATTGAGAAAACAAACATTTCCATGGAGAACCCAAAAGCCCGAAACGAAAAGGAATCAAAACCAAAATCAAATCTAAACCTATTCAAGAAAAAGACCCCATAAAAAGTAATATTTCATACCTAAATCTAAAAAAATTAGATAAAAAAGTATCAGAGCCAGTTCCAACGATCTGATAGTGGCAGATATATAGCCTAACAGTCTTGATGCCCATAGTTTTTTCTTTCTGCTTGCAATGGTGCTCTTTGTCTAGCGAAGGAATGGAGAACTCTCTCTGTATCCTGCGTTTTTTTTTTTTTTTTTTTGGAGAATTGCAAACCTTTTCATTTTATTTCGACGAGTTTTTTTTTCTTTTTATACTGAGAGAGTGAGAAGCTATCACACGGTGTGTTAAAGTTGCCAACCAATATAATTTATCGCTTTTTAATTGTGAACGTAGAAGATTTTTAGGTGGGCATTTTTAGAGAAAGAAAATGCCCAGCAGAGTCTGATGAGAAGAGATCACTAGGGTTTTTTTAGATGCTATGTTTTTTTTCTATTTTATTTTAACCGTTTTTTTAATATATATATATATATACACACACAACCACTGTCAAACGATGTTAACCTTGTAAAACAATATAATGTATTGCTTTTTTAAGTTAAACGTGGCTGAATTTTAGATAGGTAGTTATCCTATTTGTCAGCATCTCTTTAATTGTAGGAATCAAATTTCTCTCAGCTTCTACTATTATATATAGTATATAATATTTTAAAGTAAATGAATAAACTCAACTCATTGGCTTTGTATTAATTATCGATACACACAACCACACTCATTCATATATAAATAATATACTACATGTCTACTTAACCAATCAAATATTTGAACAATTACTAACTTTACAAATTTTTTTTGAATTTTTCTGACTTTATAACAAAAAGTTATTATAACATGATAACAATACACACAAATGCAACAAATCCTCTCTATTTCCGAATTACTAAATTATATAAAGTTATATTATATTTAGGGTCATGTTAATGGATGCTCTTAAGGCAATTATTATATTTTCTATGAAAGTGGTGTCAAAACATTTCTCTTATATTTATAAGGTATACAAAAACTTTTACACACATCATTATTTACACAAATTACATTATAACAAAAAGTAATGGATACAATCAATATTCGACACATTCACACACATATAATATAAATTTATAATAAAGAATGACACATTCAATTCACAAATACTTACTTTTTACTTTTAGAGTTGGAAATACTTATAATAAGGATGTATAAAATTTAAGTCAGGATGTGTAAAAATAATATTTTTAAGAATAAATTAAAGTATTAAATTAACAAAAAAAATATATTATATATAAATAAAAAAATAAAAAAATTGAAGTCAGGGGTGAACAAAGTGTAGCACCGCCCCTGAGAGACCCACACGCATGCTATAGCATTTCTGCACATGGTTGTGAGACATTCTTGTCGAAGTCCACGACATTTACTCACCTTTTAATTCTCACTCATAGTCAAGCTTTAGAGCATTTGCTTAATTTTGATGAGATTGATCAACCTAGCAAAATATCAGGTATTACGAAGAATAAACTGATTTATAAGGTAGTAGTAGGATCATGCACATGGCAAATAAGGGTCACTACCATCTCCAACAAAACGAAGGAATTCAAGTCAGAGGCATGCTGTAATTTTGATACATTTTTCAATTCTTTGTAAATTCTTTTTCACCATGCTAAAGATGATTTGCTCACTAACTAGGGTGATGCATGAACAGAACCAAAATTATTTTAGATTTTCTATTTTCAAATTTTTGTATTTATCTTATAGGAAATTGGATAATTGTAGACTTTTATTCCGATATGGATTAGATTTGAAATTAAGTAGGGATTACTATTTGAGTTAAATTAGGATTAGTTTTGGTATGTTGGTTATCTTTATCTCTTGATTTTCCAGTTCCAGCTCTATATAATAGACTCATTTATTTGTATTTTAAGGCTTTAAGTGTTGATTCTTAAATTTATCCTTTAATATTTGTATCAGAGCAAATAGATCCACTTTCATTGAAAAAATAAAATAAAAATAAAATTCCCTGCCGTGTTTCTCATCCCATCAAACAGATAAAAAAATTATAAAAAAAAAAAAAAAAAAAAAAAACTTTGTCGTGTTTCCCATTAAAGCACAGTAACCCATCTGCTGAAATCAAGTCATACAGCCAAAACCATCTTGCCACCATCACCAAAAGGAAGCTCAGACCACAACAAGACCATACCCCATGAAGCACAGGTTGGACTGTCAGCAGCAAATTTAGCAATCCAGATTCTTTTTTTTAATTCTTTGCTGAAGCTTAATTGTCTTTAGAGAACCATGGTAGTACCCCAACCAACTATTTTTTATTCGTATAAAAATCAAGACCCATGGATTTTCAAACGTTTGATATTTGAGATAGAACAGTTATTTGCACAAGTTCATTTATCAAATGACAAACGAAATATGTGTTATGCTAAAACCAGAATTGCTGGTAGAGCGTTGGAGTATTGGAATCATTATGAGAACCTGCACTTTCGAAGACACTGGTCTCTAATTACTTGGGAAAGAATGAAAGAAGACCTTTGCATTATATATTTCCCACAGTATTTTCACATGAATAAAGAGTCAGTTGCACAATTTGATCACTATGGTAATTTTCAAGATCAAAGGACAAGTATGAGGCAGTGCAACAATGCTCCGCTCATTCATGAAGTATCTGCCATACGCCAAGACTTAGGAAATTTAATGAAAACTGTTGACAATGAAGGGAGATCAGGTACCACCAGAACTTGATGTTGACAATGAAGTGCAAGTGTCAACCATAGCCTCAACCTTCAAGCATCCTGAGTCTACTATAGAGTCTAAACAGCAAGAGGCTTCTATACTTGAAGAATCCTCTACTGTGAATGAAGATCCAAAGATATGAGGTCAAAATTGTTGACATGCCAATTCCAATAATTGAGTTTGTAATTCCAGAAACGTTTCATGAGGTGGAATACAATGTTTTTCTATTTTCAATGCTCCCTAAGTCGATTCCTTAACTACAAAAAGTGTTATGTGCCAGAGTTTTCATCATTCAACACCTTAAAACTTGAGGTCGAGTTTTCTCCAACCAAGGGAGCATGATGCAGGAGCAAAACCAAAATTATTTTAGATTTTAGATTTTCAAATTTTTGTATTTATCTTACAATAAACTGGATAATTGTAGACTTTTATTCGGATAGAGATTAGATTTGAGATTAGATAGGGATTAGTATTCGAGTTCAATTAGGATTAGTTTTGGTACATTGTTATCTTTATGTCTTTATTTTCCAGTTCTAGCTCTATATAAGAGACTCATTTATTTGTATTTATGAAGAGAGGTGATTAATGAAATTCGTACTAGATATTTTTTCCAATTGTTAGGTGCTGACTCCTAATGCCTTAGGTGTTGATTCCTAAGGGTCCTTAGGTGCTAATTCCCAAGGGTTTAGCTTGGTGATGATTCCAAGCAACCTAAGTGTTGATTCTTAGGTTTATTCTATAATTTTCTTGTTCTTTTATTTTTGTCCTGCATCATAAAGGTATTGCATTGGCTACCATTTAGTAATTATTTCCATTTCATTGCTACAATTGGATCAACAATTTTACTACCATTCACAATTAGCATGATTAAAACTAAAATTGCTGAATTTGACAAACTTTTTGTCTGACGCATGGAAGGTAGACCTAAATTCTTTTTGGGTTATTTCCAAACTATCAAAATAATTTCAATTACCTTTTGTAGACATATCAAGCTCATCATTGGGACCGGGACTAAAGTTTATTAACCGGGTACAAATGAGGTGTCTACAATTCTACCCTTTTTTATTCTTACAAGTTTGTTACTTATTTAATGCTTTAAAAACCAAGCCTCTATTGATCTTGACCCTTGGATTCTTTTGGCTGTATGTCTGCATCATAAGCTAACTAGTTTTTGTTGGGTCTTAAATAATATTTTCAACAAAACTATTGATTCAAAACAGCAATCACACACAAGAACACAAATATTTACATGAAAAACTCATTCTTCTTAAAGGGAAAAACCACAGGACAAATCTGAATCAATCACTATTAGCAAATTAATTACAATAATTCTTATGTATGTCTTACGGCTAAAGAAAAATCTCTCTTATTTTTCTTTGCTCTCACACACACTAATTATCTCTATCAAAGGCGGCTACACTTTGATCTCTCCTTTATATTTTTCGTCTCCACGCGTAGCTCTCTCTTGGCTGTCTTCTTTATCTCTAAGCAGCTCCCTCTAGGATGCTCTCTATTTTTTCTTGTGTGGCTTCTATTTCACCGTTTTCTTCAATATGTAGCACTCCCTTGTTGCTGCTCTCACCAATTCTTCTGCAGCACACTAGTCCTTACTTTTATTTTTATAAGCAAGTTTGCCACCCCCCATGAATCCTAGGAACACATGGATTCCTAACACTAGTTTAACTAGAATTCTTGTCATGCACGTGGCTACTTGGATTCCAAACACTAGTTTAACTAGAATTCTGTTATTATATATTACATGCATGGCCACCATCAGCTTCTAATCCTTATTGAGCAAGGATTCTCACAAGTATTCATTATTACACACAACTCCTACAAACACAAAAATTGGAACTCACATGTAGTCTCCTATTTGTAATAGGATTAGTGACCATCACCTGGCTCACTTGCCACCAATAATACTATTGTGGGCTGGAACTTGTTGCCATGCACCCAACAGTTTTAATATCCTACAAGAGAAAAATACACGTAATGAGGTTATTTCAAAGAATTATTTCAAACTCACATATTTACATGTAGTTAAATATAAAATTGATTATATATTACCTATCAAAACTAAGATAATAGTGAAAACTAAGCAATTATCATAAGCTTTTTGATAAGAGAAGGAAAGGAGCTTGTGCTGGGACTGGGGAGTTCATGCTTCCTCTAAGTGGTTTAAACTCCTAAACCAAGAAGTAGCAGATGTTACAATTTAATATTTTTTTAGAGTCCAATATATTTTCAATCTATCATTTTTTGTCATTTTCTTCATGTAATCTAGTTTGGTGCATGTGTAAAAACAAAATCTCAAGTTTGAAAATCAAACAATTGACAATGTTTCACAAGTGTAAATTTGTATTGATGTATGAGTAAGTACAATTCTCTAAAATTGAATCTTGTTACAAAAGAGTACTCCTCTGATTCGATCTCCTTGAAAAATCTTTGATTCAAGTAAGAACTTGATTCGAACACTAGAAGTTTCTCAATTTGATTGAGAAAAGGATCAAAAGATCTTTGAAGTAGAATTACAATGAATCTCTAACTATGTGTTTGTTAGGAATCCTTTGTTCTTCTTGTTCTTCGTGTTCTTCACATTCTTCGTGTGTTCTTTGAATGTTCTTCATGTTCTTTGTGTGTTCTTCATCTTCAAAGATTGTAGTGGAAGTTCTTCGAGACTTTAGAGGCTTGAATCTGTTGATCTTCACTAACTTGCAACCTTTTGAAGTTTATGAACATTTTTGGACTTGATTCCAATGCACTTTGAGATCTAGGAAGATGACTTGAATGATTTCTCTTCAAATGTTGTTAAGACTTGAAGGTTGAAGCTTTTGAAGTTCTTGGAGGCTTTGGAACTTAATTTCAGCAGAACTTCGAGACTTTTGAATGTGTGTGAAATCCCCTTATAAGACTAAGAAGAGTCTCTATTTATAGGAGTTTTGGGGAGGTGTGATGACACGTAATTGGTTATCATTAACGACATGTGTCATAATTTAAATGGAGAAACTTTGTCTTGTCCTCCAAGGGACACATGGCATTACTTGATTAGTCATAGTGCTATAATTTAAAATAACACATGGCATTATTTGAATAGCTATAGTGCTTTAATTTAAAATAACACATGGCAATTTTTAATTAGATTGCTTATGTCATTTAAATTAACACATACTAACCTTTGATTGGTTCTCAAGTATTCTTTGTAATTTCATTCTTTGAAACTTGAAAATATAGTCATTGGTCTCTAGATAATGATAGTGACACCCACTAAATAATACATGGCTTCTTGTAATTAGTTGCTTTAAATGTACTACATGAATTTAGTGGTCTGTCATGGAAATTTGTGATTGGTAGAAAATTTCACTCTCTACAGTTTGTTAGAAAGTGGAACACAAATTCTCTATGGCAATTTTTGTGTTCCACAAATCATAACTTGCCATGTGGTTGATTATTCTTTTTTTTTTTCTTTTTTTTTTTTTCATTTTTAACTTTGGTTATTTTATAAGGAAAGTCAAATCAATACATAATAAATAGTGATTAATGGAGTGTAAAATGAAATAATAAAAGTGGGATAGAAAATTTGAATTGCCCATATTGTTCAAAAATAGTTGATGTTGAATCAAAAAAAATTTATCTTCAATGGTAAAATCTTAAAAAGCTCATCAAAATCCTTATCCCCTCATATTTTAAAATCCATTAAAGATAGCTAACTTTTGTTGATAACCACGTTGATGTTGAGTAACTATTTGAACCAAAATATGTCCAACTTGTCACTTCAATTTGCTCCTTTTTTATTTTTTACAAGATAAAATTTCTACTATAACATAATCTAAGTGTATATTTGTGTAAAACTCTCTCTTGGAGACTTGAACCCTGATCATTGTCCCCAACACCTCATAAGCATTTATACTTCTAGAATGACCACCGCACCAAAGATGTACGGTGGTACTTCAATTTGCTCCTTAAAAGAGCAAAACACATACCAAAATATTTTGCTCTAATTAAGGTAAACCTCAAAAACCGCCCTTCTTATCCTCTCAATTTGTAAAAAATAAAAAAATTTAAGGTAGTTTCTAGTCACACTTCGCTGTTGAAAATGTGGACAGCATTTCTCTTCTATAAATAACCTTTTGAAAATAGTATAAACCACTTCTCAACCATTTCATAAGTCATCTTTCGTTGAACCCCAAGGACAGAGAAAGCCTTGTAGTTATTAAATCTAACAAAAACCATGGTTTTCAAGGACTACACCTTTTTCTCATATGTCTTTTTAGCGACAACTGTCATCCTCCTCACTTGCCACGCTCATGGCGCTGGCCTCTGCGACAATTCTCCTAATAAGCAAGTCTGTGATTCAATTGTCTACACTCGGACTGACCCTCGTGATGCCGTGGTTGCAGCCTGTCACAAATTGGTTTCCGCGACCAAAGCTGCAAATGTGGTGGCTAAAAAGCAACCGAATTCCACCGAAATTTACAATTGCGTAACTTATTTTGACGGTTCCATTGTCTTCGCCAAAGACGCCTTGAATTCCCTCAATGCCAATCAACCCCTTTCCTCAAATGCCTACCTCATTGCCGCCCGGGCCAACTACAAGTTATGCGATGACGGGTTCCAGAATTCTCGCAAAACCAATCCCATTGCCAAATCTACTAAGCTCTTACAGGATATGGCTAGCGTCGGTGCATATCTATCAACTTTAATTAAATGAAAAAGTGCAGTTGAGAGAGACCGGTGTCCATATCTGTGATGGGCAAAATATTTGTAACTATGTGCTGGTGGGAAGAATCAAAGCTCTCAATCTTCAGTCTTTCTGATGTTGTAGTGCAAGCCCTAGAAGTATTAGGGTGAAAATAATAATTTTTTTTCCCTTTATTATCTGGTGAGATATTTGTTAAAATAACTATTGTTGATCTTAAGACGATGAAAAAATGTCTAATTATTTTTTTTTTCTTATTAATAATTAGCATTTTGTAAAAAAATATTGTTAAAAAGTTTGTAACTTTAGTATTTTTCAAATATTATCAGGGTAGGGGATGCAAAATGATAAGCCTTCCTTAAAAAATTTCAAATGTGCTAGGATAACTCCAAAAAATATATATCTACTAAATTTTTTCCAAAACTTTTGGGGGTGCCAAGGTCCCCTTCGGTCTCAATGTGGCTCTGCCACTGATACCTCTTACAAAAAATATTTTCTAGGATAGTCCATAAGAAACCAAATTATATACAAAATCTAATAAAATATAATTTGAATATATGGACATAAAAAATAAATAAAGATGCAAAGAACAACGAATGATACTAGTTGTGAGTGCGAATCAGGCCACTGAGAAAAGTAGAGCTGTTGCTTTTACATAATTAGAATAAGAGCAGAGCGTACAATTGAGAAAAACTCATGATTTGTTGTGAAAATATCACAAACATAACATTACTTCAAAAATAATTTTGGACCCAAAAGCTACTCCTTAACCCTTTAAAAAAAATTAAAAAAAAAACTTAAATGACAAAAAAAAAAAAAATGAACCCAAATAACAAAAAATAAAAAATAAAATAACCCTAGACAAAAAAAAAAAAAAAAAAAAATTATTAACCAAAAAGTCTATTCAAAACAAAAAATTAAAAATCCTTAATAATTAAAATTTGTAGATAGTTCAACGTATCCCATAAAAATAATCTCTAATTTCATTTTTTTCTTAAAAAATGATATCAAGATAAATACCATGGTATTGCATTCTTCTTTTCAGTATTAGCAATTATATTCTCTTTGGTTTTGTAGCCAACAATTTTGAATGCTCTTCTTATTGATTTGGCTCGCAATTGTAGCAAATCTCTCTCTCTCTCTCTCTAAAATCCAAATGCACCCTCAAAGTTTAACTGAAATTCATTTAAATCCTTTAACTTTACTTTCATTTAATTGAGTTATCTATTGTTAGGTTCTAAAGATTTAGGATTAAATATTTAGAATTATATTTTCTATGTGTTAGCCAACTGAGAACAAAACATATATAGTCTATGTGTTAGGCATTGCTCAAAGGTGTATGTTTCATGCTTCAAGTTTGAGTTGACTGCAAAAAAGAATAGTCAGAATTTGCCAAGCTTGATCGATCGAAAATTATGTTCGACCAATAAAAAATCGTAGAAATTAGATTTCGCAGAATTTTTAAATAAGGCCCAAGCTCGCGAAAATGTTTAGGGTTTCAATCTAACTTGTCCACATATAAAAGGGAAACCCTAGCTACATTTTGAAGTTTTTTTGGAAGACTTTTGTGTTACTCTTTGTGAGATCTGAGAGGTATTGTATCTTCTAACTACATAAGCATCTATCGGAGCAAGATCTATAATTAAGCATTGGCAAAATCTACTTGCTACTACAATGATCAGTAAATGAAGGTGATTTGAAACCTTTGAGGGGGATCTCAAAGTCACAAGTGTGGGTGCTTGTATTGCAGTAAGTTCAAGAAGAGAAGGAGTCCATAAATTCGAAGCTTGCACAAGGTCGTGTCAGTAAGTTACTACTTGAGGTAATAATAGATTTAGGGTCAGATCTGATTGTAAAAGCTTCAATTCTCTTATAGTGGATTTGCTTTACCTTGAAGATTGCTAGATCAAATCGTCCCCAGGTTCTTACCTTGAAACGGTTAGTTTCATCAGTTTTCCTAGGTCATCATATCATGGTGTTATTTACTTTTTCGATGTTCTGCATGATATGATTTATTATTGTTTAACATAGATATGAATAACTAACCTAAGTAATCACTTGGCTAATATATTGATTACTTGGCTAATATATTAGGTTAAACAATTTGGTTTAAGGGGTCTAAACAAACAAACTGTTAGGACATACGTAGTTCACTTGTTAAAGACATATGTCACTCTTTTATGTAGTTGACTAATCTTTTGACAAAACGCACTTTACTTGTAATTTGGTAGATCTAAGATGCGTTGAAATACTTCAAAAAACCAAGTTTCAAGATCAAGTACGGAAGTCTTCAAGTCTGTCCAAGAAAACAAGTTGAAAGTGCAAAATCATTAAAGTTCAACAGCTGCATTTATCGAGCTTAAGTAAGCTATTCCAGCCCGTAAGCTTGACACCTACTCGACAACTTCTCAATTGCTTCTATCTATCGAGGTTTATAAAATCATAATTTTTTATCTGATTTTTTGGGATCCGTGAGTGTGTCTTTGGGCCTTCTTTTCTCCTAACCTTAGACATATAAAAGGATTGTTTTAAAGGCTGTCAACAGAGATATAAGTTGCACAAGCATTGAGCGAACTCTGTTCAAGCAATTTGTAACCGGAGACAAAGTTCTGCCCTTGTTCATCTCTTCTGAAGAAGTTGCTGTGTATGTGCACCTTTGGGTTTTATGACCAAGCATCTTCTTGATATTCATCGTGTAGGATGAACCGAAGAACTTTGCAACCAACCTCTCTTTCCAGTTGGTAATTGAAGTCTCGTACTGGGATCCGCGCAAATTGGTTAGTCACGTACTTGGGAGTCATGCATCAAAAGGGGAAATTGTCACTACAGATCAAGTCCAATTGGGTATTGGGGTAATGTTTCAACTGTAGGTTAGTAAGGTACTTGGGATTCTTTTACTTGTAACTGCTTGTTGTGCTAATAGTGGAGTTTCGAGAGTGGTGACCTAAAAATCACCCAGTGGGGTTTTTGCCATTAGGTTTTCCCCATTTGTAAACAAATTACCATGTTATTTATTTTTCGTTGCATATTTAGTTTATTGGCGATTTGTTTGTGTTACCACGCAATTGCATGTTAATTAACTTAATTAATCAACTTAGTTAAATTAATTGGTTAATTAATCATAAGGGGTCAATTCGTTTTTGGCCTGTTAAGTGATATCAGAGCAGGCATACTCTAATTAGGATAATCTTTACTATGTTTGATCCATTGACCCCTGTTTGTCATAGATAGAGGACAGTCGTTAATCATACTTCCTTTATTTGATGGGACTAACTATGCATACTAGAAAGTACGCATGAGAGTTTTCTTGCAATCTTTAGATGAGAAGGTATGGCAAACTGTAGAGATTGGCTGGACTAAGCCAAAGGAAGCGCCGGCCGATTGGGATGATGCAAAGATCAAGGAGGCAAACTTCAACAGCAGGGCATTGAATGCGTTGTTTAGTGTGATAACCAATGAGGAGTTTAAGAAGATATTCTCGACTGAAACTGCTAAAGAGGCTTGGACCATCCTCTAGACAACCTATGAGGGTACCAAGGCTGTCAAAGATTCAAAATTTCAGAGGCTCACTACAAGCTTTGAAGAGATTAAGATGGAGAAGAATGAGTCGTTTGATGAGTTCTATGCCAAGCTGAAGGACATAGTGAAGTCTGCTTTCAATCTTGGGGAAACCATTCCTAAATCCAAGATTATGAGAAAAGTGCTCAGATCTCTACCTGAGAGATTCCATGCCAAGATTACAGCGATTGAGGAATCAAAAGATATTGACAAGATTCCTTTAACTGAGTTGGTTAGAAACTTGCAGACCTACGAGCTTGGGTTGACTAGAATTGGCAAGACGGGTAAAGGAAAGAGCATGGCACTGAAGGCCAAGATCAGTGAGACAGATGAGTCTTTGGATGATGAAGATTCCAAGATGAAGTCCTATACCGCAAGGCAGTTCAAGAAATTTATGGAGAATGCCAATGGAAAGGGCTTTGAAAAGGACCGCAGGCAATTTAGTTCTTCTTAGTTCAAGAGCCAAGACAAAGGGAAGAAAGATACAAAGGAAGGTGGTCAATACACTGTTCCCGCAGAACCTAAGTGTTTTTGGTGTCACGGCTTCGGTCATATGAAACAAGAGTGCCCCATATATCTCAAGAGTATTGGGAAGAGCAAGGCACTTGCTGCTACCTTAAGTGACACTCAGCCTGAAGACGATTCTGATAGTGAGGATGACGGAATCTTAAATGCCTTCAATGCCACAGTCAATCCTACTAAAGGGATTGTTGATGAAGTGGAAGAAGAAGAAGAATTGGTGGACACCAAGTGTGAGAAAATGGATGATCAAGATGATATCCATTCAGCCTATGAGAAACTATACAAGCTATCTGAGAAACACGAGAAACTCTATAGGCTAACCACCAAGAAGCTCAGTGATGTGGAACTTAACCGTGAAGAGTTGTACATAAAGTTTGATGAGGCAAATCAGACTATTGGAGTACTGAGGTTCGAGAATAACTTCTTGGCTGAGAAGACCAAGAAGCTTAAGGTGGAGCTATTTCAAGTTAGAGCTCAATTGGAGAGGACTTCAAGTACAAAGCTTGATGAGATGCTCAGCCTTCAAAAATCTGCTTTAGATTGAACAGGTTTAGGATATGGTATTTTTTTCCTCTAATATTGCTTTGACTAGTTCTACTATTTTTGTTCCTCCTGCTAATAATATTGAAATTGAAAATATTGATGCTAAAACTGAATTAGCTAGTGAGAACTTTGACAAGGGTAAATCTATCTTAGGAGCACCCCCTAAGTAAGATAAGAAAGACGTTAAAAACCCTAGGGCTAAGAAGGCTATCTCTCAAAAGTCTAAATAGAAGAAGTAGCATCTCTATCATCATTGTGGTGTTGCCGATCATACTCGACCAAATTGCTATAAGTGGTTAGCCACTCAACAGAGCAACGGTATGATAGCATCTAGAAGCCAAAATCAGCTTCAATCCTCTCTTGCTCCTCTTGGAGATCTTCTAAAAGCCCTCATGTTCCTTTCGAACTTGAACTGGTTCAATTCTTCCCCTTCGCCGCCGGTTCAAGGATTCAATCAAAGGAAAGGTTCTTCCAAGGTGTGGAAGAAAAAGGACTTTAAGTGATTATATCACTTTCTTCTATCTTCTTGTTTTTGTTTGTTGCATTACTTGTGTGTTTTGCTTTTATTTTGAGTCAGTCTAGTTTTTTACTTTGCTTTGATAACATGTTTTTGTTTATTTATTTTCAGTTTTTGTTTATTTTGTTTTTGATATAAAAATAAAAAAAAAATTGAAAAATTAGAAAAATACAAAAAGAGTGTGTGTTTTGTGTACATTGGTACTTATGTACCTTGGATGGCCATTGAAACAAAGTTTTCTAAACTTTGTATCATTTGTAGCTTAGGTGAGCATCTCTATGCACAACTAAGTAAGTGAGCTTTGTGGCTCTTGTTTGTGATGAGTAAGATTTAGTTATCTCTTAGACTTAACACTCATATTACTCTTTTTGATGGGTAGGACTAGAAAATCCTAAGAGAAAGGCATAAATAACCATCTCACCATTGTTGCCCCCCAATCATGAATGACACCCGTATGCTTCGACATAGCAAAAGTGCAGTGTCTATGACATTTGTGTGCTTCGGCATAGCAAAATTGGAATGTGAAATATCAATGGGTATTTCTTTTCTCTCTCTTATATGCCCATGCAGAATATACTTAAAAAGAAAATATGCAAAGAAAATAAAAAGCAAAAAGATTAAAAATGCTTTAAAAATGATTGCAAGCGTGTATTCTAAGAGATATGGGAGTTATAGGATGTACCTTAAAGGTGATAGTCTCCATTAAACAGTTATGATTGTGTGTGAGTTAAAGTGATTTTCTCATATCTCAAATCGTCATAACATGTATACACTTATGCAATCTTGCGATGTTTTTCACACATAACACGCAATATTCTTTACTACTCTTGATACATGTGTAGGTACAATGTGATTTGGCCATCACTAGGTTTACATGTGCTTATGTATGCTCACTAAACTGTCTGGACTTATTTTTTAAAATAAAATTTGTTAGACTTGTTTAGTGTGTGCGTGTGTTTTTGGGGATCCATGTGCTTAAAATTTTCATTAAGAGATGATTTTGAGAGCCTATTATGTTGATTGGATAATTGTTGAGTTGCATGTTGGATTGCATTCATGTCTGTGTTTTTTTCTTCTCGAAAAACTATTTTTAAAAGCTGGCTCGACACCTCCTTGATACCTAGCTATCTGTCGAGCTTCTCAAACTTTTTCTTATCGCAATCTCAACACAGCCTTGACACCTGGTGGATCGATCAAGAAATCTCCTACCTCCTCGATAGCTTTTCGATACTTGGTCGATCGATCGAGCTTCTATTCTTGATTTTGGTGTTTATTCCTCAATACCTCCTCGACACCTGTATTTGTCGAAGACCATTTTCCTCGACACCTTTCTCAACAGATGTCTCAACACATCTCGATACCTATACCTATCAAGATTTACTGAGGATCTATATAAGCCCCTTGTGCGATCCGGTTCTCATCTCTCTCGATCTGTCCGCACCTGTTCACCTCCCAAACTCACTTTTCTCACTCCAAACCTTCAACCCACGTGATTTTCGGCCTTTTATTGCTTCAAATCACTTGGTATGATCTCTTTTCTTTTCATATTTCATTCATTTCATGTTTTTAAATCTTAGGTTTTAGGGTTTTTGAAAAATTTTGGGGTTTTTCAAAATTGATGAGTTTTTGTTAAAATTTTGGGATGGGTTTTCATTTAAATGTGTTCAAAATCTCATGCATTGTATCACATTATCATTATAATGGTATTTTCATGCATTTAGATGTGTGTAATATGTTTGTCTGTTGGTAGGATTGGATTGGGCTGAGCCCATGATGAAATTTGTTTTGCATGTCACATGTTCATGCATTCTTCATGCATACATACTCTATATCCAATATACTTGTTATATTTGAATTGTTTTGGGACTTTTCTGATTGTCTCCCTCTCTCCCTCTCTTACTCTGTTCACGTTAGTTGTGTCTATGGCACCTAAGCATAAATCTACTCCAGCTCGAAACCCCCTTCGTTCCAGAGCTTCTTCATCTTCTGATTCTGCTACTCTTACTCTTCGGTTCCATGATGATGATGCCCACAAGACATTCTCGAAGAACTTTTCTAGACGAGGTGTTCATTCAGAACGTCAAGTCATTTCGACGGACTTCACTGATACTAACCTTCTCGATGTCATTCACAATAGGGAATAGGAGTCATTGTGTGGCGTCTCGGTCACTTGTCCTCTCGTGCTTATACAGGAGTTTTACTCTAACATGCACGGGATTGATCGTTCAGTACCTCTCTTTTTCACTCGCGTTCAAGGTATGCACATCCCTGTCACACCGCAGCTAGTTGCGAATGTGCTTCGGGTTCCTAGGATAGAGTTTCCTGACTATCCTTCTTGTGAGCGTCTACGGACTGTGTCCAAGGATGAGCTCATTTCAGCTTTTTGTGAGCGCCCTTTTGAGTGGGGTGAGCGTTAGTATACATCATTTCGACCTTTTGCTAAAGGTCCTAGATTCTTAAACATGGTGATGACTTTTGTACTCCATCCTCTTTCTCACTATAACTCCATCACAGAGCCTCGTGCGCAGCTTGCTAAACCACACCCTTGTTGCTTCTCTGAGGGTTGCTGGGAATGATCTGCAAATTACCTCGTCTTAGGTCTGCTGGAGGTTTAATATTGTCTTGAATGTCCCTATGTGATATAGGGGATCCTTAGTGCCATCGTAAATCTCTAGCTATAGGAGACGAAATTTGGAAGGCAAAAGGCACTCCAAAACGCTGACAGTGAAGGGTGAGTATGTCATCTTAATCATGCCATCAAAATTTATCGCTATCTTTCCCTTCATGGCGTTATTGACTTCGTCTTACTCCTTCCTCATGTTTTTCATCATCTGAATGTTGCCATGAGTTGACTGTGCGGTGTGCTTAGAAGTTTCTCTTCTACTATTTCCTAAACTATAGGCTTTGTCGTCATTGTCATTGCGATTATGTTGTGACTATGACATTTTTGTGCCCTTTGAACACACTCTCCACTTTAAGTCTTCATTTTGTTTCTTCAATTCTTGCACATTGGCTGTTAGTGCTTGGATTTGTTAAGCCATCACCACCGGGTTCGATGACGCAGTTGTAGTAGAGTCCATTGGTTCTAAGGAACTTAGTCAATAGAGAATCCAATGCCTTATTGATTGATAGCCTGTCGTTCCCCAAAGATGGCGCCAAACTGATGAAGTACGATTTCACCTCGTCAGTATGTTTCTCGTCAGCATGATGGATGACACGGAGCTTGTCAGTATGTACCTCGTCAGTACAATAGACGACCTAGAGATCTTGTACCAAAGAAAGCACTAAGCAGATAATGACACCAATTTAGGGCTTGCTAAGGACCCTCTGATGCTTAAGTTAGCTTAAACTCTTTAGAAATCTATAATCTGTAGAGTAATTTGTGTGTGTGTTCAACATGCCCCGCTTACTTGTCTCTCCTTGCTTTATATAGCCTTTGTACGAGTAAATGCTCAATTTACTAGCCTTTCTAACGTTGTACCATAGCTGGAGGATATATGACTTAATAATGACCATTTATCCTCAGCCCTTTAACGTTTGTAATGGCCATTAAATGCGCATAATTGGACAGCAGTAATGACTCTGTGCTCATTTATCATTTGGACATTAAATGCTATCTGGAACTAATGCTTTTACGCTCATCCATACTTTTACTCGTCATTAACATGGACGATTTGTAATATGGACGAGCATTTTAACGCTATCCATTAGTTATGGTTGAGCTAGAGGCTAATATGCTTATTTAATAGCCATTTAACTTCCCTATTCAATGTTCTGTAACAGCTATGTAATGATCAGCTTGAGATAGTTGTAACAGCTGTAAGCTAGGGGCTGAAAAGGCTGTACATCCGTTACACTTGAACAATTTAAGTGAGAAATTTATATCTGAGCATTAATGTGTACTTACGATCATCCTTAGTAATGACAGTCATCCTTGGTAATGACGGTCACTTTATAGATGACCATTTTACACTACTCGTCAATAGAGGACTAACCAATACCCATATGAAGTTGTTGTGAATATCACCTATTAGTGAGAACTTAGAATTCTTTGGGCTCGACCTTGTCGAATGTGCCTTACAATATTTGTTTTGACAAAGAGAGAAAAATGGGTTACTCTTCATCTTTGTTGACGTTTTCGACTAAGATAATTATCTCCTTTTACTCAAAAGTGGCATATGGAACTTCATCACTTCATACTATAGTAACTGAAATCTTGATTCAGACTGTAGGATCTAATATTTTCACAAAACAATCCAAATCGGTCCGGCAAGAAATAGGTAGCTACTGAATTGAGTTTTCGTAATCTTGTGTTAGAATAGTTTTTTTGTGAACAATTTTTATGCTCATTTTTGCATCATGTAGGAAAATTAATATTTCATCCAAAATATAAAATTATCACATAAAATAATGCTTCGTTCACATAAGTCTCAAAATTTCAGTATTTGATTATAAAAATTGTGTCGCAAGAAATAAAAGAAAAAAAAATCCCTAGAAAAAAAAAACTATCATGCATCAATAAATTCCATGCATAATATAGAATAGGCTCATTCATGAATTTCACTTCAAATGACCAGAAAATCATATATAATAATGAGATTCTTGCATGTGTAGTACCAAAGATAACAATGAAAATAATTGTAGCACAAGACAATGATCATTATTCTCGCTGAAAATTCTCATTGATATGAATTGTAATTTATATTGTCATGTATCATATAGTTGTTTAAATTTTCATTTCTAATAACTTCACATTATGCATTGTAACTATGTTCATACATTTTAGGAGTAATTAGTGTGTAACTCCGTGCATAAGCACGGATATAATTAAAAATAATCACAATTTCACAATTCAAATTATATTTTTTTTTAAATGTTCATATTATATATAATATTAGCTTATATCTTTTTTAAACTATACATTTCTAAAATATATAATAATTTCTCATTATATATATATATATATATATATAAAATTTAGAATTTAATTGAATTTAGACTCTTTGATTTTTGTACTCAATAATTTCCTTACCACAAAAATCAAAAAATTAGATAGACACGTGGCACAAAATTGAACTCTAATTGAAATCTAATATAGAATCTAATTGGATTTAGACTTTTCGATTTTTACACTAAATAATTTACTTGGCACAAAAATCTGAAATTAAATGGGACATGTGGTGCAAAATTAAGAATCCAATTGAAATCTAATTAAATTTTCTCTAAGTTTTGGCTGTTAATATATATATATATATATATATTACAAATTATCTTTCTTAAAATATGTTTGAGTTAAATCTTATTTTAGTTTAATTTTTATTTTGGTCAATTTGAAAATGAATCCTAGTTTATCATTTTCAAATGTTGGCCTTTATTTAGCTAATAAAGGTTAAATGTAAATATTTGTTAATTTATCATTATTATTTTATGTTGCATATGTCTTTTATTAATTACTTAAAGGGATGAATAGACCCTTTTGTAAGTGCTAGTCTTGTAAGTCTTGTATTCTCACTTCCTCTTTTCCCATTCCTTGTATCTTCTGTTTATATTAACTAAAAAAAAAAATTAAAGTGATGAATAAATCATTTTTATTGGTCACTATACTATAATAAAAAAAATAATAAAAAAGCGTGAATCAATGTAAGGAAATGTTGACATTTATATCATTCAACTTTGCATGTAATTACCAATTGGACATTCCACATTCACTATAATCCAAATTGTACTGAGAATTTGGAACTTCCACATCGTCTAATGCTGCAGTTTCGTCATTGTAACCAACTTCCTTTGATTTTTTCTTCGTTTCTTTACCTTTTCAATGCATGACTTTTTCTATTTCCCCAACTACAAATGTACAAAATACAACCACGTTGACGTTAGCAGCTACTTAATGAAATATCCACAACATACACACATTCTAAATGCTAAACAGAAGCACTCCCCAAAACTCCTTTTACATCTGCGATGCAGCCTTTGGTTGAGAAAATTAAAGAGAGATGTTTGCCTTGTGAGTTGTGACCTATGACTAGTCCAATAAAAGTCACTATGATAGGCCCTAAGTGCCTAGTATATATGTGGCTATGATGAGGTAATAATGCAATCAATGCAAGGTAAGCCACTTTTGCTGGACTCTTAACTTGGTCAAAAGTATTTGTGATACTTTGCTTAAGTTGTTAGCTTCCTTTTCTTATATAAATCAAAATAATTTAGACATTGACGAGTACTAAATCCAACGCAATTACATCACTTTGTTTTATTTTTTCAACCCACTTCCTCTTAATCAAAAGAGGCCTTCTACCAACCTTGACAACCTAGCATCAAGCCATCGTTCACGGAAGTATGTAGGTATTAGAATTTTTATTAAAAATTTAAAACCTTACACTATTTTGATGTTAGGACCGCGGTGTTACAAAAAGATGCACTTTAGTCTTTTAAAGGGCACAAAGCCTATGTCAGTTCATGCTGTGGGCGGACATGAGAGGAGTTTTACAGCGTGTTGCATTGGTAGACTGGCTGTCAAGCATTAATGTCATGCTTGCACATCACAACGAATACAGGGTTAATGAGGTGGGCTTGTGGACCTATAAGGCCAACAATCACCCCCCTAACGACACTCGATCGGGGGGATTTGAATTTATAATCTTGCTTTGATACTACTTTTTAGAACCACGATATTAATCACTACTCTTAAAATCAATTGGTGTTAGAAAGAGACACACTTTAGTCTTTTAAAAGGAACAAAGCCCTGTGTTTGTACATGTTGCAGGCGTGCATGAATGGCTTCGTAATGCATTGCATCGGAGGGCTAGGCTATCAAGCACCAATGCCACACTTGCACAGGATAGCGAATACATGGTGTTGACCCCTGTAAGGTCAACGCTCCAAAGGGTGATCGCTAATTCCATGAGGCCAACATTTTGAGAGCTTATAAGAAATGGAATAGAAAAAAAGGATAGATCATAAAAGAATGGTACAAAATAAACATTCAGTCATAATTATTTCATTGCTTTGTACTAAGTTTCTAAATAGGAAAATAGGTGAAACATTTGTTAAAGACCCTTTCATTTATTCATTTCCATCTTCTCAAACAGACCTTAAGAACTAAGACAACTTATGGGTTGGATGCAATTTCAGGAAGAATGACTTCTAATTGAAAGTTTGAAGTATAAGTTCTCAAATCATATTTTTGTCTCAAAGATTCTTTTGTTTGGTTAAGAATAATTGTAACCTAAAATCTCCTTTGAGATGGGAAAATGGAGAAGAGAAACATAAAGAAATAGTAGACTCCTATCCTATTATTCTTCTGTAAGAAATTGAAAAGAAAATTAGAGGCACCCAAAGTGGGCTTGCCCCTTCATGCGAGAGGAACACCTATGTGTTTCTCACTAGAGTAGTGCGTTTGAGCTGTTTCTTCATCCAACTTACTTCCCACTCAACCACTGATGGACTGTTTCTAAATAAACACCCTATGGCCTATAAGGTGAAAGAAAAATAGTACAAGAGTGACTTCAAAAAAGCAACCAATCCATCTTTTAGTTGTTAAAAAATTATTGATACGATTTGGGTTGTTTACTTATTAAAAAGAAAGGTACTTCATTGTTTTCGAAACTAGGGGTGGAAAGGGGTTTTTCTGTGTCTTTTTAATACAATGGATGGGAAGGCCTGGTTTAAGTTTGGCCATGTAAGCAGAACTTCCTTTTCAAGTACAAAATGTGACCATTTTTTATTAGTCCAAATTTTGGTTGCATCAAATCCTATCCTTATGGTCTGGATGACTCATATAATGATATTTCACAATTCACACACATTGCACTTTTTTAATGAATCTGCAATGTTATGTAAAAATATTTCCACATTAATGTTAAAGGAAGGGACAACACCTGTTACCTACCACACACACACCGTCCATCATGCGGCAAATATTAATAATAAGTAATTTTACACAAACTCAATAATTTTCACAATAATTGAGTTGACAACTTTTTTATTAGTTAATTTTTGAGCCCATCATTTATATCCTTTTATTATCTTTATTAACAATTTGCTACAAACATTTTGTGAAAATTGATGTGATTTTAGAGTTTTTAACTAATAATGTGGGATGGATTATATATGTATATAATTTTTTTTTGATAATTTGATAATTACAATAATAAAGAGGGGTAAGTTCTAATTCTCCTATTAAATGAGAACAAGTTATACCGCTCTCTTGGCTGTGGATTTTGTATATTCTATGGTATAACTTTGGAGTACCATAAACATGTTTTAGGTGCAAAAAATTGCCAAGAATTATACATGGACAATGACTTTATTCAGAAGCATTGTAAAGCATAGTTTTCTTCCCTTTACAGAATTCTTTGTCAAAAAAATATTTTAAAAAAAAAAACTTTAGACTTCATGGACTGTAGTCTCACATTGATAAGGATTGGACAAGGTTGAATGCTTATTTGTGCCCAAACCAACTTGAAAATTAATTTGTTACTTTGTTTAAGGAGTACTTTTGAACAATACGTATAACTTCTTCTTTTATCGAATTGTTTGTCTAGCAAAAATGCACCTTTGGACCTATGAAGTATGGCGAGATATTGCTGAAGAGTGAGCAAGGATGATTGTGTGTGCCTGTAGACTTGACACCTACAAGTTTTATTCATTATAAATGAATAAAAAAAGGGCACCTACAAGTTTCCCCAATCAATTATAAGTGAAAATACTATCTGATTATTATATTTTGAAATTATGGTCGATTTAGCCCCTAATATTTTCAATTTGTTGTCAATTTTTGTTATTGAATTGAAGGTAGGGACCAAATTGACTATAAGTTAAAAATAATAAGGACCAAATCAATTGCTACCAAAATATAAAAACTAAACTAATTACAATTCTAAATGTGAGAACCAAAATGATATTTTGGCCTTAACACTCTATTTGTTTTGAAGTAAAATATTTTTTGAAATTTTTTTTTGCCATTTTCAAGTGTTCGTTTGCAAGTAAAATATAATCAAGCATGTAAAATATTTTCCGTTGACCATAAAATCCATTATAAAAAGTTGAATGTTTTACCTTTGAAAATTTGGCAAGACATTTTCAAAAAACACACAGGCTTCACCTCCTCCATCTAGTTGTTAGGTCACTGGTCCAATGGCTAGGGACTTTGCTTTGGCAACAGTGCCATCAATCTGATGTTCGATGACTCTGCTTCGTGATTGGTGCCAAAGGTCTAGTGGCTAGTGACTTTGCTCCGCGATTGGTGCTAGCTGTGCAGTGTTTGGAGACTTTGCTCTGACAATTGGTGCTGATCGTCTAAAGGCAAGATACACCTCACCGCCGATTGATGCTAGTGGTTTAATGGCCGAAGATGCCACACAATGACTGATATCAGTAGTCTGGTAGCCAAAAACGCCACACCGCAATTAGTGTTGGAGGTCTGGTAACTAAAGATGTCATTTTGTCAACCGGTGTTGGTGGTCTGGTCACTAGAGATATTGCTTTGACAATAATCGTCGATAGTCCGGTCACTTAAGCCACCGATCTGATTGCAATTCCAGCAGTCCAATTACCGAACCTCCAGCACCAGCTGTTTCAGTGTTGAGTCATCAATTTTGATAGTTTACTTGAAAAAATTTACTTATCATACTAAACACATAAAAATATTTTATTGAAAATGTTTTACATGTAAAATATTTTAATTTAAAACAAATTCAATGTAAACTTTAGCTTTTTAAAAAGGAATCTCTTTGTGGAAGCTGTGGAAGTACATCTGCTTTCTTTTATGATAGGAAAGGTGTATTAAATTGGTCTGGAAAAAAAAAAAAGGTTCAACAGAAACAGGAAAGAAGACCCATAAATGTTAGATATGTGCTTCACCAACTCATCAAGCTATACCTTTTATATTTGTAACCCCACACGCTTTTAAAAGGTAGTAAGGTAAGGTAGCAGTCAAAGAGCAAGTTGCCTAAAGATCTTGGCCGCTCAATAAAATGTCTAAAAGATACAAATAAGTTTATTAGAATCTTGAACTGCCATTTTACTTTTGGATTGTAATGGTCAAGATTGATATCATTTTGTGCTATTCTCAGATGATGATAATGATAATGATATTGGCTTCGCACCAATGGAAGCATCTAGTAAATCAATACAAATATTCCTATATGGCTATATTAAACCATTACCATCAATAACTAATTGATTGATTTTCCATTATAAGATTTGCAATTTTTTTTTTTTTTTTTAATAATGATTTGCAACATTTCTCTCCCCATATAGAATTTCATTACATTTTTCCCACTTTAAGCTTACTTTCTTTAAATTGGGGGGCTAAAACTCTAAGATCACCTTTTAGGTGCGGCATTTTTTCCACAGGAGAGTTTGCCATCTTTGTACTGAATTTATTATTTTTTACCCAAAATATTTTGAATCTTATAGGATAAAACCTAAAAAAATAAAAAATAAAATTTAGGCTTTTCTAAATTAATATTTCTAATTCAAAGTCAACTATTATGAGTTATGAGTTATGAGCATTAGATGTATGGATGTGAATGAGTTAGTTTGTATGGTTTTTTTTTAACTCAATCTGGCCTTATAGAGTTAAAAATACTCAACCAAACCCAACTTAACCCATGGGATGGGTTGGGTTTAATTGATGAGTTGTGCCTACTTGTTTCATTTCTTATGAAAAATTGGGCTTTAGCCCTTATTTTTTTCAATAAATTATTACATTTCATATTATGGATTAATTATATTCCAAAATTTCAAATTTATTAAATATAATTCTCAAAATATCAAAATAAATCAAATTAAAAAAAAATAAATTTAATAAAATAACTTATATAAATAGTGAGTTGGGTTTGATTAGTTGGATTGAAAAAATTATTAACTCAATTGAAGGCTCAAAATAAACTTCCAACCCATCAATCCATGAAAATCCAATTCAAATTATTCCGATGGGCTAGATTGAGTTAGGTTAATTCTATCAGGCTAGATACAAACTACTAGAATGTTCCCAACCATTTAGACAAGGAAAAACAACAACAAAAACTTACTATCAATCTTAATCGAATATCATGGTAATTCACAATCATCTTTTGTTGTCATTTAATAATACATATTTTGACTAGTTATTAAAATAAGTGTATTATATCATATAATATGTGTATATACATTTTTAAAAAAAAAAATTTATTTATTGTAAAAACTTCAATTACTCTAATTTTTATTTTTAATTTTTGAAGAATAATAATACACAAAATAAGGAGAGTAGAGACGAAGGTCTTATATGTAAAAATAGCAATCCTACCTTAAAATTAAAAAGTGTATTCTAACTCCCAAGATAGCTTACACACTTATAAAGTCAAAATCCAATTCCGTATGTAACAATGTGAAGCAAAACCCATAAGGAACTATAAGCAATAAGTTAGTATTATACGAAGTTAAATTATCATAATTGAGAACAAAGTTATCAAAATTAATATTTATTTTTAATTTAATATTATATCATTTATATTTTCATATTTTATTTATATCCCTTTGATCTATTAAGATGTTTCTACAATTTGAAACATTAATTTTTAATATATATGTGTGTATATATATATATATATTTTTATATAACTTTTTTTTATTACTTTGCTTGAAAGTACAACAACAAAATGAAGAAATTCAATTCACTATACAAAATGAAAATTTGATTAATACCCTATATTAGTTGGATTTGATAATTTCGTTAGCAAAATTATATTAGGATAATATAAGTATAAGTATACTATTAAATGTATAAAAACTTTTGATATTTATTTAGATAATATTTTCTTTTAGGGATATTATTTTAGTCCTCGCAATTTTTTATTTAAATGTATAAAAACTCATAGATTCTTCTATTCACCTTTTTTAAATTTCTATTTTTTATGTCAAAACTCTAAAATTTTAAAAAATGGATTGAAATTGAATAGAATGATATACATAGATAATCAATATAACAAGGGTCAAAATTATATATATATATATATATATATATAAAAGAAGAGAAAAATGACTAAGAGTGGCAAGTGAGGAATCCTTTAAAAAAAAAAAAAAAATTTGCAATAGCATAGCGGGTAGCAGTCAATATAAAGATATAAAGGGTGGCAAGTGAGGAATCTTGAAAATGCAAGCAATCCACAAATGCAAAATGATAAAAATATTAAACTATTATTATGGGTCCTAAATTGGAAAAATCTCTCTCCATTATTATCTCGTTGTTTGTTTCACTCATTCATGTCTGAATCGGTTTTTTTTTTTAAAAAAAAAAAAGCTTTGCTTCTGTCAGTTGGACAAGAAACTCATCTCTCTCTCTCTCTCTCTCTCTCTCTCTCTGTGAAACCATAGAAACAAGAAGAAAAAGAAAAAGAAAAAGAAAAGTAGCAAAATTTACAAAGAAAAATCATGTCTTCCCCAAGCAAACGCAGAGAGATGGACTTGATGAAACTGTTAACCCTCTAATTAATAATCTTTCTCCTTTCTTTTTAGTTCTTCCCTTTTTTTTTTTTCCTTTAATTTTGACATTTGTATTTTTCGTTTTTGGTTTTACTAGGATGATGAGTGACTACAAGGTAGAGATGATCAATGATGGCATGCAAGAATTCTATGTAGATTTCAATGGACCCAGTGAGAGTAAATCTTCAATACCCATATATGCCTTTTCTTTATTTTCTTTCCATTTTTGGTGTTTGTGCATGAATTTCTGAGCTTTCCAGTGGTTGCTATAATGGGTCTTTGCTATTTTTGCTTCATCTTTCTAAATTTAGCTATTTTGACCAAATTTAGATATTATGAGCTCTTGATTTAAATATGGGTGATGAGAGAAAGTTACAATCATCAATTTTTCTCAACTGTATTTCTTCGAATTTCTTTTTAATTCTTTGATTCCCTTACTTTATGTAATTATTTTTAAGTCTATGTACTTGTGTGCTTTTTTTGGTTTTAGAAAGCAAATTAATTTAGTATGTTTTGAATTCTATATTAAGATATACCATGGTCTTTTAGTTGAAATCTATATCCATTTTAACCCTGTATAGATTACTAAGAGACTTCATGTTATAACACAGGTAGATTTTTTTGTTTGCTTATTTTTGTCCATAGCTACAGAAGTCTTAATACTAGACTGAAATGGGGCTTTACATATTTAAGAAAAGGAGATGTATTTCCCCAATTCATATGATGAATTCTGGCAGGTCCTTATCAAGGAGGTGTTTGGAGGATAAGAGTTGAGCTACCAGATGCTTATCCATATAAATCTCCCTCCATAGGCTTTGTTAATAAGATCTACCACCCAAATGTTGACGAGATGTGAGTATATAAATGTTATAAGTATGTGTTTTTCTCAACTGGGTTGTGTACCATAAACATTGATTTTAAGAGAAACTTTGTTCAAGACTGACCATCTTGCTTTTATCAATTTCAGGTCAGGTTCAGTTTGTTTAGATGTTATTAATCAGACCTGGAGCCCCATGTTTGGTAATAAAATTAATAAGGCCTTTTACTAAAATTAAATTTTCTATTCTCCAGTTTAAGGTGGTTGGTGCTTCTGGTCTTATATGTTGACATCCATGTTTTACAGATCTAGTAAATGTTTTTGAAGTATTCCTACCGCAGCTTCTGCTGTATCCCAACCCATCAGACCCATTGAATGGAGAGGCTGCAGCTTTGATGATGCGCGACCGAGCTTCTTATGAACAAAGAGTGAAAGGTATTGATCCTTTTCAAATTTCTAGTTCCGGTTCCCGATGCCTGCATTGTAATGTTTGGTAAATTCTAGAGCATGGATAATGGGCATGTTTGGTAAATTCTAACTTTCTAAGAGCATAGGTAATGGGCATGTTTGGTAAATTACCGCACAAAAGTACTACTTGTAGCAACAATATGAAAGCGTGAATTCAAGGTGGCAGTGTTAGAAAATTATGGTTAGATGAGAAGAGAGAGAAGACTGAAAGAGGAGAAAAATTAGAAATAGCTATAGGGTTTAATTGCTTAGTCCCTTCACTGTAGCATATATTTATATTAAAGTGATATGACACAATTTCAAGCTAATACAAGAATAACAAGCCACTTATAAATAACCACAACTAACACTAACAGTTACAATGATGGTGTGGAAAGGGTGGTGCTTGTGGTTATAACTGTTGTGGTTTGGTATTAAAGATGGTGGAGGCAGTGATGTAAAGGTGGGTGTTCATGTTGATCTTCTAGAAGTGGTGATGTCCCTGGCAAGGTATTGATAATGGTCATAGTAATGGTCAAATAAGAATGCCAGAACTTTTTGCTTCTGAAAGCAACATAATATTTCAAAATTTTTGTCTTGAAGTCCAAAATACAGTCTGTACTTTAATATTAATTAGTTCCTTGATGCTGTGAAAATACGTTACTAAATATGTCTTTATTTCCTTTTCATCATTTTATATTGCTTTCTGAAGCAATAATAGTATTTTCAAGGTATAATATACTAAATGCATCAATAGTGGAGTTGGTATGGTATGGCCTAGCTCAGTCCCTCTTTAACTAAATCCTTTTAATTCGGGTGCATTGTAATTTGTAACTGGACAACTGTAAGCAAGTTAATTTCGAGTTTGGCTTCTAGTCCTGAAATCCCGTTTGCATTTGGTCAACATATATTGTTGGGTGAGTTTTGGACTGGGTCTGGTGATAGGATTCACCGATTCAGTTCAAATCTGAACTAAATATTGACTTTGACTCTGCCCATTGCCAGATTTAATTCAAAGCTTTCTGTACACAATTTTTGTTTTGAGAAATTTGAAAAGAAGAATTGTGATAGAGGTTGGAAAAGAAATGGAGTGGCTCACTTTAGCTATATGAACAAACAAAAAACCCATCTTGTTGTCCATTATGGAATTCCTAATTAGTTTCTGGATGCAGCATCGTGTTTTATTTGTTTGCAATTATGATTTTGATAAATTATATACTAGAGCAGAGTAGTAGGAAATTTTCAACTACAAATTTCAACAAGAATGTTCCATGTCTCTGTCCAACCCAGAGTTTTACCTTCCAATTTCTGTTCAAAATTTGGAACGCAGAGATAAAATAAGATATTTATACCATAGCTTTGGAGAAGAAATGAGTCTTGGGATTAAGGCCACATTGCAGGGATTACCAGCAGTTCCAAACATGATGTCCTGGTGGTTTTGAAACCGAGGCTAAAATTTTAGCTGAATATCATCCACCCACCAGCAATGAGGTTGTGGTAATTAAGTATGAGAAATTTTAGCTAGTTACCAGAAGTTGGTCTGATTGCTATAAATGGGGATCAAAGGTTCAAAGGCATAATCTGTGGAAGGTCTTTTTTGGCTTAGGGATCATGTCAAGTCTCCTTTGCAAGCCTATATCTGGTGATTCCTGCTGGGAGTTTTTATTGTTAGCTGTAATGTCAAAGCATTAGAATTTGTTTCTTATACCCATTTCTTCCATTTTCATCTCCAACAGTGACGGAGTACATCAGCTTGAACTCAATGTTGGTTATACACACGTGAGTGAAGTCCCACATTGAATAATAATGAGAAGAGTAGGTGGTTAATATAACATAGTTGGCTCAAACTCATTAGGGATGACAAGGTTATCAAGGTCCCTTTTGCAGTTTGGAGTGGGGATGAGGTACGTGTACTTGGAGATCTCACAAGTATGCATCGCACAAGGCAAGCCTAAAAGGCCCACAAAAATGATCCTAGAAGAATGCCCAACAAAGGAGTGTTGCCAATGATTCTAGATCATAGTGAGGTTTCCCATGGACATGGAAGTATGGGCCGAGTTTCAAGGTTGACACATAATTCTCATGGATGGCGTACAAGAGTTTCATGTATGACACACTGGTGAAGGAAAAGCTCATAGGCAAGTGGAGCGGGCAAGACTTGTTTGTGGACCACGCATAGGTTTGGAAGTCCATAGAGAGGCAATGATTTACAAATGAGGGAGAGATTGTTGGGTATACACGTGTGAGTATCACATTGAATAATAAAAATAATGAGTGGTTAATATGATATAGTTGGCCTAAACTTATTAAGCTTTAGGGTTAAGAGGTATTTCTATATGTTATATTATTAACTACTCAATTAGAGGCTTCTCAAGGTGTTATCTCCCCAAAACTCAGTAGTTTAGCTACTCTTCTTGAATATTGTGATTGGCCGGGCATTGAAGTGAGATGCTGCCACCTTCACCCGGATAAGCTTATTTTTATCTTAAAATAGAATGTACAGCTTTTTAAAAGTATCAATTTTTTCAAGGTACGGCTGTCTTTTGAACAATAAACAAAATAAATTGATGAAAATAAGCTCATCCAAATACTTGAATCTTCTATATCATATAGGACAAGGTTTAGCTTCAATATCTGATTGGTATGAAATTTGACATGTGTGTTAAGAATATAAAGAATATGCAATTTAACTATTAGATTTTAAAAATATGTAGTCATATTAATTTTTTTAGAGGGAATTTAACAATCAAGGGAATTTAAGGGTGTTTATTGGTGAAGGAACAGATCTATGTGTTGACATTTATAAGGAACCATGAAGTTTATATGCTGCAGGTTGTACTATCCTACACCAAGAAACATAAGTGAAGCAATATAACAGCAATCTAGCTGTTGTCTCTTTAACAAGCAAGGCTCAATTTGAGCCTTTGGGCTGTGACATTTGCTTTAGACACTTTTATATACTGATGGGTTCTTGACAAGTAAAAAGCATTTGGATAACACAACTATTTTGTTTAATTCTTTTTTTAAGTTATTTCAAAAGACAGTCTCATTTATTTTTTTGTTTTTTGTTTTTTGTTTTTGTTATCATTTTGTCTGACGCCATTGTATCGCAGCATGGCATTGAACTTCTTGTCTAGACCAAACATTGTCTCCATTTATCTTCAATACCATAACCTTGTGCTGATATAACTTCATGTTGTTCGCATTGTCTCACAATGTAGAATACTGTGAGAAGTATGCCAAGCCAGAAGACATTGGGGCTGCCGCAGAAGACAAATCTAGTGATGAGGAGCTGAGTGAAGATGAATCTGATTCCGGTGATGAGCAAGTGGCAGGCAAAGCTGATCCGTAGGTGTTCATGGCCTGCCCTTTAATTGTATCTCCATCTGTACATGGTGTTTTAGCTTCTGTTAATTCAACCCCAACTCCAAAGAATAGACTTGTTTATTGGGTCTGGAAAAAGTTCCCTTAGCCTCTGTTAGTTTCCTGTCATTTGTAAATAATGTACCATAGATTTCATGTTGTAATTTTTTCATTTGCTTCTTTGTTGTTGGGGTTTCAATAAAAGCATGGTATTTGGTGATTGTAAGTGCGGTTGTACGATATTTAATCAAGTGCTGGCACAAATAAAGTTGCGTGTATGACATACATACATATATAAATAACTAAAAGGTAAAAACAAAAGAAAACAAAAAATTAATGGGCAAAACTCAAATGACAGCTAAAAAAAAGGCAGTATTATTAGAGCATTAGCATTAGAAAATGCTAATGCTATTCTATTTTACCATTCTAAAACCTCACTTTATCATTATAACATCCAATTTTACAATACCTCTTACATCCTAAACTTCTATTTCACTCTTTTACTCATTAAAATATTATTTTTTAACCTTTCTTTGTTATTTATTTCCAACCGTTTTTTCCTGGGCTTTTCAACAGTCTCACATTCACACACACACACACACACACACAGCCACACACAGAGCAAACCCATTCAAACCCATACACAAAGCCACACACAGAGCAAACCCACACACATAGCATCCCATCACCACACACACACCAATCAAAAAAATCATCACCGGAGAAAACCCATTCAAAAAAAATCATCCCCAAAGCCACCGGAGCAAACCCATTCAAATCCATTAAAAAAAAAATCATCACCGGAGCCACCGGAGCAAACCCATTCAAAAAAAATATCCCCAAAGCCACCATCGGAGCTCACCATCAACCGATCCCAGCCCACCGATCCAAACCCAGCTCGTCGATCCACGCTGATCCAACCTCTAACCTCAAAAATCCAAAACCCAGCACCGGTGCAATGAGAGAGAGGCCATGCGATGAGAGATGAGAGAGAGGCCGTGTGAGATGGGTGAGAAATTTCGGCAATGAAGCTTCAGAGATGAGAGAGCAGATGGAGAAACAGAGAAGGAAGAGAGAGAAGAGAACAGAAAAAATGAGAGGGATGAGAGAGAAATTTCGAGTATAAAAAGGAGTAAAATATTAATTTTTTTTTGCAATACTGTAAACAGTGCAATTCTATGTTTAGAATTGCACTGTAGCACTATTGCAAAAAAATTTGCAATAGTGCTGTTTGCAATCCTCTGATGCAGCTGGTTTTGAGACCAAAAATGCTAAATATCCTTTAGATTTGGCTTTAGCATTTGCCAATGCTAATGCTCTTACTCTTACTCTTGTTCCTGAAATACCTAACCCTTAAAAGATGGGGGACTTTCATTCTATCCCTTGTTGCAACATTATTTTCTAGTATATTTCAAAGATTATAGAAAACAGATTGAGGCCTTTTCTTCCTAGCATTGTTAGTAAAAATCAGATTGTTCTCATTCCAAGAAGATGCATGGCCAAGAACAACCACCTGTCCTGGACCATTGAAGTTGACCTCATGAAGGCATTACTCTGTCAACTGGGATTTCATTCTGCACTAACTCACTGCAATTGATGTTCCTTGAAAGTTTGTGAAGTGGGTTAGAGAGTGTATCACCTGTCCAAGTTTTTCCATAGCTATTAATAGCTGCATGCATTTGAGTAGCCTGGTCCCTTAGAATTACTCTTGGGATTGGAGGAAAATCCTTAAAATTCGGGAATTTATTAGACCTTACCTAAAACTTCAGGTTTGGAATGGCTCCAGCATATCATTTGGCACAAACATTGGTATCCTAGTTGTCAGTTGTTGGTGGAGGGTCGCATATCTTAAGCAAGAAGATCGTCACATTACTTTCGTTGGAGAATTCACATGATATTACTGTTCTTGTTTTCTTGTGTCAGTAGAATAACTTTTACTTGAGAATTTACATGAAGTTTGTGGCGTTAATCTAATCCTAAACCCATGTTTAGGGTGGACTTTCACATGAGTGTCGTCACATTTTGCAACTAGGGTCGATTCTTTTATTAAGGATAGAAATAGTAATCACCAAAGATTCGTGACCTCCTTGTGTATTGGTGCAACAGGGAAAGCTATGAGGGCAAAGGTATCTTGAAAAATGTTAACTTTTCCTATGGATGAAGGTGCGTGATTGGAAGAAGGCAGCCATGATTAAACATATTTGGAGCTTACTTGCTAAGAATTGGATTTGTTAGGTTGTTCCTAGGGTCTGTTCGGGGTTGAAAGAAGTTGTTGCAGTTTAGGCGAGTTGCTTGGCATCAAGGTGCAGAATGGAGACTTAAATCTTTTATTTCCCTTTTGCAAGGTAACTGGTATTTAGAGGGTCCATTGTATCTAAATGCTGGACGTAGCATGGATGCAAAACTTTCATCTATTATTCAAAATAGTGTGGACTGCTTCAAATGGGGTGTTTACTGTTTAGTTGTATTTTTGCTTTAAGAAGAACTTAAGACTAAAAAGGCAGTAGGTGAAGTGGTGGAAATTGATTTGGTTTTCACATGCATGCTTTTATTAGGCTGGCTGGTTATTAAAGACAGAAAGCTACTAATAAGAAGAGGATGTCCAAATATAGAAGCAAAGTCGAGTCAATGATCACTTGTTCTTTGACTGCCTCTTTACGAAAAGAATCTAGTCAGCTATCTTAAATAGATGCCAGTTTATTAGGGGAGGTGGTTGATTGGATGATGAACTACAAGGGGGCTGCTGAAAAGTTGAAAGGCAAGAATATTAAAAGCATTGTGTCAAGGACTCGAAGAGGCTTGTAACTCAATTATTGTTAGGTTCACTTTGGTTGTATCTATAATATTTTAGAGCAGGGAATATTTTTTTTTTTTGGATAAGTATTAAGGATATATTGAAGAACAATATCTTATGCAGTAAAACATAAGGCAGAAAGCAAAATACAGAAAGATAAGATAAAGAGGAAAGAAAAAAGAAAGGAAAAGATACTAATTACAAAGGAGAGAGTTAAGGAACATAGGGAGAGAGTCACTAGAGTTGAGTTCCCAAGCCCTAGACCAGTCAAACAAAGAGCCACTGAAAGAAGCCAATAGCTGGTCATCCGAGCTTTCCAAGTCCTCAAACGTCCTCCGATTTCGCTCCCTCCAAAGACACCACATTAAGCACAAAGGAACCAAATTCCAAATGCTAGATGAACGCTTTCCCGGCCAATTCCACCAACCAAAGAGAGTATTTGCAACCGTTCTTGGCAAGACCCATGAAATCCCAAAAGATCTAAACACTATACTCCACAGCTTATAAGCCTTACTACAATGGAGGAGCAGATGATCCACTGTCTCCCCATTACAATGGCACATAATGCACCAGTCAACAAAATCCATCTCTCTACCCCTCAAATTATCACCTGTAAGGATCTTATCCTATGCAGTAGTCCACACAAAGAAGGATACACACCTAGGGGCCTTAACCTTCCACACACATTTCCACGGAAAGATAATGGGCAATGGTCTTCTTATCTTATTGTAAAACGATCGGACATCAAAATCCCCATTCTTTGTTAACTTCCATCGCATTCGATCTTCATTCTCAATAGGAGGTAGATTTGAACCCAAGGTGCGGAGAAAATCATCCACACCACCCATTTCCTAATCATTTGGTCTTTGTATAAAATGAACATACCAACTTCTTCGTTCCTCTATCCCTAATCGTTCAAGAGAAGAGGCCACCGATGTATTTTTATTGGATGCAATCCCATACACATTCGAAAAAGTCAATTGAAGTGGAGACTCTCCACACCATTGGTCTGTCCAAAGCTTAACTCTATCTCCCACCCCTACCTCAAACCGAATATTTTTGCTAAATTCCTCCCAACCCATTCAGAGGCCTCTCCACAAGCCACGCCCATGTGTCCCTCTACCTAGCTTGGATGTCCATCCCCCCCATTCTTTCCCAAACTTTAGGGTTACAACCCTTCTCCAAAGCCTTGTCTCCTCAATCCCAAACCGTCATAACCACTTCCCTAGTAAGACTTTATTAAAAGTAGTTAATTTCCTTACTCCTAACCCACCATATTCCAAAGTACACACACCTTGTCTCATCCCACCAAATGAGACTTGGAATTCCCCCACAAGAAATCCCTTTGCAACCTTTCAATTTTATTGGCCACATGCGTAGGGGACTTGTGGGACACCCCCAATGGCATACCAAGGTAGGTCATAGGCAAAGACCCAATTCGGCAACCCAAAATCTCTGCCAAAACATGGACATTAGGCACCTCCCCAATGGGAACCATCTCACTCTTCAGCACATTAACCTTTAAACCTGTCACTGCCTGGAAACAAAGAAGAAGCATCCGAACATGTAGAATTTGCTCCTCATTTGCATCAACAAACAAAATCGTATCATCCACAAACAAAAGATGCAAGACACAAACCCTTCCACCCTATCTACCATAAGCTCTAAAGCCTCGAATCAAACCAGCCCCTTCAGCTCTTTTCATCATCTTACTGAAGACCTCCATCATAACCAAAAACAACATGGGAGATAACAGGTTCCCTTGTCTCAAACCCCTCGAACTCCCAAAAAAGTTAGTTGAAGACCTATTAAACAAGACAGAGAATTAGACTATAGATATACAAGTGCGGATCCACCTACACCATCTTATCCCAAATCTCATTCTCTTCAGCAAATCTAGAAGAGCCTCCCAGTTCATATGACCATAGGCTTTATCAATATCTAATTTACAAATAACCCCCAGAGTCTTACTCTTCACCTTGCTATCAATACACTCATTAGCAATAAGAACTGAATCAAGTATCTGTCTACCACCCACAAAATTGTTCTGAGACTCAGATATCAGCTGATCCAAAACCTCTTTTAGGCGGTTTGCCAAAACCTTAGCCAAAATCTTGTAAACACTCCTCACCAAACTAATAGGTCTAAAATTTCAAATATTGGAGGCACCATTCTTCTTAGGGATTAAGGCTATGAAAGTTGCATTGAGAGATTTTTTAAACTTACTGTGTTGATAAAACTCTTCAAACACAGCTAAGACATCTCTTTCCACAACTCCCCAATAATGGTGAAAGAAAGCCATAGAGAAACCATCAGGACTTAGAGCTTTATCTCCTTCCAACTCTTTGACAACTCGAAGAACCTCCTCCTTTTCAAACCTCCATTCAAGCCAGTCCCTCTCCAACCCATCTATCTAATCAAACTCCAAACCTTCCACAAAAGGCCTCCACTCCTCAGACTCCTTGTACAAGCTTTTATAAAACTGTACAGCTTGGTCTGCCTTCTCGGATTCGTCCTCATAAATAATCTCATTCACCTTCAACATACTAATATGATTACACCTTCTCCGAGAATTGGCCACTTTGTGGAAGAATTTGGTATTGTTATCTCATTCCTTAATGCAAAGCATCCACGACTTCTATCTCCACGAGACTTCTTCCAAAGAGAGAAGGTTCTGAATTTAAGATCTCAACTCAGCCTTCTCACGTTTCTCTACTTCAGAAAGGCCATACTCCCTTTCCTTAGCATCCAATAATTTCAAAGCCTCCAAAAATTCTTTTTTCTGATGCTTTACATTTCCAAACTCCCTACGATTCCACTAAATAATATCTTCCTTCAAAGCCTTCAACTTCTTGGCAAGTACAAAACTGGGAGTACCTGAGAAGGAATAACGATTCCACCAAGAATGAACCCTATCTTTGAACCCATCTGTCTTAAGCCACATGTTCTCGAACCTAAAAGGACTTTTCCCCCTTAATATCCCTCCTGCCTCCATTAAAATGGGAAAGTGGTCTAAAATAGGACGAGGTAGAACCCATTGGATCACATCTGGAAAGTGATCCATTCAAAGAATTATCAAAACTCATCACCTCTGTTTTACTATTCACTTCAGTTGACACAACCAACTCCAGAGGGTTAATGGTCATCAGGGGGGAAAGACTATCCACATCATCCAAGCCCTCATCTGCGCAAGTTGTTTCAACCTCAGCCAATGCCAACACTGACTGGTTAGCCTAGAGGGAAGTATCTATCCCCTAAATAACACTTACACAATCCACCTGACCACCTTTATCTTTACCCTGAATACCCAACTCCTCAGACCCAATTCTCGATGATTCAGAACAAAATTAGATACAACCAAACCTTTTAAAGCCCTGTCACCCTCTATTTCTACCTTACCCAACAAGATTGGAGGCTCGTCGGCATGGGACCCCTCAAAAAAAAGACACTTGGCCTCTACCGAGATCTTCGAAAAGCAACCCAGCTTCTCCAGTATCGCTGATGAGCCCTCTCTAGTGGTGTTGGCCTTCTCCAGTGGCGTCGACAACGACAGTGACTCCACGGTGTAAGCTTCAGCAGCATCTAAGTGTCCCGACCTCACAACCTAAGCAACCAACTCTTCATGAGGTGCATGTGGCATCGCTAAAGCTTAGGCATAGTGTTTCAAAGGACTCTAATCACCTGAGGATGAGCTCTCACCCACAACCTTCCTAATAGGGCCGATGGGTTCTGGGTTCTAGAGAACAGGAAGGCCCACTTGATTGTTACACTCTTGGGCTGAGTACACCACAGAAAGAAGAGCCCATGAGTTCTCCCTCTGACTCCTAAAGACCCATTTAGAACTCTCCAAACCAACTTTATTCACCACAGACTTATGATAAACCCGTGACCCACTAGAGGGACCTACCACGTGCTCCCTCTGGCTCCTATTAACCCAAAAAGAATTCCTCAGTCCACCTTTATTAGAGTTCCATGCCACACGCCTTATTCCCTCCCCAATCACCTCTATGGTCAAGCCTACTCCTATACAGTCAGGATTCCTCAGATCATGCTTTTTACCATAAGCATGTTTATTCCAATTTGAATGGAATTTCAACGTAGATCTCCTTATATTTCCTACCATATTTGTCTCTCCAAAATTAAATTCCTTATTAATGCTCCGGAAACCCACATCTCTTCCTCCAAGAGTCGTCAAGCCTGAGAAGTGTTAGGATTAGTGCCCTTAAATCATATTGTATAATACTATGTATGACATTATGTATGACTTAATATATGACTTAATGTTGTGATTAATAAATTTGTTTTATTATTATCTGAAATAATAGTAACATGAATATTCAGACATTATCATATGATCCATGAGATGCATAGTATGTGATTTATGTGATTTAATCACAAAAGATATAAGTCACAAGTTCTTTGTAAACTCAGAATTTTAGTTCGTAGTCAGTGATGAAATTAGGCATTTTATCTGCGAAGACTATAACATATCAACTAAGATGATTTGTCTTGATCATGGAAGTTGAGACTTCTAGTTGATGTGTTGATATATTTTAAGAGTTAAGACATATTGAACTGGACCATTGTGAAATTTATTATTCTCTTAACGACTGTCAAATGAATCATAAATCTCACGACATCTATTTACATGAACTCTTAATCCTGAGAAAATAATAGACCTGATCATGAAATGTAAGTTGCTTTGATATATCAGGAGTGAGATCTAAAGTAACGGTCAAAACCTCAGTATGTTAGGCAGCCACATTTAGTGTTGATGGAACATATATTCTCAAGATAGAATTCATAGTCTCTTAACGGAGATATAAAATATTCCCTTGAAATAAATTTAATGGGTTCAGTTATTCAGAGAGTTAGGCCTAACAACTTTAGTAAATAATTACTAAAATATATATTTATGAAATTGGATTTCATAAATATATGACGAATAACTTAAAATGATTAAACTGGGCACTCAAGGATTAAGATGTAGTAATCTACAAAGTTGCAGTCTATATTTATGACTTTGTATTACTACGAATATTTTATGAAGGGGTTTGCAAGTACAATAAAGTCTTGGGATATAATTCATTAATAAGACTTAGAGTGCAATTATATTTATATAATGGTATTAAATATAATTAATGGTAATTTTGAACTTGTCAAGAGTTGACAGAAAAGCCCAAGGCCCATTGAAGCTAGTGTCTTATTTGTTCCCTTTTGGTCCCACTTCAAGCCACATACTAAAACTCAATTGGAAAGGCTCAAAAGGCTAGCCCAATTAGATAATCAATTATAAAGAGAGAAACATACAGAAAATGTATGAACATGAAATGGTATGTATGTGAGTGTTAGACACTCTTTCATTCTCTCTTGAACTTACACATATAACTGATTGAGAGACCATTCTTCTTGGGCATCAAGTGGAATTGGAGTGAAGATTAAAAGTGTTCCCAAGTACTTCTAATCTTTGGTTTTTAATTTCACCCCATCAATGTACACTTTCTTGTTCTTATATTCTGAAACTTACATAGCACATGTTATCAATTGCGAATGAAGTAGATCTGTTAATTTTTCACTGCGTACATGCATATTTCCAACAAGAAGCTCACTAGCATTTCGCACAACATCCTCTGTTCAACAAGGCCCATTGAAGCTAGTGTCTTATTTGTTCCCTTTTGGTCCCACTTCAAGCCACATACTAAAGCTCAATTGGAAAGGCCCAAAAGGCTAGCCCAATTAGATAATCAATTATAAAGAGAGAAACATACAGAATTATGTATGAACATGAAATGGTATGTATGTGAGTGTTAGACACTCTTTCATTCTCTCTTGAACTTACACATATAACTGATTGAGAGACCACTCTTCTTGGGCATCAAGTGGAATTGGAGTGAAGATTAAAAGTGTTCCCAAGTGCTTCTAATCTTTGGTTTTTAATTTCACCCCATCAAGGTACACTTTCTTGTTCTTATATTCTGAAACTTACATAGCACATGTTATCAATTGCGAATGAAGTAGATCTGTTAATTTTTCGCTGCGTACATGCATATTTCCAACAAGAAGCTCACCAGCATTTCGCACAACATCCTCTGTTCAAAATTTGGGTTCTGCTTCTCCCCTTTATTATCCTCTAAAATCAATTTCCCTTTATCATGGGCGCTAAATAGGTTTGGCTGATTCTTGCCCCTGACCTGCACCTGATGCCCACGCACCGTATCGGCAAAGGTTTTAAAAGGTTGCACCCCTAAGTTAACCTTATGATGCTAAGCTACGAATTTCAAATGATCAGACCCACCATTCACATAGTTCTCAGGTTCCAACAGCTTCCTTAACTCTAACCCAAAAACCCTCCATCAATTCTTTGCTCTGCCTTTCGGAATTAAAATGGACTTCCTAGACCCGCCAACTTTAAGCTCAGTCAAAAGAAGGAACATCCCAAAAGAGTTGGAGCTTCGTTGGAGAGTATAGGCTAAATCACCTTCCCTGAAGGTGTAAAAATACTTCGGATGGATCCCAACGACAATTTGTTCTATACTCTTCATCAGCCATTGTGCCACATTCTTACCCATGAATACCGACTTAATGAAGTATATACTCCACTCAAAAATCCTTAAAGAAAAATACCGTCCCCCTTCCTCTACCACTAGTTGAAAAAATTTGGATTCAATAAAAAAAACTACGAAAACCACCCATGGAACTGAAGATGCAAAAATGTTTTCTGTATAAAAAGATCAAAGAAGCACAGATGCTAAACTAAGGTGATATGCCTATCAAGTGTTTTTCCTGGAAGAATTGCAGTTGAAGAAGTGGAGAGCCTTAGTATATGTCAAGTTTGAAGAGGAGGCCCTTAAAGAATTAGAATCAGATACAGTTAATGAAATATACAAAAGGATGAGAAGAAACATTGCCTAGAGCATTAGACCAGTAATATAAAGTGAAGAGCAGGGAATATGGTTGAGAGTTCAATTGTGAAGGAGAAATCTGAAAAGCCAATATTTATGATGTCAGATATAGGCTACTGTAAAAATCTTGGTTAGTTGAGTAAGCATTCCACAGCGTTGTGAAACTGTCTGTTTGTACGTTGTGAACCCACCTTTTTGTTGTTTGTAGCTATGCTGTCTTATGAGACCGTCGCATAGAATGTCCTCACAACATTCGAGTGTGAGACGTGTCATAGGCTACTCTCTTATTGGCTTGAGTAGCAACTCTATTTGGTTGGTTTGAATGAAATTGTCATTAAAACAAAACAAAAACAAAAACAAAAACAAAATTAGATGGTCCATCCTTGCATTAAGCTTGGTTTGCGTGGGTTCTGCAATCTCCCGGTACATATAGTGCAAATACGTTTCAACATCTCAAAAAGGATGTCACATTGAGATTGCTTAGGAAGGTTAAAGCATAGTTGAAAGATGTATGATAAGCCTGAAAATTAATATGAAAGCAAATCTATACAAAGGCTTCAGTTATCCAGGGCAACATAATACCTGCAAGGGGCAGATACAAAAAACAAAAAAACTATTTGATTCTTAACCATGGTAAGAGATGTAAAATACAACAGAGGAACAAAGACCCTATGCTATTATTAACAGTATGGCTAATTTCCACTAGTTCAGGCAGCGAAGGCCCCTCTAATAATAAACTCAGCGCCCTGAAGTTAATAGGAAGAAATTTATCCATTACAATCATTATACCTTTCAGTCATAGATGGCTTGGCCTCCTTTTTCCAGAATCTGTCCTCAATCTCTTTACAGGATTTGCCCAACCAACAGACCCACCATCCCCATTTGCTGGTTGAGCAGGCTGGTTGGCCCATCCTTGCGGATGGGTGCTTTGATGGGTCTGCCTTGTGTCCTTGGGTACTGAACCTGAACCAGGACTTCTCATACTACGACCCATGCTAGGCGGTGAAACTGGGCCGGCTGGTACAGTCCTAGGCTTCACCGCTGACTTCTCCCTGTCTTTTCTCTTCTTCTTGCATATTACCAGCTCTCCTGGATGTGTAAGAAGTGGGGAATCTTCCTGTTGAGATTGCTCTCGGCTACTGCCAATTCCACTCCCAACCCTTGATTCCTTCTGGGACATATGGCTTCTAATTCTTGTCTCGTCACCACTGGAAACGAGTCCACGCTGTGGTAGCTTCTGTGGAGGGCCTGGATCAGGTTCCACCTCATTTACCAACTTGTGTCTCTTGCTTGGGCCAACAGCTGGCTGTCTTGGGGATGGAGCAGCAGTGGTAGTAAATGGGCCAGAAAAAGGGAGCGCATTTCTGGCTTCTCGAAAATCTGAGTCCGGAAATGTATTCTTCAAGATATCAAAAAAGAGATCATGCACTTTCCTTGCTTCGGATCTCACCTGGGCATTATAAACAGACAGTGAGATCATGATTTCTTTATTTTCATTTTTTCAGTATAAAAATCATGAATTCATTAATGAAATTGGGAGATTATAAGTGCCCCTGGCCCAAAATTATTGTAACATTATTCTTGGCAATGCAAGTAGAAGTTTTGGACAAAGTTTAACTATAAAATTGGTTGTAGCCTAAGGCTACATCCTTACTCAATATCTTTTTATTGGAGGTGAATTTTAACAAATTCACAATTGGATTATATCTTCTTCTTATAACTTCCATGCTTACAAAATTTCTAGAAAATTAAATATCAATAGCTATGTCATCAATAAATTGTTTAAATTGCAAGTTTTTGTAGTTTAAAATTATGAATAAAATATAATTTTATAGATCATATAATAAATAATAACCGATTAACACAAAATTTGACATATGTATTAAGAAAGTAAAGATCATGTAATTCAACAATTAAATTTTCAAAATATGTAGTAATTTTTATTTTATTGAGTAAGGTTGTAGCCCAGATTTGTAGCTAAACTTCGTCAAAAGTTTTTGGAATTCCAGAAGCACAAGAATTTCCAAAACATAGGCATCAGAATATGAGAGGGATGTGTTTGGCAGTAACTTCGAGAAAGAACTTGTTCAAGCCATCCTAACTAAATTAATTAGAGCTAACATAAAATTACACATAATAAATTCTCATATTTCAGATAATTAAGTTCTATTATTTACTGATTAATTGCAAAAAATGAGCTCAAAATAAAAACAAGAATTCAGAACCTAATTAAAACAAGAGTTTTAAACCTAGAATTTGGATCATAATTTTCAAAGGAAAGAAGATAAAAGAAAAGGAATACACAAGAAACCATATCAAAAGGAGGATATTAATGCAATGCTAGGGTATAATGTTGTAGATGAGCAATCATACCTCATGTGAGAACCCATAAAAATGCATTGCACTTTTCAACATGAACTGCACATCAAGCACAAGGTCCATAACTCCATTATACTCTAATCTGTCTATACGCTGATCGATCTTTCGTAAATCCAAAAGATTATTTCCTGATCCACCCCCATACCCAGGGTTTTCAATCCTCTTCCACAAATCTGTTAGCAGAGGTATAATTTGAGGACCTTCCTTACCTATTTTCCTTTGAAGCTTGCTGATTACACTCTTGCACTGCAAATAGAAAAAGTTTGGGTTAGTTCTTATTATGTAACCAGACTCAGGCAAGGAAAAGAGAAAATAAAAAGATTAAAAGTCAACACTAGTATTGTAAGAGGGAAGTTATTCTATGCAAGATTTCCAACTTATACGCCAAATCGCATCATATTAATATTAGACTATGATCCTTAGATGGGAAAAGTCCTTATAAGAAAGCATGATAGAAGGCTGTGTCCACCAGACAACTTTCTCTGAATGACCTCAATATCACCATCCTATGATTTATAAAATTTTCAAATAAGTATAATGCTTGTCACCCAATAATCAGAAGGTCAAATTGTCAATGAAATTTTACTCTTTATGTACAAAACTCTAGGAATTTTAACTAAATTAGTAAGAAATAATACTAGATACATAAGGAAACCAGAGATGCTGATAGCATAAATAACATAAGCATGAAGCTTAATCTTAACAAGTAGTCTATGATTTTAATCATTTTATTCATTCATGGTTGGTCTAAAACAATAACTAAATTAAGTTTTCAATGTGTCCACATTTATAATATGAAGATTTCAAGTATCATGGATATATAGTCAGTTCAAAAGGCATACCCTTCTCTGGATATTGTCAGGCACCTTAGTGCCATAACCTGATGTCCCACTTGAATTCATAACTTTACCATCCCAATTTTCTCTTGACTGTTCACCATCTTCTGCCGGAGTAGACACGCTATTCAATCTGCTAGATTTTGGTGAAGCATGCACTTTTGATGTATTAGCTATTCTCCTTGATGGCAAATTTCGCCTACTTTTTGAGGATGAATCAGCTTGATCGTGTTTAAAGACATTGGGCTCTCCATACGTTTTTGTTTCAGAGTCAGCCTTTAACTGAGCTTGATACCTATTGTCCACTTGGAATGGCAACAGAGACGCATCTCCTCGTTGGAAAGCTTGTGTCTCACTACCAGACTTCTCCTCTGGCCTTTCCATGGTATGACGGGGACGAACCCGAAGACTACGTTTTCGCTTTATTTTGGGTTGCAAAACCTGTTCATCTTCACCTTCATCACGATCATGATTCCAACTTCCAGATTGTTGGTGGTCCATGTGAGAATCTCCAGATACTGCAATTTCCCCTTCCTCAAGTTCATCTGGCTGGAAAAATGTTAACAGAACAAAAATGAGCAGATATAAAAAAAATTAACCAACAATAAATCATCCATAGAGAATGAAAGACACATACCAGCCTTTTTGGTTGAGAACCTGGCCTAGCATCTAAAGCAGACAGGGACCCAAATTTCTGAGAAGAAATGGAAGGCGATACCCTCTGTGCCAATAATCGAGTTCCTGAGGATGATCCAGAGGAACCTGCTTCTTCTACTGTGAGATTATTTTTTGTGCTTTCTGAAGCCCGGGGATACTCATATCCACCATCACAAACTGCACCCTCCTCTTCTGATGGGTCTTTGTTGATTGGTGGTGCCCCAACGGCACCACTAAATTCATCCTCTTCAAACTCTCCAATTTCTCCCTCTTCTTCATGAACAGAATATCCATTTCTCTCATCAGAACTTGCTTCTGAGTATTCCCCATTTTCATCATCTAATTCCTTGTAGTTAGGATGCTTTTTCCCTTTTGGGCGTCCCCTTTTCCTCTCCGTTTTAGGAGAAGAATCAGAACCCATTTCACTAGATTCTACAACAATATTACCAGCAAATAAAGTGTGCTTTGATGGTCTTTTGGAAAGAGCAGCAACAGTGGTATTTACTTCTCTAGTACTTGTTCGAAGCCACTTAGGTACCTGGTCATACCTTGTCATCTCCTCAATCCAATCCAGTTCCTCATCCATTTGATCAAATAACTCAACTTCCTCTTCGCTCCTAGCAATCATGCGATTGACCTGCTGCAGTGAGGGAACATCATGTAAAGTTTCTTGATATCTCTCCTCATCATGCAATAATGTTTCCAAAGTCAAGCGTCTCTCCTCATGTGTTGTTCTCTGGTCAAAGCGTCCAGCATTAATAACCTCATCAGCCATATCAATTTTATATTGTTGAATGTTGTTCCTTATCAGGCTCTCAATAGATCCCATATAACGATCCTTACCAGCAAGGTCATCCTCCATATCAACTGTACCTCCACTTCTTAGCTCATCTTCTTTCTGATGGCTAGAGATTTTATCAACTACTGCTTCCATATAAATGACTTTGACTTCTCTTGTCTGTCCAATACGGTGGGCTCTAGCCACTGCCTGCTCCTCATTTTTAGGGTTTGGATCAGGATCATAAATAATAACCGTGTCAGCAGACTGAAGATTAAGACCCCGACCAGCTGCACGAATACTAAGCAAGAAAATGAAGCAGTCCGAATCAGGGCTATTAAAATCCACGATAGCCGATTCACGATCTTCTAAACTAGTTGTTCCATCGATTCGCCTGTAGAGAAGTCGTCGCCATTGCAAGTATTCCTCCAATATATCAAGGAGTTTCGTCATTGTACTAAAGAGAAGTACTCGATGCCCAGTTCTCTGAAGTTTGATGAGAATTCTATCCATGATCCACAATTTCCCACAAGATCTTATGAGAAAATCCTTCGATAAGTCATTGAAATATGGGTAATTGAGCAGAGGATGATTGCAGGCTTTCCGAAGCTCCATACATCTGTTATTTAAAGTTCTATACACTTTAGCCGTGTAAATTGGGTTCTTTTGAGCCCTGCGCTTTTCATCTTCAGGATCAACCCGAAGAGTACCAGTGGATTTGATCCAATCATAAATGGCACTCTGAATAGCTGACATCCTACATCTTAAAACTATGGAAACCTGCAATCCAACATTGTTGTTAGGATCAGTGAAAAGAACGGATATGACTCATATGACCAACTAGGACTGCCACAATGATACCTTAGGTGGAAGTGAGCCTTCAACATCTTCAACACGACGCCTGAGCATAAATGGCTCCAGAATTTGATGAAGTCGGTGTATGATGATAACCTTTTTTTCAGTCTCAAGCCAATCATCCTCAGCATTCTGCGTAGGACCTTCCTTTTGAAAGGGCTTTGAGAACCAATCGTGAAATGCTTTCCGATTATCAAATACTTCTGGAAGAAGTAGGTTTAAAAGTGACCAGAGTTCCTTCAAATCATTCTGCAAAAGAAAGATCACTCCATGTTCAACTAAACTCAATGACTTGAATTAAATTACAAGGAAGGATATAAATGATCAAGTAGATCAATAATTTCTTTGTAGCTTTCAATAAAAGCTTTCGATTTATAGCGATAAGTTTAAACATATAAATAATGAACCTTCACTTTTATTCTTCATTCAAGTATATGTGAGCAATCTTTCCACTCCTGACTAAATTCCAACTTAGATAAATGGTAACAGAATATGTTCTTTTTGTTAGAGGATCAATAACAAACTTTCCCAATCATAAATCCAGATTACTACCAATCAAAATTTTGAAAAATAGATTCAACCTCATATAAGCACATAGAAAGACTGATTTAGCAACAATGTAAGAAAAAGTAGCCAAAGAGTGATAGAAGAGGCCACATGCTCAATCGCAACAGTCCCAGAAAAGGCAGGAAAGGAAATGAAGATATGCAGCTCAGAAACTTAGTGAAGAGGTATTATGTGTTGCTTGTTCAATAAGCATACTGAAATTTCTTTCTCCATGCTTATAGGTTACAGAAGGAGCAGCTAAAAATAATAGCATAGACTAGATTTGATCATATATAGAAAGCAATTCATGGTTACCCAAGAACTAGGATCCAGTTTTGAACTATACTCAGGACACCTTTAGTTAAAGCTTAATCTTCAGTTAAGCCAGCCAAATTGGTTTGCCAACCAAATGAGTAAGAGTTGTGCATGTGTGCATATGCATATTAGATAAAGCAATATTATAAAGAAAAAAGAATACTAATAAAGTTATATTGAAAAGCGCAGCCCTAAAAATGCTGTAAATAATGTTATAAGGAAAATGAATACTAATATAATTAGGGCTATGCAAGGTCATAAGGTCAGAGACATATTAGACTTTTTTTTTTTAAAGATATACACAAAAATAAATATATGCATGTGTCAAACAATGTCTAATCACCATGAATTAAAAACTGTTGTAACAGACCTGTAATGGCGTCCCAGTGAGAAGCAAGCGCCTCTGGCAGCGATATCTATCAAGATCACGTGCCAAAACTGATTCCCTGTCCTTCATCCTTTGTGCTTCATCAATTATGATATACTTCCAATCAACTTTTGAAAGTTTTGCACGATCATACATGATGAACTCATAAGTTGTCACAAGGACATTAAATTTCATAGCACAAACCTCCTACAGAAAAATTAAATAATTAAATAAATACACAAATTAATAACAAAAATAAGAAGTTATGAAATTTATTATTAAAAAAAAAACATAAAGATCAAGCAAATAAGCAAGTGCATCCTTCTTACTTGAGAAAATAATTTTGATCGTTGATCCTTCCCACCAACATAAAAAATGCATGATGCAGATGGCAGCCAAGTATGGAGCTCACTCTGTAAAGTGAACTCTGTTAGCCACGTTAGATACTAATGGAAAAGGTGAGACTCATTAACATGGAACACAAAATATGCTAACCTTCCAATTTACCAAAACAGCATTTGGAACTATTATAAGATGTGGGCCATAGTTCCCTTTGAACTCCATCAAGTAAGCAATCAATGCCATTACCTAGATAGAGAAGAATACAATCAAATCTTACTTATACAGATTTTCGGGCACACTAACAGGCTCAGAAGTCGAAATAACTAAGGCTAACTTTCTGAGTTGTGCACAACTAGAGAAATCACCTGCACAGTCTTCCCAAGACCCATCTCATCTGCCAAGATTCCATTTAATTTATTGTTATACAAAGAGAGCATCCATTGCAACCCGACCTGCAGAATCATACACAGAACGGATTAAAAATTGACTTGCTATATAAAACAGAGTACAAAAGAGCCTTTAGCAACCTACAAGTTGATAGTCCCTCAACGTTCCAGCCCTTAACATTGAGGGTTGCCTCATGACCCTTTCATTCACAGCATGTGCAAGAGTATAATACCTGGTGACAATGATGAGGAAAAGTTACATGTACAGCACAAGGGAGCCGAATCAAGAAAAACATCAATTTACATATCATTCTCTTAATAAGTTGAGCTTAATCAAACTAATAAATAAGAGGAACAATAACTGCAAAGACACATTTTGAATCCACATAATATAGCAAAAAAATTCTACCCAATGGAGCCGCCCACCCCCTTGGAACTTTATAACATGAAGCATACAATTAAACAAATAAATTTACTTACTTGCTAACAGACGTATCCTTAGGTGCATTCATTTCCATGAACTGATTTCTTATCATTACTTCCTCCCCAGCACAAGCCGCTGCTGCCCTAACTTCTTCTTCCGAGAGACCCTTTTGCCAGCAAAAAGACAAGTAAATGAATCAGAAACATAGATTCACCAAACACACACAGCTAATGAATTGGGAAGAAATATCTTTTGTTCATAAACAAGTGGAATGATTTTTCAAGATGAGAAATGGGAAAACAAAAAATAGACAAATAAAAAGGATGCTTTGAGAGAAAATAAAAATATGAGGGGGGCAGGGGGAGTAGGAGAAAGAGATACAAAGCATGCCTGCAACCGTGCAGCAGCTGCAGCGGCATTTGCTGCTTCCTCCACTTCTTGTTGGTTTTTGGCAGCTGTTATTTTACTTCCCAGTTTATGTAGATACTCTTCAGTCTGAGTCAAGAATGATGAGAGAACAGCATATCTCTCTGCAGCTTCTCCTGGAATGCTTGTCTGTTGCTCTAGCAACATCTCCCTGTACCTTTCAACATCATTATTTTTCAATGCTTCCATCCTCTTATTCCTGTCATCATCTTTTCTTTTTGAAAATTCTCTCAACATCCTCTCATGATATTTGGCAACCCCCCTATTGCGGGCAGTTCGTGCATCACGGATGGCCCAGTGAGCCTCAAGAAGCTTCTTACGCCACTGAAATATGGATTTAAGTTGCTTCTCTCTCATAGCTTTCTGAGATGCCTGTACTTGTCTACTGAGCTCCAGTCGCTGACGCTCACACAGCCGAACAAATTTCCTATATGGCCTGTCAGGCATTGCCATTATCTCTTGTTGCTGTTGATCAATTTCATCCCTTAACCGTGCCTGTATATCTAAAAGTCGAAGCTTTTTCTCTTCAATTTGCAGCCTCAAGACAAGATCTGGCCTAATCCTTTTCCTCTCTAAGTTCACTGCCAGTAAACCACCAATCTTTCTTAAATTTTCAGACCTTTTCTTGGTAAGCACTTCCATGCCTTCCTCAAAAAGAAGATCTTTGACATCATATGCCAATGTTAGATTATTATTGTTATTAACCATCATTGCCGACCCAAAAGAGTCATGTTTCCTAGTGAAAAAGGGGAAATCAAATAGGGGCCCATGATACTTTCTAGCGGAGCCAGCGTCTTTTGGCTGGGGGACAGTGCTTGCTTGTACAGGTTTCTTAACTTGCACTGCATCAGATGCAGCTGCCTGTGGTGCAATAGCCTTTCCCTTATCGACTGGGAAATCACTTTTAACAGGATTTCTATGAATACCACGTTCAACATCCTGATCTGATTTAACAGAAAATACAGAGGATTGCTGCTCATCTTTTCCAGCAGATGCCACTGGTGTAGGCTCCTTCATTACAGCCGGAACACCTTGCAAATGAGCTGTGCTGATGGTTGCTTTCTCATCTCCCACAAAAGCTTCCTCTTTTGGGAAACTTTGTCCATTAATTGATGCCACAGCAGTTGAATCCTTCTCATTGGACTCTATTTGCCTTGGATAGTCTGCTGCAATATTCCCAGCAGATTTATCCTGATTATTTCCTCCTGCAGCAGGATTTTGCTGCTGCAGCTGCAACTCGAGAGGTGGTGGAGCAATAGCTCGAAGTAGTTCTTGAGGCAGACCAGGATCTCCTTTCTGTCAAGCAAAAGGAAATAAGTAACACCATCCACTCAGAAATTGTTACAAGACCAAAGACTATTCAAGAGGAAAAAGAAAGGCAGCAAGAGATCACACACAAACTAGCACGCACGCACACACGCACACACAGAAATAGATGTTCAGACCTTCAGCCGCCTAAATGCTAGTATTTGTGCTTTAAGAACATGCAATTGCTGTTTGGTGAACCCAAAGCGCTGTTGAGGCGTCTGACTAGACGATCCACCTGGTGAAAGGATGTTATTGCCAGAACCCCCATCATTTGTAGGAGCTGCTGCTTGTGGAGAAGTTCGATTTAACTGCCTGAGGTACTGCAACTGCGAAGCTTCTGGGCTACTTAATGTATTTTTCACACTCAGAGAATGATCCACACCTTGGCTTGTGTTGGCAGAGGGCTGAGGGGGATGCATTGATGGCATTCCATTACCAATCCCAGCATGCTGTCTAGAAGGCACCTGATTCTCTCTGCCATGAGTACCAAACTGCTGCAATGCATTGTTGCTAGCATGGTTAACCATGCCAGCATTTGAAGTCGAGCGAAAAGGGCTGGCTGAAACAGTCTGCCTTGCTTTTGCAGAGCCAGACTGCCCAGATATATCACTCGATGAATTAGCATGGGGAGAACTCTCACTCGCAACTGATGGAGAAGTGACCTGCTGCTTTGACACTGGAGCAGGTAATGACTGTGCACCCATATTGCTTTCATTTGCCTTTTGTTGTGGAACCATCCTAGACTGCATCAATGGTATGAGCTGTGCCATCAAGTTGGCATTTGCCGGCAGTGAGAGATCAATATTGCGATCAAGTGCCCACGAATGCATTGCCTGCAACTGGGCAGACATGAGCTGGTTGTTTGACATGTTTTGCATGCTCTGCTGAGCTTGTGGTGCTTGCAAAGGCCTCACCATATTTCCAGGTACTAATTGTCCATGGCCTGTCAGCTGGGTTGAAGGCTTTGGCTCACTCCTCTGTTCGGAGGTAGGTTGCTGCCCTTGATCCATCTGCTTTTCACCACGACCAAAATGTTCAGATGAGTTTTTAGATGATGATGCCTGAGCCTGATTAGGCCCCTGCATGGAAATGAGATCCTGCATTTTCAGATTTGCCATTCGCATGTCCTGATCCTTCCCTGGTGGTGGACCTAACATACCCATTTTAGCATGATGCTGTGATTGCATTGCCAAAGCCGATTTTTGTTGAGCTTGAAAGGCATATTGAAGATAAGCTTGTTGAACTGGACTTAGCATTTGTTGATCAATAGCTTGACTTGTATTCTGGCCCTCATGGGGGGAACTGTGTTGTTGAGCCAATTCAATGAATTTCCTAGACTGTGGAGGCAGCTGCATAGAGCCAGGAGATGAAGCAAAGTTGTTCCCTCCTAGAACCCCTTGGAAATTAGCTTGATATGCTAGAAAGGCTTCGTTCCCTTCAGGTTTTCTATGCAACTGCTGTTGTAATGACTGCATGAACAATAAATGATACATAGTTAAATCCAGTTATAATTCCATGAGAAAACCACATTACATTAATGACTCGAGGTTGAATTATATATATATATATATATAAAATAAATTAAAAATTAAAAATTTATCCCCAACTTTCATTTGCAAATTTTTTATTCCAAATCAATACAAGGTAATGATATGGGAGATGCAAACATCAGTGACTTCGCATAATCAAGAACGCAAAGAAACAGAAAAAGCTCCAAAATCAATACATACTGTTCCTAAAATATTTGAAATTATAGAAGTTATGCAACATACATTCAATATGTAAGTGAGCAATACAGAGAACCGTGACAATCTATGAAAAGAAAAAAGAAATAGAAAATTATGTCCACCAATGAATTGACATATTTATAAATATATATATATATTCATAAGAACTTAAGCAATAGTTATGATTATGAAGTGCAGTAGTCCAGGGCATCAATGCTCAACAAACAGAGGATGAGACATACATTGGAGGTCAACAAAAAGTAAAGAAACAAAATTGTGGATAAGGAAAATTTCTAGAAAATTTACATTCAACAAAAATACACAGAGGACTAGGACCTTGAGATCATGTGAATTAGCCAGCAGAACAACTTGAGACATTGTGTGGAAAGTGCAATATTACAGCTCATTACATCATTTTGATCTTATTTCCTAAGATCAATAATGGCAAGCTGTGACATTGAACTCATGGTACCACCTTTTTCTGCTGTTAATCAACTTCTCTCACTTTAGTAAACAAACCCAAAATCCATATTCATGTAAACCATCTGTGAGCAACTTCACAAACCCAAACAAGGGTATACCTAATTTGACCTCCTTATCCCATTCAGCATATTCCAAATTATATATCAAAACCATGAAAAGCATAAGAAACAAATTATAAAGAAAACAGACACGTTCCCCTATAATCTAACAACAAATGTGGTGCTAGGCAATGAATGCCAAAGTTCATTAACTATATTCAAGAACAGACCCGAAGTATAACTCATCCCCCCTCTAGAGTTAAGCCGCCTGGATTTGAAGCCCAACAAAAGCTAAGCATCTCAAAGTTCAATGAAACCATCAGTTCCCATTTTCTTCCAAATTAAGACATGCCAACTTTGTCTCCTAGAATAACTCTTAAGACTCGGTTAACCAGAAAGTCAACTAAGCAACTAACCAATAACCTGTGTACTATGGTAACTACACCACACAATATAGTATATTAATTACAAAAATTCATTCCCACTAGTTTCCAACCAAAAATAAAACAAAACAAATTCCAACTCCCAAAACGCATATACATAATGTGACAATCATCAACCCCCCCACCATTAATGACACAAATTCACTCACACCCATTTGCCAAAACACTCCCAATTCCAAAACCCACATCCCCAATTCAACAAATGTTCCACCAAAATCCACTCACACACTCACACTCACACTCAACACTCCACACTCCCCAACTGGAAACCCCCCCCCCCCCCCCATTTCCCTATTCAACCAAAAATCTCACAAAAAACACAATTCAATTACACCAACAAGCTCTCACCTGCCTAGAACCCAGCTGCTGCTGCTGCTGCTGCTGCTGCTGCTGTTGTTGTTGCTGTTGCTGTTGCTGCTGCATCGAATCAAACCCCAAGTGCGGGGTCGACACGGCCGAAGACGACGAGGACGGCGACGCAGCCGATGATGTGGATGCCGCCCGCCCCGCCGGTCCGACCCGGCCGGGCCCTCCTCCTCCTCCACCAGATTGCATGCAAAATCAACCCAAAATTCACACCACACCCACCAACCCCACAAACCCACCAAAACTATAAATTTCTGTTTTTTCTTAAAAAAAAAAAAACACTTTTAGAAAACACCCTCCAAAACCCACTTCCCAAATTTTAAGAAAAACCCATATAAGCCCTCCGATCCCAACGTTCAAAAAAAAAACCCACCTCTGTTTCTCACTCACTCGCTCATTTTCTCTCTCTAAAATTGCAACAAAATTCTCTCTCTCTCTAAAAAAAAAAAGCGGGATTTTCGGAAACAACAGAGAATAGAATAGATCTCTGTGACGGAGAGATGCGCGAAGTTAACGGAATCGGTGAAATTTCTGACTCTCTCTGGCTTTTTTGCACGCGATCCGCAGTTTTTTCCAGTCAAACCCTAGTGGGTTTTTTTTTTTTTTTTTTTGGGTACAATAAAAAAAAAAATTGGTAATTTGCTTGGGTTTTTTGGTTTTTTTGGTTTTTGGGGTAAATTTTTTTTTTTTTTGCTGTGGTTTGGGAATGGCAGAGGACTTTATGGCTTTATGGGCCTGTGTGTGTTTGTGAAAGGGGTTGGGTCGCGTTTGGGTACAGTTTGGAATTTACAGTAAAGGGTAGTGTTGGTTTTTTGACCCTTGAAATTGTGGTATTACCAGGACTGCCACAACAACACCACAAAATTCTTGCGTGAGGACTTGTCCAATCCCCACCCCCTAATATATATGCCAGTGTCAAATCAAGTACTATCCACTTTTATCTTATTGGCAAAATTAATCTTTTTATGGAAATTGTTAAGTGTGTTCACTGATCTCGGTCCAATTAAGACTATTATATATGGCGCCGAACCACCTTGGCACTAGATGGGGCACATCATAACTTTGAATTTGCAATGTGATGGGTTGTGACGAGTGATGACTTCTCACCATCAGGCTTCTTGCGTGAGGACTTGTCCAGTCCAATCCCATCCCCCCCCAATATATATGCCAGTGTCAAATCAAGTACTGTACACTTTTATTTTATTGGCAAAATTAATCTTTTTATGGAAATTATTAGGTGTGTCACTGATCTCGACTCACTTAAGACTATTGTATATGGCGCCAAACTACCTTGGCACTAGATGGGGCGTATTACAACCTTGAATTTGCAATGTGATGGGTTGTGATGAGTGATGACTTCTTACCATCAGGCCATTTCTGCAAGTGATTTTATTGTTTTGGACGAGAGTCTAGACTTATTATTTTTCTCCCTTTAAATGAGTTTCTTTATATCTATTCGAATGCTTGACAATTTTTTGGTGTGTCTAATCCATATTTCTCATAAATTAGATGATTTATATAAATGAATTTCTTAAATATATTTTCAAGATGCTGATTAGATGTTTTGAAACTAGGAACTCATGAATCTCAAGAGTTTGAGAGATTTGAATAATAATTGAGGGGTAATAATATTGTTTATACTATTAAATGCCCATTTATGGACATTTTATTTTATTGATGTATTTGGCTTAAAAAACAGTTGTACTTGGGGTGAAAAAAGTTTTATAAGTTGTTTATAAGTTGGATTAGAATATTCACACTTGGTGTTGTACACCAATTTATATAAGCCGAAAATATCATTTTGGTCCTTACATTTTTTGGGTTACTATCAAATTGGTTTTTACATTTTAGAAGTAATCAATTTGGTCCATATTATTTTCTTTGTAGTGACTTTGATCTCTATTATTTTCAAATTGTAGTCATTCTAGGTCCAAATATGCATTTTTTTTAGTTTCTAAGTTGATATTTGTGTCTACCAAAGTTGGAGACTAGTAAATTTGATTTTATGTTTTGGTTGCTTATAAAGTGCAAGAAAAGTTATGATTTGACAGTAGGGACCAAATTGATGGCAAGTTGAAAATAACAGGGACCAAATTGACCACTACCAAAATGTAAAGAACAAATTGATAGTAACCTCAAAATGTAGAAACCAAAATGGTTTTTTTTTTTTTTTTTGGTTCCTTTACACAAAAACACCCTTTACACCTAGTTTTGCATCATTGTTCAAAATTTTGGAAAATGCACAATTATCTTCTAAATATATAAAGGAACTATAGTTTTTTACATCTTTATCTTCTGTTTTTATTCAATCTCTTTGCTCTTCGACATCTCTCTCCTCTCTCCACCATTTATTCAAAAATTAGTTCTCTCTCAAAATCAAGTTGAATAGGTATCGTCATTTGCTTATGGGTCAATAGTATTTCATTGAGAGGAAATTAATGAGTGAATACAAAGGAGAAACAAGGCAAAAGAACTCGAGTTTTTTCACAAATACACATTTTGTCACATACTAGTTTGACATAATTTATACATTTGTTAAGGTGTGATTAGATTCCATTACTTACGGCACATTTGGTAGACTGTAATGGTAATTACATAGGAATAGGAATAGGTATTACAAGGAATACAAGATGTTGTAATGCAATACTTATTACTATTCATTTGTTTGGTGACAATACACTAATAGAATCCTGAAAACAAATGAATGAAAGTTGTAGGGTCCAAACTTTGTAACCCAAGCCCAAATAATTTGGATTGTAAGCCCAATGAACCCGGAACAATGAATTTATAGAGAGTGGGTGAAAAAGCTGGGCTAGTTATGAATTTAGCAACAGTTCACTCTGATGATCTAGGATGAACTGAAGTAAAAACACGCTTGAAAGCTAAATAAACTCAAATCCAAAGAGGCTTGTTATTGATTGAAAGGTGAATCCAATTCTTCCAGTTCTTTTTTCTTTTAAATTTTGTTTCCCCCCTTCATTTAGAGGCCCATTACATTTATATATTCTTCTTCTTCCTCATCTTCACCGTACACTTATTCTTCATCTAAGTATTCACTTGAGTACCTATCACATCAGATATTTGCTTTAATTTTCTGTGAATGGTGGTAGTTGAGATTGCACTGTTCAGGGGTCTTCTCCACATAAATGCGGCCAGGAAAATTGCTGCAGTGCATTAAATGCGGTGGTAGCAGTTTTTTCTTTTAGATATTTATCTGTTCTTATCATCTCTAGGCGTGCCCAAAGCTTATCCTTATCGTGGAAGTAGTTGGAAAGATCACTCAAATCTCCAGTATATTTGCTTGATCAAGTCCCCTTGAAATCCGAGGAGAACGACCTCTTTGGACCATTAGGGTTATCTTCGAACTACTCCTCTCGTTCATTTCCAGGTACATTTCTTCCACCTAGACTCCTTCTTAACCAATTTCTTCTCTTCGAATACATAGTGATATTCGAATTGGGCTCTAAGCCCAACACATGACGTTGGGCTTTTACACCCACAAAAGTATTATAATTCAAACTTAAGATATATTTTAGGAAATATTTTACTCATATAATTATATTTCCTAAAAAATAATATATATTTTTTTTAATTTGAAAAAGAGATTAGTTATTTTTTTATGATTTTTTTTTTTTATTTTCATAATTGTTATGTGCATATGGAAAGTTTGTCTATTTGGAAATATATTAATTTTAGAAATTAATACACCTAATAAGGAATAATTATTACAATCCTTTTAGAGATAAATAGTTATTCTTCATTTTAAAGAATATCTATTCATAAAGAATGACTATTCGCTATAATAAAAACATATCTAAACTACTTAATAGTTATACTATAAAAATAACTATTACATTATAATACCTATTACAGTCTACGAAATGTAAATATTACCAGTACTTATAAAAAATTAATTCAATCACCACTTGGTACTAATTGTTCGAAGTGTTAGGTGTGTACAAGGCAAGGGTGCACTTCTCTAGACATTTTGAAGGAGCTCAAAAGTCAAAAACTCATTAAGTCAAAACACTGCATCTATACAAATGGCCCACCAAAAAGCACCTGTGCGTTGAAATATCAGTGATTTCCCATCAAAAGAAAGAGATCTAGCCCCAGAACCTTGTTGATGAGCAGCTGTCTTGCTTTCCTTGTGACTCAACTGTGGTTTTGTTACTGCCTATTATTAAAAATAGTTAAAAATTAAAAATTAAAAATATTGTAACAAAATAATTTTTAAATATGTGTATAGTATTGTAAAACTTAATTTTAAAGTTAAATTTACGTTTTTTCGTATTTACCAGCCTTGTAAATAGTGCACAAAATCCAGCTAAAAACCTTTAACAGAATGTCTTAAAATTATGCTTTCATTTCTCCAGCTTGAGGACTTTCCATTTTTCCATTCAAAACAATCGCCTCCTTCTAGGATCAAAGTTTCAAACAAATCTATAAAACACTACTATAGAAAATTTTAAAAATTTACTTCATTGGATTAAGTAAAATCATCTATAGTTTTACTTTTATTTGTATGCTTAATGGTATTGTACGATTGGTTAATAAACTTTTATTCAACTGAAATTTCATGTATTTTCAATAAAGATATCCTAAGTTTAAATCTTCATTCTTACTTAAGATGTATAAAAAAAAAAAAAAAATAGTAATATAATATTGTGCATATGATCCGAAAGGTTTTCTAAAAAAATAAAATTTTAATTTATAATTTTCATTCAGTTATTGATCACATAAAAAATACTTATTATTAATGATTCAAAATTATGCACCTTTATATGTGTGCGTTGAATTTATAATTTTTTTTAATAAAATTTTATTTTGTAAATTTTAGAAACTACTTATTATTAAACAGTTGAAATTACAATAAACAAATCATTATATACATAAATACTTTTAACAATCTCTTAATAAGATAGAATTTTTTTAATTTCATTGACGAAGTGTTTGGTTAGGATGAAAACCAATTAGATGAAAAATATGAAGAAAAAAAGGGGGAGAAAGTACCATTTCCCCTTGTTTGGTAAAGATAAAAAATAGAGGGGAAAATAGGTGGTTCTAAGGTGTTTTTTGTCGAGCCCACTAAAACTCAATCTTTCTAACTTGAGGAGAAAATGAAAGAGAAAATGGGGGGTTTTGAAGTAATGCCCTTCTAATAATGTTAGCCACCAACAGCTCTTGTTTTTTTCTCCTTATTTGGTCTTCTTAAAAGGGTAGAAGAGTAAATTTATATATATATATTTTCATGATCACTTTTTTTTTTCTCAATAAAAAAAGAAAAAATTATATTAATTTTCTATCATTTCACTTCTCCTAACCAAACACGCATGATGGAAAATTGAAATATTTTCTATTCTCCTAACATTTTCCATCATTTCCTTTTATCCTCCCAACCACACAGAGACTAAGGCCCTTGTTATAACCAAACAATACATTATGATATGATTATTCTTTCCAATAACATAATTGTCCGATTTTTTTGTTGATTTTTTTTTCTTTTGAGCTTTGTTAGACTCATCTACTAACTCCTTCACTCTTATTTTTAATTTCACCTCTAATTATCCTTGCTGAGACTAATTTCCTTATGCTGGACCCTGAAACATAGGCCAACCTCTTCTAAGAAAGATAATTCGAATGTGCTGGCTAGAATGAGAGCTAGGCAGGCAAAAGAAGCTAAGAGTGTATCTAGTATGGCGGAATTTTCTTGTTCATAATTTGTGGGCATTAATCAAGGATTATAACCTTGATGTAGTCTTTTTAATGGAATTAAAGTTATATTTTGAGGGATAAAAAGCAATAGTTGATCAGATAGGTTTCAACAATTCAATAATTGTTCCAGCCAATGGTTTGGCTGTGTGTTTGTTTGGGAAAAAAAAGGGTTTCATATGATGGTTACCCTTGAAAGCAAGAATTTTATCAATATAAATCGCGATTTCCAAGCCCCAATCAACCATGGATGTTCACGGTTATGTTTGGGCCTCACTCAAAATCTTTTCTAGGAGTCTTGGTCCAAATTGCAGGGGCTTTCTCTAGGCCATGGCTCTGCCCAGGTAAATTTGGTAATAGGACCCTCTAATAACTAAAAAGAAGCAAAATAACTAGGCTTATATAATCAAGATTCAAGAATACAATCAAGAATGGGCCTACGAAAATGAAGTATACTCAACTATTTTCCAATTCTATATATATATGCTGAACATGCTAAGCATGTGCTTCGGTTATAAAATTTTCTAAAACAAAAATCATGTATGTGAGCAGAGTTAAATACTTAATAGAAACGAAAATGGTAAACGCGAGCAAAAATAAATATAAAACAAAAACAAAAAAGAAGAAGAAGAAAAAGAAAAAGAATAAAGCAAGAGGAATGGTGATTATCAACATTTTGGGAATGTTTTACTCTCATGAAGCCAATCTTTTTTCTTTTTCTTTTTCTTTTTTTTTTTTGTTTTAAAGATGCAATAGGATTTGAATTTATAGAATCAATTCTATGGTGATTATTCTTTTTTATCTTTTGGTGAGTGTGATGATTGTTCTATATCATACTTTATTAGTTGAACTAACTAAAATTTTCGTTTATAATTTTATCTAAGAGTTTATATATTAAAAAATAGTCTTCCAACTTTTGATGATACTATTCTACTTCCTGCTCATGAGGGTCTTGAAAATCTCATGGAATGGTACTAAAATAGGTTTGATTTTGAAAGTTATATGACAGAACTGACTATGTAAAAGGGTATCAATTTAACATAGATATTCCCTATGCTTTGATGACTCAAAGAAACGTTCTCTAATTAGATTACTTGACGGATTTTCTCTCTTTGTTGGCTCTGCTTAAAATGCTAAAACGTTGTTGATGCTGACTGCTTAAATTGCTTCTGGTTAAGGGTATCTGACATTTGAGAGAGCATTTAGATTTAGGCCTATTACTTTTTAAATCTTTAGATATTTGTAATTTAGAAAAGACTAAAAGAGGTTGCTTCCCAATGATGATGAACAATAATGAGAATGGTCAATGTAACCTAGACGGCACATCTTCGTTGACAATTTTTTTTTTTTTTTTTTTTTTTTTTTTTTTTTTTTTTTTTTTTTTTTTTTTTTTGCATACAAAGGAAATTTTATGGAAGGGAAATAAACTTACAGACACAAAACAGAGTTTAAACAACAAAACAAGAGTGACTAGACCCTTGATTTAAGGTACATACCAAACTGAAAAGAAATAAACACATAACAAAGAACAACAAAGCTAAACAACACAGAAAGGTGTTGATTCCGTATTTTGTCCGTCCTCAAATTGCATGTCGGACCCCCAAAAATCCAAAAATATTATTTTCTCTCTACGGAGCCATGAGGACATCTAGAACGACATGATGCAACCCATTTGGGCACCGGAGCACCCAAAGTGCCTTTTTTTGCTAAAATTATCAAAATGCCCCTAGTCAACCCTAGGTTTAACCAAAGGTCAAACAAACGTTTTCCATAATTTTACATCAAACCCAAACTTCTCGGAGATTTTTAAACAACTTTGACCAAGTTTGACTCGAAGTCGATTTCGGGTGGGCCCAAAAACCCTAATTTTGATCCAGCCGTCAAAACAGGTTGAAACTAACATTATTACGAAGATTATCAAATTCTCATTCCAACGACTATTCATGGGTCGAAATCAGAGTTAAAACGGTTGAGATATCGAGAAAATTGTGAAAACCACGTCTGCTAACTTCCTGGAGCCATAACTTTTTATCTGACCGTTGGATTTTTTAGTTCCATACCTTTTTAGAAACTGAAAATGAAGATCTATCCAAGGGTATCAAGATCAGCCCAATCAAGTGAGGTTTGAGGCCGGTGGCCCTACAAAGGGTGTCAATTCGAGTTATTGTGTCGGGTTTGTGTCGTGCCAAGGTAGGGGTATTCTACTAAATGGCTCAACCCCAACCCGACCCATTTAATAATCGTGTCATGATCTTTCAACTCTAACTCGACCTGTTAATAAAGCGGGTTGGCCTGACCCAACCCATTTGACACACTTAATAGACAAGTCGTGTTGGGTTAACAAGAATATAACATAACCCATTTCAACTTGTATAATATTAAATATAACATCTATCTAGAAATAATTTTTTTTACATCCCAAAAACAATGCATACACTTCAAGTTTTTAACCCACATTCTTGTAATCTTTAAAAGCAATACCCATCAGATCTAGTTTATAAACTATCTCAATAAACCCACTTGCTAGATATGCAGACAGTGTCCAATACTAATATAAACACCAAAAAAAAAAAAAAACTCGCACAAGACAAAAGCTACAACCGTTGCCTTAAGCAACAATTAATATGTCTCATATATTAATAACTGCACATGGGTTCAAAGTTTATAGAACAAAAGCATTATGCAGAAAAAATAAACACATTAGAGAGAGAGAGAGAGAGAGAGCAATAACCGGTTTGAGACTTTGAGTTTGAGAATTGGGCGTGAAACTATAAGATAGTAGAGTGACTAGTAAATTTTTTTTTTTTTTAAAATAGAGATTTATAAGAAAGTTTAGAGATTTAGGGTTTTTAGGGTTTAGAGATCTAGTAGGGTTTGTAAAGTTTCAATTTCCAATTATATCTCTTGTAAGTTTTTGTAATTACTCACTTTTCTTTTTAAATTTAAAATATATGTTGGATATAAAAAGGTATTTAAAAAATCTAAAATAAAATAAATATTTATTTGCTATACAAATTAAACGGGTTGTATTAAGTAGGTCATTTTGAGTTCTCCCAAATGCCAAAAAATACCAAAAAACACTCCAAAAAACACATTAAAGTCTCTTGATTCTTCCCTTTTCACCAAGAACACAAGGTATTGCTTTTGCACTCAATCTTCCTTTCCTTGGTTCTACACTTTGGATTTGGGGTTTAGGGGTGTGGATGTAGCTTTTTAGCTATCATCCACACCCTTAACCTTCTAAATCTTTTTCCTAGCATGTTCTTGCTCTTTTTGCCATGATAATATGCTTTGTTGCTTTCTTTGACATGTTTCTTGCTTTATCTTGTTTCTAGCATGTTTTTAGTTTAGATCCATGTTCTCTTATGCTTGTTCACATGCTTATATGTTTAGATCTACATGCTTAGGGTTTTTATGCCATGTTTTGTGCTTAGATCTATGTCCTTACATGCTTATATGTTTAGATTTACATGCTTACGGTTTTATTCCATGTTTCCTTTGTTTTGTTCCTCTTTTTGCTTTGTTTTGATGTTAGGGTTATGTGCTCATGTGCTTGATACCATGTCTATGGTTATGCTTTGCTCGGATCTATGTGCTCGTATGCTTTTTGCCATGTTTTATGCTTAGATCTGTATCCGTACATGCTTATATGCTTGGATTCATGTTCTTTCATGTTTATGTGCTAGCTTTCACATGTTCACACACGCGTTGCGATGCCTATGCCCAGATCTACATTTTTACATGCTTGCATGCTTGGATCTAGGTTTTCACATGCTTATATGTCCAAATCTATGTTCCTACATGCTCGCATGTTTAGATCTGTGCTCTGCTTACTTTATGCCACCCTCCATGTGTTTGTGTGCTCCATGCCATGTCTGTGTGCTTAGACCTAGGCTATGTTTGCCTTGTCATATGCTATTGTAGCCTTTTTGTTGCTTTACCTTTCTTTCTTGTATTTTGGCCATGTGGTTAGGACCCGATCTAGACCCTGTGGTCTTTGTCATCGTCCATATACCTTGGCCCATATCAAAGGGTTTTGGATCACCCGTTTGCATATCTATGCTTGCTTGCTTCTATGCTTTATCTTCTGTGCTAGCCTCTCCAGTTCTAGGCTTTGCTATGCTTGATGGCCTTAGTGGCTTATGGTTGTGTGGTTACATCTGACGCCCATGAGGCCTTGTCTGGATGTAACCACTTGGGAGGCATCTTCATAATCCCTTTTCCGCTTCGTGTGATGATATACTTACCATGCTTGTTTGCGCCATCTGTTGGTTTTCTATGCATCTTTACACGCTTGCTTACATGTTCATGCATGAGTCTTACTTGCTAGTGTGTCGTCCATGCTTTAACACAATGAAGTCATGGACATTCGATTCCAAACCTACATTTGTCCCTCGTGGACACCCCATTTTTTGTGTTTTCCTTGCTTGTTTGCCTTTTTTGTTTGTTGATTAGTTTTCTTGCTTTTGTCACATGCTGTGCTTCCCATATCTATCTTGCTTGTTTGCTTTGCGACCTTGTGCGTTTATCTACGCTTTTTCCTTCTTTTGCTTGTCTATTGGTTTTCTTGTCTATTGGTTTTCTTGTCTTTGCCTTTGCATGTACACATATGGGGTGAAGATGCATGGAGCTAGGACATGATCTCCTAAGCGCAAGGAAAAAGGGCAAGGACGCGAGCACATGGTCGAGCCAAGCGACTGTAGTCAGTAGGTTTAGGAGTTTAGCCTTTTCCCTTTGGTTATGTGCTCTTTAAACCTCCTCCTTCCTCCTCCCTATCTCCCTTAGATGGTTTGTATTAGATATATCATGCTTTGTACCATTCGTCCTTATCTCTAGAGTATGGAGACCCCTGTTTATTTTTCTACACTTATATTTTGGGCCACACTCTAGGAATGTAAGCATTTACTTTCCTGCTCTGTGTGCTAATATTGTGCATGATGCATATATATATATATATATAACTGCTTGCCCCTTTCTAGTGTGACTATCGCGATCCGTGTCACTTAAGGCTAGCAATGCCTAATTTTAGCTACGAAAGTAAGGCTACTTCTCATTGGATTTTTGTGATGAAAATCTAGCACTATGCTCTAATGCCTTAGGAAAGAATATATTGGGACCACACCCTTTCAAAAGCCAAAACCTCAAAGCCCCTTATGCATGCAAAGCCCTAAAAGTCAATGCCAAAATCATGTTTTTATTGTCAATCTCCAAAAATTAAGGTTTTATCAAAATAAAGAACTGTCCTTGGGATTGGCGTTGTGGGGTGCCTAACACCTTCCCCACACATAACCAAACTTTCAGACCTAAGAATCAAGATTTTTTGCCATCCACACTAGATTAGGAAAAATGACATTTTTCTTAACCTAGGATTGATAATAAAATCAACTAGAAATAGGTGACCAATCACACCTTAGAAAAACCCAAAGTTTGGCTAGAAGCCACCTGCAATCCAGAATCAAATTAGCAAACTTATGTAGATAATCCATATCATTGTTAATCCATTTAGAGGCTAGAAGAGAGTCAGTCTGTAGATTAACAAATTTGTGATTTCGATTCCAAGCTAGTTTCAAAGCTTCATGGATTGCCCATACTTTAGCTATTGTGTTATTCGTTTTTCCTAAGTGTAGTAAGAAGGCCTATAGCTAATTAACCACAGGATTTTTAGCTATACCACCTGCTCTAGATTCTCCTGAGTTACCTTGAAAGCTTCCATCAGTGTTAATAGTAATAGAAGGGTGTGTGGCAAGTGTCCATGATATATGAATGTTAGCGGGATGCTGAAAAGAAGGTGAAGGTATAGAACTTAAGAAGAATTTTGTGGCATGATCAATGGCTTTTTGTCCTATCATTTGTAAGGGTATGTTTTGGTTGTTAAAAACAAGAAAATTTCAACCTAACCAAATGGACCATAGATTAAAAGCAAAAACAATATTCCAAGGAAGATAATTAGAAGTGGTAATAGCAGTAGCAATACAATTCAATTTACACCAGGTATGTAAATTTTTTATACAAGCAATGTGGGGAAATGTAAGCCAAATCTGTCTAGCAAAAAAACAATCCTGCAAGAGATGGATTGGAGTTTCCAATTCGTTGCAGCGCAGATAGGATAGTTGAGTGATGGTTGAAAAGGCGAATTGTAGGAAAAACACATGGAAAATACAATTTTATATCTCATACAAAATATACGCAGTGGAAAATTAACAGATCTACTTCATTCGCAATTAATAACATGTACTATATAAATTTCAGAATTTAAGAACAAAATAGTGTACCTTGGTGCGGTGAAATTTAAAACTAAATATTAGAAGTACTTGGGAACATTTTTAATTTTCACTCCAATTCCACTCATGCCCAAGAAGTGTGGTCTCTTAATCAGTTTACACGTATGTGTTCAAAGGAGAATAAGAGAGTTGCTTACACTCACATACACACCATTTTCATACATTACAATGCATTACTAAATTCTATATGTTTCTCTCCTTATATATAACAAATTATCTAATTGGGCTAGCCTTTTGGGTTAATCCAATTGGGTTTTAGTAGATGGCTTAGAGTGGGACCAAAAGGGATAAATAAGACACTAGCTCCAATGGGTTTTAGGCCTTTTTGTCAACTCTTGACAAACCCAAAATTATCATTAATTATATTTAATACCACTATATAAATATAATTGCATTTTAAGCCTTATTAATAAATTAAATCCCAAGACTTTATTATACATTCAACCCCTACATTAATATATTCATAGTAATACAAAATCGTGAATGTTAACTGCCACTTTGAAGATTATAACAAAGGAATATTTTATATCTATGTTAAGAGATTATGAATTCTATCTTGAAAATATATGTTCCTTCAACATTAAATGTGACTGCCCAACATACTGAGGTTTTGATCGTAACTTTAGATTTCACACCTAATATATCAAAGTAACATACAGTTCATGATCAGGTTCATTATTCTCTCGGGATTGAGAGTTGATATAAATAGAAGTTGTGAGATTTATTATTCATTTGACAGTCGTTAGTAGAATAATAAATCTTACAACAGTCTAATTCAATATGTCTTAATACTTAAAATATATCAACATATCTACTAGAAGTCTCCACTTCCATGATCAAGACAAATCATTTTAGTTGATATGTTATAGTCTTCGCAGATGAAATACCCAATTTTATCACCAACTACGAACTAAAATTCTAAGTTTATAAAGAACTTGTGATTTATATCTTCTGTGACTAAATCACATAAATCACATACTGTGCATCTTATGGACTATATGATAATGTCTAAATATTCATGTTACCATTATTTTAGATAATAATAAAACAATTTTATTAATTACAACATAATATCATATATAGCATCATACTATAGGATTTAAAGGGCACATATCCCAACAATCTCCCATTTGCCCTAAAACTATTGTGCACTAATCTAACTTTCATTCCCTCTAAATATGACTCAAAAGTCCTTTGGGGCAAGACTTTGGTAAAGCGATCTGCTAGATTATTTGCATTATCAATCTTTGCTGCTACTATATCTCCTCGAGCAACAATGTCTCGAATGATGTGGTACTTTCCTTCAAAATGCTTTCATTTCTTGTGATTTCTTGGATCTTTGGATTGTGCAACTACTTCAATATTGTCACAGAACAATGTGATAGGAACTGGCTCCATTCTAACAACACCAAGATCAAAAAGGAATTTCTTGAGCCAAATAGCTTCCTTTGCTGCTTCATAAGCAGCAACATATTTAGCTTCTATGGTGGAGTCAGCAATACAAGATTGTTTAACACTCCTCCAACTTATAGCTCCACCTCCCAAGGTAAACATGCAACCTGAAATAGACTTTCTAAAATCAAGATCTAACTGAAAATCTAAATCTGTATAACCAATGGGAATCAAATCCTTACTATGGTAAACAAGCATATAATCTCTCGTTCTCCTTAGATACTTAAGAATATGATTTATAGTTTGCCAATGTTTAAGTCCTGGATTTAATTGATATCGACCGACCATGCCAACTGAATAACAGATATTTGGTCTAGTATAAAGCATGACATACATGAGACTTCCCACTGTAGAAGCATAGGGAATTTCTCTCATCATATTTTCTTCCTTAAGAGTCTTAGGCGTTTGATCATTAGATAACAGAAGTCCATGTCTGAAAGAGTGTAATCCTCTTTTAGAATTTTGCATGCTAAACCGTTCCAGAACCTTAGCTATATACCCTACTTAAGATAAGCCTAATATCCTATTCTTGCGATCTCACCAAAGCTTGATCCTTAGGATATAGCTAGCTTCACCCAAGTCCTTCATATCAAATTGGCTTGACAACCATATCTTAACCGATGACATCATCCCTACATCATTTCCAATTAGTAGAATGTCATCAACATAAAGCACTAGAAAGATTACTACTTTATCTTGATGTCTTTTGTACGCACATAGTTCATCAAGATTTTGTTCAAAACCAAATGATTTGATTGCTTGATCAAATCTGATGTTCCATAATCTAGATACTTGCTTAAGTCCATACATGGACATTTTCAATTTGCATACCATATGCTCTTGGTTCTTTACTACAAAATATTCTGATTGCATCATATAGATTTCTTCTTCAAGATTGCCATTAAGAAATACAGTCTTGACATTTATTTGCCAAATCTCATAATTATAATGAGCAGTAATAGATAAGAGAATTCTGATAAATTTAAGCATTACTACTGGTGAAAATGTTTCTTCATAATCAATACCTTCTTTTTGTGTATACCCTTTCGTCGTTAGCCTAACTTTAAAGGTTTCAACCTTTCTATCTATCCCTCTCTTCCTCTTGTAAACCCATTTGCAACCAACAAGTTTAATGCCGTTAAGCACCTTTACAAGATCCCAAACTTGATTGGAATATATAGAATTCAATTTAGATTTCATAGCTTTAACCCAATGATGTGCATCCATATCTTTCATTGCCACTTTATAAGTTTAGGGATCCAATTCAAGCACTTCTGAATTAGCTTCAAAAGTTTCTCCTAGACCTATAAATCTTACAGGTGGCCTTATAATCCTCTCATTATGACAAGGCACCTGTGTACTAGTGATCTTATGAGTAGAATCTTGTGGTGTATCTAATACAACCATATCATTTCTAGTTTCATCCATTGGTTGTTCAATTATAGGTTCATCTATTTTAGCTAAGACAACTTTACTTCTAGGATTAAAATTATTCACATAATCATCTTCTAAAAATTTGGCATTGGTGCTAACAAACACTTTATTATCTTTATTATTATAGAATAAATAACCCTTAGTTTCCTTTGAATACCCTAAAAACATGCATACTTCTGTTTTTGCTTCCAACTTATCAGACTTCCCTTTCAACACGTGCTGGACATCCCTAAATGTGGAGGTATTTCATACTAGGCTTGCGCCCACTCCACAATTCCTTAGGTGTGTAGGAACTGATTTTGATGGAACTAAATTTAAAATAAGCATTGTAGTTTTTAGTGCATATCCCCAAAAGGAAATTGGTAAAGTTGAATAAGTCATCATGAACCTAACCATTTCTAAAAGAGTCTTGTTCCTTTTCTTTGCTACACTATTTTGTTGAGGAGTTCCAAGTTCAGTCAATTGGAATACAATCCCATTTTGAGTTAAATAATCCTTGAAATCCCTAAGAAGGTATTCGTTACCTCAATCAGATCGAATGGCCTTTATGCTTTAACCCAATTGATTCTCAACTTCAACCCTAAACTCTTTGAACTTTTCAAAAGTTTCGGACTTCCGTCTCATTAGGTACACATAACCATATCTTGAGTAATCATCCGTAAAAGTGATGAAGTACTCATAACCAAAGGAGTCAATACTGTACAAGAAGCCGTTTCGGTTTGGTCAAGAAAATGAAATATTTCGGTACCTATTGATACCGGTGTACCGTTTCAAAGTTACTGCAATTATATATATATATATATATATATATGTAGACTTAAAAAAAAAATTCTATATAAATTAATACATCTAATTACATTTCAAAATTTTACCTATTTTGTTCAAATTAATTTAAACCATTTCACAACTCAATAAAAAAAATTAAAAAGCATAACAAGCCTTCTACATAGGAGTGGTCAAAAAGAAAAAAGAATGGTAAACTATAAACGATTTTCTAATAAATTAAAAAAAAAATCAAAAATAAAAAAATAAAAAAAGTAAAAGAATGGCAGATAAACCACGTTGGTTTTTCCGCCCATCAGTAACTTTTGTAAAAAAAGAAAAAAAAAAAAGCTTTTAATAAGAAGTAGAAAGTGGGTAGGTGTGAAACAGTGGAAGTCATCTTAAGTCTTAACCTCTTGTCCCTTGGGTTTCTCTGCTAACATTTTGTTTAGAAACGTAGACCAGAAATGCCAAAAGAAAAAGAGTGACAACGAGGAAGAGAAGAAAACTAAAGAAGCTACTATGGGATGGCAGCAAGCTCAAGCCTTAAGATTTGACAATATCTCATTAGTGGATGAAGGTTCAACAATGGTGAAGAGGCATTGTAAGTAGCAGTTTTTTTTTATGAAAATCCATTTTAGTTTGTACCGGTCCAAAATGAAGTTACCGCCAAAAAGCAACGAAATCCGCCGAAATGGTCGAAACAAGCCGAAGCACATTGATATTTAGGACGGTACGAATCAACCCAATTTCTATACCGGTCCAAGCACTAGGATGAAAAATTTCGGCCGGAATTAACTTCTTTGCTCATAACCCCCTTTTGCTTGGGTTGACATAGCACCACATACATCCGTATAAACTAATTCTAGCAACTCTTGGGCTTTTCTGCCTTTTGCATTAAAAGGTCTTTTGGTCATTCTGCTCTCCAAAGAAGATTCATAAACTGGAAATTCATCAAAGTCCAATGGCTCTAAGAGTCCATTTTTTATCAGTCTTTGAATTCTGTTTAAATTAATATAACACAAACGCAAGTACCAAAGATATGCATCATTAGTAGAAGTAAACTTTCTCTTTAATGATTTTACATGAGAATTATTATCTAATTTAGAATTGTATAATTCATGCTTATTAGGAGTTAAAATATAAAGACCATCAATAATATTGTCAGAACCGATAAATACTTTATCCTTCTTTATTACAACATCGTCTTTGAGGATAACATAATATCCATGTCTACCTAAATAAGTTGCAGAAATTAAATTCCTACAAATGTTAGGTACATGCAAACAATCTTTTAATATTAAAACTCTAGAACCAAAATACAAATTAAACACTCCAACAGCTACAACTGGAATTTTGCTCTCATCAGCCAAAGTAAGAAACAGTTCCCTTTCATTCAGCTTTCTGGTTTCCTAGAACCCCAGTAAAGTATTGCAAATATGATTAGTACAACCTAAATCTACACACCAGGAATCCATGGGATTTTGTACTAAACATATTTCAAGAAGGAATGAACTTTTCATACCCTTATCACCAAACATCTCTTTCAGACTTAGCATTATGTCCGAAGCTAGTTCTACATCCTGCATTTGATGTTGTAGAACATTTGAGATAGATGCTAGGATATAGCACTTGGCCATCTTATTAGATTTCTACCAAAGATCATATTGTTGTTTTTCCTCAGGAGGAGCATCTAATGATGGGAAGTTAGGACAAGGTTCATAAAGCACGAATTTGTGCTTTTCAGCAGTGAGAACAATGTCCAAGTTTCTTTTCCAGTTAACATAGTTGGATCCAGTCAGTTTGTTTTGATTAAGAATAGCAACAAGCGGGCTAAAAGATACCATGATTTAAATCTGAAAATAACAAACATGAATATAATAAGTAAACCGGACATTATCAATTTAGCGTATAAACAATAGTATGGAACCTTAATAAAACTATATCATAAAATATGCAACAAAAACCTAATCCATGTCTATAATTCCTTGATAGCAAGTATATTATAAACATCATGATTGATTTAGAACTATTTTCATTATTAGTGCTATCATGATAACTCTTATCAAACACTAATAATATGCAGTTTGAACTTGAGCCTCTAAGTAAATAATGACATAGCTCCTTTGGGAGGTTAACATTATACTTAGTCTAGTATACACCATTATCTAGAATTATGTGTGGCCATATTCCATCTGCCTTATAGTGTTTAAACTTGTAGTATAATGAAACAAAACACCCTCCTTTGGGATCACGAGGCATATACGCCAAGACGAGGTGCTTGTTCACACTATTTTAAACGGGTAAGTTCAATCTTGTAGTACTATGAAATAAACACTCTCCTTTAGGATCGCAAGGCATATACGCCAAGACAAGGTGTTTACCCACACTACTATGACCCGATAATGGAGGTCGTGAGATTCAACCCTTGTATCTCTCTCCCACTAGATATTTTAAAAGAAAGGTTTTTAATTAGAAATCATGTGTATCCTCATCACACATAGCCTTTCACTTTTAAATGTGAAAACACTTAGTGAAAATTCAAAATTCATAGCTTTCAATCGATCGAACCTTTTTCACGATTGGTCCAAAAAGTGAAGAAATTCGTACCAAACCTTTTGCCCAACTCGATTGATACTCGATCGATTGAAAAAGAACATTCGATCAATAGGAAGCAACTTTCGATCAACCAAAAATATAAAGAAAATCATCACATAGATTCTGTCCAATTCGATCGACTCTCGATTGCTAGTTGATCGATTGAAAAGGAACATTCGATCGATCCAAAATAAATTTCGATCGATCGAAACATGTGATGAAATTTTCTAGAAGGTTTCCATCTTACTCAATTGGTCGAAGGTGATTCTCGATTGATCGAAACTAGTGAAACTGAATTTTTCCAGAATTTTCACCAAACAGTTTTCAACGGTTTTTCATGAACTAACTACCATCATATGAACATAATAGATTAAGTTTGAGATCAAAAACTTAATTCCATTGATGTTATAGCCTTGAAGTTCAATCTAACATACTTAATATCAAACTTAAACAACATCATAATATCAATATCAGTTTTTATCAAACATCAAACAATAATTTCAATAACCATGCAGAAAATTGATTATAGAATCTTCTAACATCATGAAATTACTATCTTTGATTCCAAAACTCACAAAACATGTTATGCAATTTCAAAATTGAAGACCGCTCAGATACCAATTGCAAGAAAAATACATGAAAAATACAGTTTTGTATCTCATACAAAACATACGTAGTGGAAAATTAACGGATCCATTTCATTCGCAATTGATAACATGTGCTATGTAAATTTCAGAATTTAAGAAGGACAAGGATTTGCTGCAAACAGGTTTGCTTGAGCTGCTGCATACAGGGTTAGGTGGCAAAACATTAAAGTGACACATGTTTAGTGGTCTCATGTAACGCACATGACCAATTAATTCATTTGAGATGACAAACGGCAGTAACGTTTGCTCTCTCCCTCCTCCATCCAAGCCCAGATCCCTCTCTCTCTTCTCCTCCTTTGTTCTTCTCAAAAGTCAGAAAACCCTAGCCACCTAACCCATATTAACCCACCGTGCCCAGCCATGACCTACCCATATCGTATCGATAAAGCAATGCGCCAGATCGAACCACCCAGCAACCATCAATACAAAAAATACTCCATTGATGACAATCCTAGAAGCCAATTTGAACCACCCTTAAGCAAATCTATGGTCTAGTAACCAATTGAAGCAACCCACAGAGACAAACACGGTCAGGTGGGTCGGCGGTGATAGCATGTAGTGGGCGGAGTTATTTTTTAATGGGTTAGGTGGGCTGGGGATTCTAATGAGAGAAAATGAGGAATAGAGGTGGAAGAGAGAATCTGATGATAAGGAGAGATGAGTTTTGAGTCTAATAGGTTTTGCCTAAGCCATTTGACAGAGAAACGAGAGAAACATTAACAGAGAAATTCCACTCATAGTTGGTCATGTGTCTTGGACACATGTCGGGTTTGATATGGGTAGGTCATGGCTGGGCATGGTGGGTTAATATGGGTTAGGTGGTTGGGGTTTTCTGACTTTTGAGAAGAACAAAGGAGGAGAAGAGAGAGAGGGATCTGGGCTTGGATGGAGGAGGGAGAGAGCAAACATTAACGCCGTTTGTCATCTCAAATGAATTAATTGGTCATGTGTGTTGCATGAGACCACTAAACATGTGTCACTTTAATGTTTTGCCACCTAACCCTGTATGCAGCAGCTCCAGCAAACCTGTTTGCAGCAAATCTTTGTCCATTTAAGAATAAGACAACGTACCTTGATGCGGTGAAATTCAAAACCAAAGATTAGAAGTACTTGGGAACACTTTTAATCTTCACTCCAATTCCACTCATGCCCAAAAAGTGTATTCTTTCAATCAGTTTACACATATGTGTTTAAGGGAGAATAAGAGAGTGGCTTACACTCACATACACATAATTTTCATACATTACAATGCATTTCTAAATTCTGTATGTTTCCTTCCATATATATAACTAATTATCTAATTGGGCTAGCCTTTTGCGCCATTCTAATTAGGCTTTAGTATGTGGCTTGGAGTGGGACCAAAAGGGACAAATAAGACACTAGCTCCAATGGGTTTTGGGCCTTTCTGTCAACTCTTGACAAGCCCAAAATTACCATTAATTATATTTAATACCACTATATAAAAATAATTACATTTTTGGCCTTATTAATAAATTATATCCCAAGACTTTATTATACATTCAACCATTTCATTAAAATATTCGTAGTAATACAAAGTCATTAATTTTGACTATCACTTTGAAGATTACTATATCTTAATCCTTGAGTACCCGGTTTAATCCTTTAAGTTATTAATAATATATTTATGAAATCCAATTTCATAAATATATATTTTAGTAACTCCTTACTAAAATGGTTAAGCCTAACACTTTGAATAACCAAACCTATTAAATTTATCTCAAGAGAATATTTTATATCTCTATTAAGAGATTATGAATTCCATCTTAAGAATATATGTTTCTTCAACATTAAATGTGGTTGCCTAACATACTAAGGTTTTGATCATGACTTTAGATATCACTCCCGATATATCAAAACAGCCTACACTTCATGATCAGGTTCATTATTTTCTCAGGATTGAGAGTTGATGTAAATAGAAGTCGTGATATTTATTATTTATTTGACGATGGTTAGTAGAATAATAAATATCACAGCGGTCCAGTTCAATATGTCTTAACACTTAAAACACATCAATATATCAACTAGAAGTCTTCACTTCCATGATCACCACAAATCATTTTAGTTGATATATTATAGTCTTCATAGATGAAATGCCCAATTTCATCACTAATTACGAACTAAAATTATGAGTTTACAAAGATCTTGTGATTTATATCTTCTGTGACTAAATCATATAAATCACGTACTATGCATCTCATGGACTATATAATAATGTTCAAATATTCATGTTACCATTATTTTAAATAATAATAAAACAACTTTATTAATTACAACATAATATCATACATAATGTCATACATAACATCATACAATAGGATTTAAACACAAATATGATAGATTAGGCAAGAATTTTATTGTGAGCACATTTCTAGATAAAGAGTTTGATTTTGGGAGGAATTTTGAGTTTCCAAATCCATGTCCAATATTCAGATTGCCCTAAAACGTCATTAGTGCTCAATCTTCGTGATAAAAGGTAAGCTGATTTTACTGAATAGATTCTTGAATCGTGGTTCCATATTTGTTGATCTTGGGTTGAATTTGATTGTGTATAAGATAAGGGAATGACTTGAATAAAAATGGTAATTTTCGTAGGCAATTGCATCCTTACCCTAATATAGCTTTCCACGAATGGGAGTCATTCCTAAAATTAGTGAGAAGGAAATTGCTATTATTAAAGTGTTTTATGCCCAAGAAAAGTTGACCACAAACTATTAGGAGATTTCCATAATCGCAAGCTTAGTTAGCTAGGAAAGTTTCGTTACTTCATTGACAATTACAAGTAAATTGGTGGCGTTTCAAAATATCAATCAACCTCAATTTCATTCAAATTACAATTAATCATTGGTGGCAAGGCTTCTTTACATCTAGTGTGAAGATCACCTAAAGAAAAGAAAAGAAAAGAAAAGAAAAAACCTGAAACATTTATAAAAGATCCATTAACTTGGAGTTTGAATGCAACTTTGTTGAAGATCCTTTTTTGTTATTTGTCAAGCCCATTTTCTACTTGTAGAACTTGGGCTTTTTAAGTCCATAATAGAGTTATGGGTGGAATTAGATTCAGTTCCATCATGGAAAATAGATTTGTTCGACAAAACCAACTTGTGCATAAACAAGAGGTCCAAAGTCCAAGGAGAAATTCATGCAAAATGGCTTTGATACAGCTTCCACCATGGAACCTTTCCCATCAGTTGCTAACGTGGAATTTTTCTCCATAAACTGCTATTATGGGACCTCTCCCCACATTCCACTTATGTTGAACCATTCTCTATCTTTCATCACTGTGGAGCCTTTTTCCGCCTTTCTATACTTTCTCATTGTGTTACTAGGTTTTGCTTTTGGGTTGGTTCCACCAAGGTATAAAACAATAATACTCAACAATGCGTTAGTTATTACTTGGCCACAACATTTGTGGTTCACCCGAACCCAAATCCAATTATGAATCTACTAGAACTTAGATTCATTGGAGCAAAATGAGAAATACTTAGAGTTTAGAGAATCTTTCTTAGGTCCATTGCAACTAGGTGAGATCGTTCTATTGGACCAATCTGTGCACAATCAAACTCAAAATACACAACAATACATAGATGCATATAAAGGAATTAAGGAAGTTAGAGAAATGAATACTTCAATGAATTTTATTATTTATCCGTGGAACCTAAAATACCGGTTCCCATAGCCACAAGACCTTTAATTCGTGAAACCCAAAATCTTAGTTTCTAGAGATACAAGACCTTTAAACCGAGGAACCCAAAATATTGATTTCCAAGGAAAGAGCCATAAGACCTTTAAACCCCAAGTTCCATAGACTTCAAAAGACCATTTAGGATCCACAAGATTTGTGAGACTTGGTGTGGGTGCAACGCTTTTCTCTTGGAGGGGAGTACGCCTCGGACGAGTGGACCGGGACGGAGAAAAGATGTTCGAGTCGCCACCTAGTTTAGGTCTAAAAACCATATATATAGTGCCCTTACATGGAATGACTGATCTTACTACCAAAGCATGAGTTCAGAGTTTAGGTATAGGGATGGGAAGGTGTTAGGCACCTATCCCTATCCGACCTATGGGTTGGCTTCCACTCATTGTGTCTTACATCTTAATCTCATTAAAGGCATATTCAATATTGTATTCTATACTCACGCACACATTAACATACATCTAACAATCAACATGGCATCAATCAATCCAAAACCCTAACATACATCTATCGTGGCAACTCACATCAAGTCTAGTATACATCTATTATGCATATCATATTATCCCATCCAAGACAGCAAATAAACAATATATCACAAGGGCAGAAACATGGTCATGGCAGCAATCAAACAAAACATGTTATCATATTTGAAGTATGGCACATAAACTTGCATATTCATTTCCAACAAAGCAAAGCAAAGCAAGACCATATATCAAACCAAATGCATATTCATGTGAATGCATGACTTACCTCCTTACCTCACTACATCATAGTACTTATGCATCAATGCATGATCTTATCATATGAATGTTCATCGCAAAACAAAGAAAGCATTGAAGGAAAACCCTAATATAACATGTTAAGGATGATTAAGCAAATAAACAGAGAAACAAAGACATATACATGTGGAAATAAGCTAGAACAGAAGCATATTAAACAAAAGAAATAAAGAAACAAAAGTAGAAAATGTCAAATTAGGGTTTCTAGGCTCGAGTATGCGTGCACATACATAGGGCTTGTGTACGCAGCCCAGTTGTATGCGTATGCATACTTTGAGTATGTGTACGCATACACACCCAAACCATAACCCAAAAATAGCAACACATAAAAATAGAGCAAAACTTAAGAAATATAAATCTAACAACCTATCATGCTTTAAAACAAAAAAATACTAAACCTTAGGCCACCTAAACATATTAAAAGATACCCACTTATAAGACATACCCATATTGTCCTTTATTTGAGATTTAGAAACCAGTTAAGTGAGAAGGGATATAAGATCTTTTTGTTAATTTAGGTGTCTAGATATATATAGTGTGTGTGTGTGTGTGTGTCTATATATATATATATATATAGGATTGGGTTCAAGTTACACCTGATATAACTCTAAGCAATGTTACACCACTTAATTACTTTTTATGGAATTCATAATTTGAAAATCCCACCGTTGAATTATATGTTTTATATATTCTTAACATTCATACCAATTTTTTTGTCAATTGGTTGTTATTATCGAAACTCATTTTTTATACAATATTTTAAATTACAAAAATTTGAATTTAAATAATAAATTGATGTTATGGCTATTAATCTTTGATCACTTTGAAACTTTGCAAGCATGGAGAATATATAAATATAATATAATCTAGCGGTGGATTTTTCAAAATTCACATCCAATTAAAAAATATTGAGTGGTGTAATATTATTTAAAGTTATATCAGGTGTAACTTGAACCCAACACACACACACACACACACACATGTGCAATAAAATAAAAGGGAAGTGGGATGAAGCAAGAAATTAAAGGGATGACATATATGTAAAAGGGGAGGGGATTACTTGAAAAGGGAATGGATGACATAAAAGTAAAGCAAGATTATAGGAAATCCTTTAGATGCTTAGATGGAATGAAATTTCTTCCCCCTAAGGGTACTTTTCATATAGAGTCTACTCTAGGAGAAGGTCCAATAGCTATCTATGGAAACAAACACAATATTATGAACAATCAATAATAATATAGACACAAATATAAAGAGATATGTACACAACAATATATAACAAGTAAAATAAAGAGACAAGAAAGAAAAGAACTTCATATATATGTAAAGATGATGATGTTTAGATGAAGAGAAAAAGAAGATTAGGTGGGTGTAGTTATTAAGAAACTACCCCAACCTTACAAGCTTACACACAAAAATTTCTAGCAAAAATAAAAGAGTCTTTTTTTTTTTTTTTTTTTGTGTGTGGTGGTTTTCCTATAGAGAGAGAGGAGAGAGAAACTCTTTTCAGAATTTCTAGAGGATTTTCTCATAATTTTTCAACTCCTACTCTATTTTTCTCACAATTTTCTCACCAAAAGTTCCTATTTTTCTTCTTATTTTTCACAAAAATAAGTGGGTATTTATAGGGGGATGAGGGAAATGGGGGGCTAGCTAGGTGTAAGATGTTACACCTAGCTAGTCTCTCATTTCTTGCCACCTCATCGGCCTATTTTGTCTTTTTTTAATTTCTGGTCTGATCTTCATGCAGCTTTTTGGAAGCCTTTCCGAGCTTCATTTTCTTTAAACTTTATATGCCTAGAAATATTTGGATGTCTAGTTTCTAAAGGTCCTAGTCTTGCAAGATTTTGAGCTACAGTTGTCGAGATATCGCGCTCGGAAGGAAGGTGACGTAGTGCTAAAAACTCCTGCGACATTTTTCCTTAAAAAATTTACATCTTCCAATTCGGGGCAAATATCATCGAGCCCTTTTAATGAAAAGTAGCCAAGACCTTGTTCTTCAATATGGTTAATTCGGATTGCTCTAGTTCCTACCCAATCGGTACAGTTTATTACGTGAAGTCGGCCTAAAAATTACCTTTTTTCCTAAAAAACAAAAATGAGATTTTTATTAGGGTTTTTGGTATTTTGGTGATATTTCATCAATTTTAACTCCGATTTTGGCCCGTAAACTATCATTTTGAAGGGAAAACAATGCCTTATGAGATGGCCCAAAATTCAACACGATCTGACAATTGGATAAAAAAGTCAAAGTTTTGACCATTCCAAGTTAGGGTTTTGGCCTCAGTTGCTATAAAAAGGGTATTTAAATGTCATGACCTTTTGATCTACTATCCAATCATGTTGTATTTATTTTTACCCTTTTAGGCTTTGAAATTTGTATTTTTGCACATTTTTTCAATTTTATTTATTTATTTTGGCATTTGTTTTGACGCGTAAATCAGGACCAGACAAAATACAGTATTGACAATAATATAAATAGTTCATTTTGTTGTAAAAATTATATATAATTTTTAAAAATTCATTGTTGGATTTTTTTCATAGTCCATGATGTACAGGTTAGCGACTAGTTTTCATATATTCATAAATGAAAATAATTTTATCTAAATATCTCAAATAATATACTTTTAATTATAATTTTGTTATTATTTATTAGTATAGATTCATGGGAGGGTAAAAGCCATTAGTAATTGTGTTTACACATTCGAGCTTGATTGACAACAAAAATGAACAAAGTTTGAATATATAATCTAACTTGATGATGAGTTCAACATTAACTCATGTTTGAAATAAAATTAATTGAATAAATTTCGAACTATTAATACTCAGCTCAACTTAATATAGTCATAGCTAACTCATACCCTTATTAGATGATGAAAATTGGCTTATTTTATGATTTAATATGAAAACTTGCTTTTTTTATTTATTTATTTAATAAGTCATTTATCTTCTAATCTTATTATTTATTCCAACGCATAAGTGAATGGATCCAAACCCTTCATTATTTATATACTAGTATTATGCCCATGTGATGCACGGCTTAATTAAGAATCATGTATAAATTTAAAATAAAATTTATTAATTTAATTAAAATTAAATAATAAAATAAATAATAAAAATAAAGTAATTTTTTATATTGGGTTATATAATTAATACATATTGTTTAAGACTAATATTTTAAAAAATAAATAAAAGTCTAGATAACTATGTAACTCTTTTTTCTTTTTCTTTTTTCCTTAGAAAAAACTATGTAACTAATATAAAATGAGATGCCTAAAAAAGTATTAAGGGAGCTTGCATAATATATATTAAGCTATAAAGCTAAAGTAATCAGCATTGCACATATAAATGCAAAAGCCTTGAATTCAATAATTATAAACAATCCAAAAATAATAATTGAAAGCATATTTAATTGGTAACCTCAATTCAATAATCAAGAATAATCTGAATCACTAATCTTTAAAAAATGTAAATAGAGAAATTCACATGAAAATTTAATTTTTGTCTTTGAAAGATGGGGAGGAGACACCAAAACTCAAGTGAGTTCACCCTACAAAAGAAAAAAGAGAGTATATATACACAAAAACTTCAAGATTTTTTTTTAATTAAAAAATTAAAAGTTAAAACATTGGCAATGTAAGGACACGTTTCACAGCCCAATTCCAAAAATGTAAGGGGTGTTGGCCCAATGAGCCCAATATAATAAATTTGTAGAGAGTGGGTCAAAGAACTAGGCCCTAATGAATGAATTTGACAATGGCTAGTATAGATTTAGGAAATGATCAAGCAAGAATAAGGCCCATAGGATTGAATGAATCACTGTTTGAGGAGGTAAATCTTGTTATAAATCAATAAAACTGATTACAAGTGCAACTTTGATTGCTACAGTATTCTTTCTCTCTTTTTCCGATCCCCTTCTCATAGAAGGTCTCTGACATTATATAGCTCAATTTGGACCATTTTGATCCTACACTTGTTGATCATTTGAGCCCTTACTTGAGTTTCTATCTCATCAGACACCCCATTTGGCTTTCTGTGAGTTGTGGTAGCCAAGGCAGCATTGTTCAAAAGTCTTCTCCACATAAATGCTACCAGCTGCAATGCATTTAATGCGGTGGTAGCAGTTTTACCTTAGATAGTTCTGAAATCCCAGCCCTCTGGTACACTTGAGATACACGTCCCTGTCACTGGAGTATCTTGGAAGATTACCTTGATCAAATAGGATATACATTTAATCTGTGTTTAGCTTATCCGAGGAGATATTCCTCCCCGTACTACCTTCCTATTTGCATCTTACTTATTAAGTCCTGAGTTTGAACCACTCATTATCAATCATTGCTCCTCGGACTAATCATGCTTTCGGCCAAGGCCCAAGGCCCAGTATATGTTTTGGGCCTTCAACCCTCCAGGCAATAAGTTTGCATTGATAATTGAAAATAACTTTTAAGATTTAATGAGAATTGAGAAGAAAATAACTTCATTAGCATTAAGATACAATGAGAATTGAGAAGCAAAACATGTTATAATAATTAAACAAAAACCTATTCAATTTGATTAAAAAAAAAATCATAGTATACAAATACATAACATTGTAGGTGCTGTAGATAGAAGAATGGAAGACTAAACCAAAAAACCATACAATAGGTTGGGGAATTAAAAAATACACCTAATAACTTTGTGTGTGTGTATATATATATATATATATATATATCCACACTCCGCCTAAAAGGAATCAAAGTAAAAATCAAATATCCTAAACTTCTTGAATTCTACGTTAATATAGAGTTCTGAAGAAACCAAAGTGCAAAACAATTTAGATAACAACAAAAAAATTAAATATTACACTCAATATATTTCACCATATGCTACATACCATTATGCCCTGGTGCTATTCAAACTCATTAATTTATGTGGGACTCTAATTCTATCATTTAAACTTTTTATAAGAAAAAAAAAAAAAAAAAACCTAATTTTCTATCATATGTACCAAACTTTTCCTCTACATGTCAAATTTTTATCTTCACCAACAATGTCTTTTTTTTGGTGGATATATATCATTTTTGGGATAGATTTACATTAATGGAGATGTACAGTTTGTTAGGATTATTCATCAAATGCCTAGATAGTGTTAAATTCTAATACCTCACAGTTCTAAACTTATCATACTTCTTTCTAATATATATCATTTGAGCAATAAACTTTCTACATTTTATTTAGAAAAAAAAAAGTTTGATCTTTTTACAACCGATCAAGATAATTTATAATGATTAGATCTTCCTTAAGTATAGTAGTTGTATGACACTAACCAACTAAATTTAATTTTTTAAAATGAAATTTAATGAATTTTCTGCAATTTGGTGCAACCACAACCTTTTAGCCAAACTTTTATTATATAGTGGGTGTGTGTATATATATCTTGAACATACTTTTGAACATGTTCAGCTTCATAAGCCCCCACACAACTATAAGTGAGACATTTTTATATATTTAAATATCAATGAAATAACACTTATTTAAAATCTATTCTTGCATTTTTTTTTAATATTAAAATTTATGAATTAAGCTTTTTTTTTTTTTTTTTTTTTTCAAAATTTAATAGTATCTTCTTTTCAATTGATAACATGTTTAATCCTCTTAAACTTTTTTATGACATAATTGATTTTAGATAAAATTTTATTAATTTTTTTTTAAACTTTTTTTTTTTTTGGGTAGAAGCAGTCTTAACATGTATTTCAAATTATGTAAACAATACATGCATTTGAAAAGTAATTTAGTATTTTTTTTTTTTAAAGTTTAATATGCCTATTAGAGTATGTGAGTGAGAAAGCCCAACGCCACGTATTGGGCCTGGGGCCCAATTTGGGCATCACTGTTTGTCCGAAGAGGTAAAGATGATCAGCGCTAAGTCCGTTTGGTGAAAATGCACTTGAGAAGGGATGAATGGTGCGTCCGAAAACGACCTAGTTGGTCCGAAGAGGTTCCACTCATCAGATCGCTGGGGAACTTGATCAAGTAAATATACTGAAAACCCCAGCAATCCTCCCAGCAGATTCCATGGTAAGGAGTGAGCTCTGGGCACGCCTAGGGGTGAGAAGATCATAAAATATCTTAAAGAAAAAAGCTGCTACCACCGCATTTAATGCACTGCAGCAACTTTCCTGACTGCATTTATGTGGAGAAGACACCTGAACAGTGCAATCTCAACCACTACCACTCACGGCAGACTAAAGCAAACATCTGATGTGACTGGTACTCAAGTGGATGCTTAGATGAAGAACAAGTGTACGGTGAAGATGAGGAGGAAGGTGTATATATAAAGGGAATGGTCTCACAGAAAAGGGGGACGAAAATCTGTAAAACTGAGACCTCTTCAGATTCAAGAGAATTCATTTTTAATGCCATTCTGAACATCATATTTTCATTATTTGTCTATCTGAATCGTTGCTAAATCCATTTCCAGCCCAGCTGTTTAACCCATTCTCTACAAATTCATTGTTCGGGGTTCATTGGGTTGAGTCTGCAAAGCTTGTGCTTGGCCCATCAAAAATTGACCCTACAGAGTACATTCTTCTATTCATAAAACTTTTTTTAAAAAGTTTTTTAGTCCTTAAATAAATTTAAACCACTAATATATATATGTGTGTGTATATAAAGCACTATACAATAAAAAATTATTGTAATACGGCTAAAATAAATAAATTTTAAAGTATAAAACAATAAGATTTGATTTATTATATTCACTATTGCAATTTCACTTAACAATAAAATCGCCTAATAGCCCCAACCTTCATTAGTAAGACAAATTCACTTAAAATTTATTAATAGAAATTTTCACATCAATTGTATATAAAATATACATAAAACTAAAGATTTGATAAATAATTAAGGAGAAGGAAAGAAGTTGATGAAGACTTTATAGGTGAAGTCCCGAAAGATAGAATAAACTTGTTTACCTTATGTGACATGTGTGTGTGTGAGAGAGAGAGAGAAGAGATCTTTGATGGGAAGAATGAAAGACTTTATATATATATATATATATATAGTAAATGAGGAAAACACTTTTTTTAAAGTGAGAAAGAGAGAAAAAGATACATGAGTTTCGCCAATTTTAACTAGACATAGAACACTCTACTAAAAGAAAAAGTAAATAGATGTGAGATATAATTTATTTGTGGTTGCTACATTAGTATAGTATCATACTGTTCAAAATTATGAGACTTTCTTTTTTTGAGAGTCTTAAGCAATTACCTAAATTGTTAAGGAAAAAAAGTCAAATTTGCTTTTAGGCAAAGGCTAGGGTAGTAGCTGTTGTTGTTGTTGTTGTTGTTGTTTTTTTTTTTTTTTTTTTTTTAAACGATATGATAAAATTTCAACTTATTATGAAGTCCACTTCATGATGATTGTTCTTTATCATTAAGCCCAAAATACAAATTGGTTTTGAGTGTAAGTAAGGTTTGAAATCCAAATCTCTTATTCGAAAAGAATAGATTTAACTTTTTTTTTTTAATAAACAGTAATACTTATTAGAACACACACGAAAATAATAATAATGTTTTAAATTGGGTTTATAATACATTACATAATCAGAGTACAATTACAAAGATTAGGCCATTTTGTAGTTGTAAACTGAGGTTATAAACAGCGGACGCTAGACACACACACAATCAATGCACGATAAACATCTCTATTTTCTTTTTTTGAGTAAACAGTAATATTTATTAGAATACACACGAAAATAATAATAATGTTTTAAACTAGGTTTATAATATATTACATAACCAGAGTACAATTACAAAAATGCCTAGCCTTTTTAGTTGTAGACTGAGATTATAAATAAGGGACACTAAACATACACAACTAATGTGAGATTTTACCAGTTAAGCTGAAAATTATGGCACATTTTTTCTTCTAATAAAAAATATATGCGCGCATGTGGGAAAGGAATTTCTACAATTTTTTTAGTTAAAAACATGAGACATTGTTATTGGAACAATTCATACTTTGAAGACATTGGAATTGAACCAAATCTAGAAAACAATTAAAAACTGAATTTAGATTCTTTAACAAAAATTGTCACATATTTGATAGTTTTGCTAGAAGCTTTCTTTAAAACTCAAAGATAAGCTAAAATCGGAGTTTCGAATTTAAGCATTAAACCTTTTTTAGTGCATTATTTTCAGCTTTTAGTTGAAATAATGAATTGGTACAAATGTCAATTGCTTATTTATTTATTTATTTTTATAAATGAAACTCAATGCCCACTTTTTTTTTTAGATACCAGTGCCCACTCATAATTTGAGAGAGAGAGAGAGCACTAACTATAACAATTAAAAAAAAAGGGGGTAAATTATAAAATTAGTCTCTATTTTTTACATCAATTTTTAATTTAGTCCATAACATTTCAATTGCGTCAATTTAGTTTTTAATCTTTCAGTATCGTGTAAATTTGGTCTTTACCGCTATTTCATTAGATGAAAAAATCTAATATGTCAAATGAAATAATAGAAAATAATTTTTCTATGTTTCAGTAATATTAAGTCAGCTTCTTGAGGTGGTGTTTCATGCCAAATAAATGATCGACATATATCCAAAAATAGCCGCATCAGTTTACTCCACTGGCTCAAAATAAAAAGACAATCTTGCCCCTGAAAAAATTTCAAAACGCGCCACTTATTACTCTCTGTCTCTACCGTCCTTCCTCATTCAAATTAAATTCCCAAAATCAAACCCTGAAAATTTTTGAAACCCTGGCGCTTACTCTCTCCTTCTTCTCTTTCAAATCTAATTCCCAAAATCAACCATTACTCCCTCTCTCATGCCCAAACTTCCTTCCATCCACAATTGCCTCTTCCATTTTCTTGTCACCGCACTGCTCTTCCCCCACCCACGGCGCAAGTTCTCTTAAGCATTGCCGAGCATCACCGGTCCAACTAGACCGGCCTTTATATCCTCTGAAAATCGCCTTTGCTCTTTTTTCTAGCATCACCGTCAGTTTGGAGAACCCGCCCCATTTTCACGCAAATGGGTAATTTTCCTTTCTATCTGTTTCTTTTTTAGTACTTCTTCACATCTTCTTTTTTCATTTTCTTCTTATTTCTTTGCAACTACAGATAGCTTTTTCACTTATCACAATTTAAAATTTTTTTTAAAAAGGAACATTTTAGTGTGGAAAGTAGATAGATAGGAATACTAGAACCTGAAACATGTTGTATATTTGATATCTTGAACAAGATATATGTGTCCAGCTTTTGTGAAACAAAGAGTTGAAAAACTCATTAGGATATTGAAACTGATCTGTATCTATTTGAATTTGGCATTGGTGCAGGGATGTGATGCTTCTGTTCTATTGGGTTTGCTGAAGTAATTGATTCCAATATTTAAAATCGCTCAATTGCATATTAGTTTTCTTGATCACCGTTGGAATTTTCAGATTTTGGTTCTTTCCTTGAAATGATTTTTTTTTTCCCGAGCTTGTGGTAGGTTGTTAAAGGAATTGATTATGTCAAAGGTTTCCTCTAAGGTATAAGTATTCAATATATTTTTCTCTTTGTTCCTATTTTTAAGTTGTTCGTTCAATTTTTTTTATTATTAGGTTGGACTACTAATGGATTTTCTCTCAAAAAGGTTCTTGATGCAGAAGTGGACAATGGTAAAATAGAAAATTTTGAGAATGTAGTATTGGGTGGATGCAATGAAATTGAACATGGGCTGCAAGTGAATTCTGAAGAGGAAGCTTGTAATCTTTCAATAGATTATCCCGTGTTTGGCTTTATGAGGATGCTTTAGGAAAGTACCTTAATGTCACACTTGAGTTTAAATTCTATGTTTTTAAATGTTTAATAGAAGAATTTTTTTTAAAAAAAATTCTACCTTTTTTTCCCTAAAACCATGTTTTTTTAGGACTCAACCAAGAGATTATGAAGTGTGATGGACAACAATTCTGGTTTTTTTTTTTTTTTGTGCAGAGGATACAAGACTAAGGTTTACAAATATTTAATATATGCCGAACATCTAGGGATTCTTGAAACCATATGCAGAGGATACAAGAATCAAGTGTCTTAACTTAGAAGTCAAGAAACATAAATTGTATTTGTAATGATGGAACATTTGTAGTCAAGGATCAGAAAATTTATGTTAGCTAAGATGACGTGTGTATTCTGTTTAAAATAGCTTCTATACCTGTAGTTGCCAATTTGCAAATATTATCTTTAAGCCAATTAGGATATAGTAAAGCATGTCGGAGAGCATCTCCAACAGTCAAGCTATCTCTATTTTTTTTCCAAAAAAGTCATTGTTCACACAAAAAAACCCCCCCAACAATCATTGTTCACACAAAAAAACTCCTCCAACAGCCTTGCTATCTCCAAATTTTTTTTTAGATTTGCTACAGTAGCTCTCCAGGCCTGGAGAGCTACTGTAGATGCAAAGAATATTTCCCCTTAAAATAATACTGATTAAATTAAAAAAATACTTTTTCCTCTTTCCTCCCTTTCTCTCTCCTCTCATGGCTACAAACACAACCATCTTTCTCTCAAACATCTCTAAACTCAAGTATAATCAAAATAAAAACTCAAAAACATAATCTTAAAATTAATCAAACCATAACAATAAAAGCAAAAAAAAAAAAAAAAAAAAAAAAAAAAGACACAAGCCATCTACCATTTGGGTTGCATTAGGGAGGAAGACAAGCGGTGACAGTGGAGCGGAAGGTGCAACGGCATAGAGAGTGGAGCGAAGGCGTGGCAGAGCGGAGCCATCTACCATTTGGGCTGCATTAGGGAGGAAGACGAGTGGCAGCGATGTAGCGGAAGGTGCAGCGGCACAGAGAGCGAAGCAAAGGCGCGAGCGGAGCCATTTAACCCATTCGTTCTTTCTCTCTCTACCTCTTTCTTCGTTTCTTATCTCACAAAGACAGCTAGATAATGTTTTGGAATCAAGTAGAAAAAGAAAAAAAGAAAAAAGAAAATAAGGTAGAGAAAGAGAGCTGGAGAAAGAAACAAAGAGAGAGGTTTTGGAATGAGTGGAAAGTAGAGAAAAATAAAGGAGAGGATGGAGATAATGGGTATATGTGTGTGGTGGAGAAAAATCAAGAGAAAAGAAAAAGAAAAAGAACAATAAAAGGAAACGTATGGATGATAGAAAGAAAGAAAGGAAAAATACAATTTAGAAATGCTATCACAATATTTTCACAATAAATTTTAATTAACATATTGTTATTAGCTAATATTGGCGAGTAAAAATATAATTTTAGCGATGGGTTCAAATTAGAACTAGTAACAACTTTTCACATAAGATTTTAATGTGATTCTTGTGAATGTATTGCGAAAATTTTTATAAATATAACACTTTTCATTGAAAAATATAATTGTTAAGAATGAATATAGAAAGAATAAAGAATGAATGAAGAAATAATATTTAAATGAGATAGAAAATGGGCTAGAGAATCTGTTGGAAGTATATTTGAAAAAGTGAGTAGCTAAAAGGTAAAAGTCACTATTTATTCTCCAAACAGTACAAAAATTTGCCTAGTCTGTTGGAAATGCTCTGAGTTGTCTACATTATATAAGCTTATAAAGAGGTGGATTTTACCCTAACAAGAGGGGAAAAAAAAATCTAAAGTAAAGATGGTAATATAATTTTGAGCAGAATTTTATGATTGCATATAAGTTTACCCATAAAGCTCAATTTCAAAATTGATGTATTAAATTGCTTTGCAAATTGATCATAATTGTAGGATTTGAAAAAAAGAAAAGAAAAGAAAATTGAATGTGCTAAACACGTTGCCAGCACAGATTAGAGAGCACATCAATGTATTTAGTTCATCTCAAAATGGTTATATTTTGCCTATATTGAACAAAATAAGTCCTTTGTAAGAGGTTGAAATTAAACAAGAGAAAATGAAAACACCAAAGCCATCTCCAAGACTATTTGCAAATTGTCCAAATGGTAAGACGTGTATTCACCCACTAAAAATTATCAGCATCTGCGTTAATGAATTTTACCACTAAAAATACAAATATTGAATCTGACATGTTTGTTGAGCTTCATTAGTTACAAATAGTATCCAATAGAACTGATACAAGTGTTATGAATTGTTCAAATTGTTAGACATCCTATCTAAAAGAAGACTCAAGTCAAACACGTCCAAAAATCTTGTCCGCTAGTTGTGGATCCAACTGTGTAGTTTGCTATCAAAAAATTGTCCAAAAAAGTTCTCCATCATACTTCACCAACTTGTTGTAGGGTCCTGGGAAAGAAAAAAAAAAAAGCACATGTTATAGGTCTTTTTTTTTTCTCCCTAATGTAAAAAGTTTAAAGTAACAGAATGTACCTAGCTCAAGGGTGACATTAAGGTACTTTCTTGAAGCATTCTTGTATAACTAAACATGAGATAACTGGATAAGCAATAGAAATCTCCAAGGGAAAGAATGATGATTGAACATCTCCTAAGAAAAAGAGGAAAGAATGGTTAAAGCTAAGAAATAGAATGATTAAAAGAGTAGTATTGACATACCATGTCTCATAGAACTAGCTTGAGGAGCCTGTGAAGTAGTTGCCTTTTTTCACTTGAATTTATTGATGCATTCTTGAAGAGTTAAATATGAGATAAGCAATAGACATCTCCAAGGAAATGAATGATTATTGAACATATCCTTAAAAAAAAGAGAGGAAATAGTAACAAATAATAGTAACAAGCAAAGTTACTATACTTTTGCATCTAATTTATTATACATTTTAGAATCAAAAGAGTCTTCAAACTCTTTATAACCTTGTTTCGAACATAAATTCTCATTGCCTAATAAGCAATAACACCAGCAGCATTTCGTGTAACTCCTTTTCAAATGCTAAACCCCTTGTTTAAAGCATATTTATTATGAAGATTATATGCTTCTTCTTTGGAACTCACTTGAAGTCCAGGTTTAATTTCAAAGTATTCCTCCAAAATTAAATTCTCATGATTTTCACTTTTATCATTGTCACCAACTGAATCAAGAGCATTTTCTTAAGAATCCATCACTAGTCTAGCCTAATCATGAAAAAAGAATATTGAATGAACAAATTGAACAAACAGAACTCATAATTTCATAATAACACAACCAGGGACTTAAACTAAGAAAAGACAAAGGAAGAGATAGATTAAAAACCTTAGTGTAGACTATTAGAATGAGACAGTTTATTGGAATCAATTCCTTCAGCAAACCCAACAGAACAGACGCATCACATCCCTATACCAATGCCAAATTCAAAGAGATACAGATCAGTTTCAATATCCTAATGAGTTTTTCAACTCTTTGTTTCACAAAAGCTGGGCATATATATCAGAAATAAATATATACCATGTTCAAGATATCAAATATACAACATGTTTCAGGTTCTAGTATTCCTATCTATCTACTCTCCACACTAAAATGTTCCTTTTTTTTTAAATTTTAAATTGTGATAAGTGAAAAAGCTATCTATAGTTGCAAAGAAATAAGAAGAAAATGAAAAAAGGAGATGTGAGAAGTACTAAAAAAGAAACTGATAGAAAGGAAAATTCTAATAGAGATGCTCCTGAAGCATTAGAAGAAGAAAGTGATATTTCCAGTATTAGCTCTTCTAAATTAGAAGATTATAGCAATGGCACTCCAGTTTCTGATATAGGCCATAAATCAATGGTTTAGTAGAGTATCGGTGACTTAGTTAAAGTTTTGATCTTTATGTGTTTTGGTTGATGGGTTTTGAAGAAATGAGAAATTTATAAGAGTCTTTTATACATTTTTCTTAAATAGACTATAAATTTGGATGTTAATTGTTGGTTAATTAGTTTGAAATATCACATGGTTACTTTCTTATTTATTTTTTTGGATTTGGGGACGGTTTTTTGAATCTGGGATTTGTATCAAGTATCACCTAGGTTGTGTTTGCTCCTTGTATATCCACCGTCAACATCTTCGTTAAGTTCTTGAACTCCATGCTAGTCGTAATCGTTGTCACTGCCATAGTCTCGGTGGAATTGGACTATGAAAATTTTGAAATTGGAGGGAATTTTTGTGCGCCTTTTTCTTGAGAAATTATAAAATTTTAACTTTGAACTCGTGCCAACATAATTTTTTTTTTTTTTAAGGGCTGTTCAGTAAGAGATTTCTAATAACGGTATTGTTGTTTTGCGAAAATACGTATAAGTAAAAAAGTATGTAAAAATACATATAATGTTATTTAATCACTAAAAACTGTTATTTAAACAATAGTACCAAATACTCCCTAAATTTGGCATAGTGGTGTAGTTGGTAGTTGATGTGGTATAGAAATTAATTTTTTATTATTCTGTTTGACACATTAACTTTTTTTATCCAAGAAATAACAGCAAAAATTAAATTGATACAACACTGAAATGTTAGAGACCAAATTAATACAATTGAAAGGTTAAGAACAAAATTGACAAATGAGGTATAGGACAGAGAATAACTTTGTAATTTACCCAAAAAAAAGAAAAAGAAAAAGAAAAAGAATAACCATTAATTGAATTCAAGAATGAAAATACAAAGCACTTTTATTATGTCCCCTTTTGTCATGTCTTACTTTTAAAAACTCTGTAGCAATTTTGATTATCAAATAAAGACAACCATTTTAAAGCACTTTATCATTATAATTTTCCAAACACTATAAACGCAAAACTCTTTTAAGTTAAAACTTTCAATGGAAGGAACTTTACAACTAAAACTCTACTTCCTATGTTTCTCAAAAAAAGAAAAAAAAAAAAAATCTACTTCCTACAACAATATCAAACAAATCCATAATTATCATGAATCCACTAATTTCCACCTCTTCTTCAGATATTGCTACTAGATTGGTCATTGCTCATTGGACATGAGGTAGGTAGGTATTCTTGTGGGTTAGGGCTTGTGAAGATAACCCAAGGAGATCTTTCAGATCATTTTCTTTACTAAATGCATCTAGTTTTTCTTGAAATGTAGGGAAATTTCACCTTTTTCATACAAAAAAAAAAAAAAAAAAAAAAAAAAAGAAGAAGAAAAAGAAAGAAAGAAAGAAAGAAAGAAAGAAAGAAAGAAGAAGAAGAAGAAGAAGAAGAAGAGAATGCCCCTGCTTGATTAAATTAAAAAAAATAAATAAATAATCTTGGTCGTCCTTTTTCCTTGTAATCTAAATCAGGACTTCCATATTATGTATCAATGTATTTTATATCATGTTTTAATGTATCTTATAATACTTAAGTCACATGGAGGAAACAAAATGTAAAAACTTAACTTTTTTATTATTTAAACAAAATAAATTATAGTAGATGTAAACATTAATAATGAAAATTCATTTAAATTTTTAAAAACTTTCGTTATAAAATTTTAACTGTAATAATTTTTATAAGAAAAAATCCTAGAAACTGCTTTGAGAGAAAACTGATTCCTTTGATTAATTGGAAAAATGAAATTGAATTAATTTACATTGAGTGCTCTGTTATATATACACGTTAACAGAGCAAAGAGGGAAAAACTAATCTAACTAACTTTTAACAAACTAACCAATTCTGATATTACAGTTGTACAGCACTTAATCACTCTCACGTGTCTACTTCATCACGTGCCAATCACTTATGTGGAACGCTGTCGTTTGCCTTCAATTTTCCTTTCTTCTTTAGCTTATACACTCTGTCGTTTTGATCATCGTTACATCTGAGTTGTTCTTCTTTCTTCGCTTCTGTATTACTTTGCTTCACTCCTTCTTTCTCAGTTGTACATTCAACACTCCCCCTCAAGTCATAATTCATAAAATCATCGACTTGATTTGAAGTCTTCAGATTTGGGGAGAAAATGTCAATCAAACCCAAACAACTTATCAATCTGCTAAAAGCTGGAAGTCCTAAAGCTTTGGTAAAGACGTCTGCTGTTTGAAACTAACTTGAAACATGAAAAGTTTTAATCACACCCTCTGTTATCTTGTCCCTGAACAAATGGTAATCAACTTCTATGTGTTTTGTTCGCTCGTGGAAGACAGGATTGGCTGCTATATGTAATGCAGCCTGGTTGTCACAAAAGAGCTGAGCACTACATGGATGATCAACCTTTAAATCTCTTAGTAATTGAAGAACCCACACAATTTCACAGGTTGTTGTAGCCATTGATCTATACTCTGCCTCTACTGATGATCTAGAGACTGTGCTTTGCTTTTTGGACCTCTATGAGATTAATGAATCTCCTAAGAACACACTGTAACCTGTGATTGATCTTCTAGTATCAGGGCAGCTTACCCAATCAGCATCATAGAAGGCTTTCACTTGCATTGTGGAGTTGCTGGAGAAAAATAGTCCCCTGCCTGGAGTGCCCTTCAGATACTGTAGCACTCTATTGACTGCCAGCATGTGAGGTTCTCTTGGTTCAGCTAGAAACTGACTCAACCTATGCACTGCATAAGTGATGTCAGGTCTGGTTAGAGTGAGGTAAAGCAATCTTCCTATTAACTTTCTATACTGACTTGCATCTGGAAGCAGCTTTCCCACATCCTTTGAAAGGTGCAAATTTTGTTCCATTGGAGTTCTAAGTGGTTTAGACCCCAAGAAGCCTGTATCTTGCAAAATTTCCAAGCAATACTTCCTTTGATTCAAACTTATACTTCTGTCACTTCTAGCAACTTCCAAACCCAAAAAATACTTCAATGAGCCTAAGTCTTTTAGGCCAAATTTAGTGTCAAGCAAATGCTTCAAGTCAGTAATGTAGCTAGGATCATTGCTAGTGAGCAGAATATCATCTATATATACTAGCAAGGCAGTGCAAGAGGCACCTTTAGTGTATGTAAAGAGAGAGTAATCTGCCTTGGATTGGACAAAACTAAAATTCAACAAAGTGGAAGAGAATTTTGCAAACCACTGCCTTGAGGCTTGTTTCAAACCATAGAGACTCTTGTTGAGTTTGCAAACCAAAGGACCATAATTTGAGGTATTTGAAGCAGGAGTACACTCCCCCTTGCTGTGAAAACTAGGTGGAAAGTTCATGTAAACCTCTTCATCCAAATCACCATGGAGGAAGGCATTGTTCACATCCATTTGGTGAAGAGCCCACCCTTTCACAGCAACTAAAGACAACCATCCAGCAAGAAACAAATTTAGCCACAGGAGAGAAGGTGTCAGTGTAGTCAAGGCCTTCCCTTTGGGTATACCCCTTTGCAACTAAACGAGCTTAATGCCTCTCAATGGAGCCATCAGACTTATACTTAGTTCTATAGACCCATTTGCAGCCAATGGGAATCTTGCCAGGAGGAAGAAGGGTTAAAGACCAGGTGTTAGTAAGTTCCAGAGTTGCAATTTCCTTATCCATAGCAGCTCTCCAATCAGGGGATTGAACAGCCTCATGGAAAGAAGTAGGGTTTGGGGAGGATGAATCAACAGCCATGATAAACTGTTTGTAGTGTTTAGTAAGGTTTGAATAGGTGAGACAAGCAAATATGTCATAAGGGAGGCCAGTGGAAGGTTTGGGAGGGGTGGAAGTGACAGATTTGCATGAGTAGTCTTTTAGGTATGATGGAGGGTTATGTGATCTGGTGGATTTTCGAAGGGGTAAAGGAGAATTTGGTCTAGTAACAAACATAGGTACAGGATCATGCTCAGAATCAACAATAATAGGAGTGACATGTGGAAATGGTGAAGTAGATTGAGGATTAGGAAGAGGACTAGGAACCTGCTCTGCAGAAATAGTGTTTGCAAAATCAAGAAGTACAACTCCATCCTCAGTTAAAAAATCAGAATCTGAAATGGGAGAATCAGGCACTGAAAAAGGCAAGACAAAAGAAGTTGAATCATAAGAGGGAGGATCAGTGTGGGGTACAGAGGAAGAAGAAAAACCAGAAGCAAAAGGGAACAAATGTTTATAGAAAATCACATCTCTAGAGACAAAAATGGAATTGGTTACCAAATCCATGCCTTTGTACCCTTTAACACCACTGGGATATTCTAAAAAAACACATTTTCTAACTCTTGATGCAAATTTGTGTTTGTTTTGACAAATAGAAGAAGTGAAGCATAGGCAGCCAAAAATTCTGATATGATCATATAAAGGATATGTTTGAAAAAGGATTTCAAAAGGAGTTTTGTTTTGTAAATGTTTGGAAGGTAACCTATTGATGAGATAGACTGCAGTAAGAATGCAATCTCCCCACATTTTCAAAGGCAAGGAAGAATGAAATCTCAAGGCTCTTGCAACATTTAAAATGTGTTGATGTTTTCTCTCAACAATTGCATTTTGTTGAGGGGTCTCAACATAACTTAATTGATGCAAAATACCTTTTGATTTAAAAACGTCTTTCATAAAGAACTCTGTGCCATTATTACTTCTAAGACACCTGATCTTTGTATCAAATTGAGTTTCAACCATGTTAGAAAATTGTTCAATGAGAGCATGTGTTTCTGACTTAGATTTAAGTAAGTAAACCCAAGTGCATCTAGAATAATCATCTACAGTGGTGAGAAAGAACTTGTAACCTTCAATAGTTGGAACGGAAAAGGGCCCCCAAAGATCACAATGTATAAGATCAAATAGATAATGAGAGACATGAGTGCTATTAGGAAAAGATAACCTCTTTTGTTTAGCAAAATGACAAATGTCACAATAAGCTATTTTATTTGAGTTCAAACTAGATACAGATTTATTGAGTAATGACAATTTTGCATATGAAGGATGCCTTAAACGAAAATGCCACAAATCAACATTATTGACAGAATTGTTGACAGAAGGAATTGAAACAGGTTTCTGTGAAGAGGCAGCAAGACTAGATGATGAAGGAATAGAAAGACTAGATGATGAAGGAATTGAAATAGGTTTCTGAGGACTTTCTTGCAGAAGATAATGGCCTTTTGATGCTTTACCCAGTCCAATCATGTTCCAATTGGCCAGGTCCTGGATAAAGCAAAAAGAACCAAAGAATATAAGGCAACAAAAACATGTTTTAGTGAGTTGACTGACTGATATGAGATTAAAAGTAAAGGAGGGGACACAAAGAACTCCATAGAGAGTGAGTTGATCTGAGATATGGACTGTCCTTATATGAGTAACTAAAGCCTTTTCTCCATTTGGCAAGTAAACAAAGGTGTTAATGGTGCAAGTAATAGAGGACAAGCATGATACTGAATGGACCATGTGATCCGAAGCACCAGTGTCAATGATCCATTCATTTGCTTTATGAACATGCCTATCAACTATATGGGCAAAAAAAATTGAATGGGAAAAATTAGGAGGCAACCAGAAAGGGTTACCTGAAAAATTGGCAAGGTAAGGTGTGGAAGAACTAGGTCCTGCAGCAACATTAGCACCACTCAGTGGAGACAGAACTGAGGCAGCTTGGTGAGAAGGTTGAAAGGGGGCATTGGACTTAGAAGCAAGGAAGGAAAGCAGTTGCTCACACTGACTCTGAGTGATGGGACACTGAGGTGCATTGAATTGAGGCTGTGACATGGTCAGTTGTGGAGCATAATGCATCTGATCAGGTTGGTTAGCAAAGCTAGGTTGAGAAACAACATTCCCAAAACCACCATTGTTGCAAAAAAAACTTCCACTTCCATACGAGCCACTGGCATTGCTAGAAACCTGATTAGCAGATGCCTTTCCTTTGTGTTTATATCTTGGAGGGTACCTATGCAGTTTGTAACACTTATCTGCTATGTGACCAACAATTCCACAGTAAGTGCATACAGGCCTCTCCTTCCTTGAATTGCCATTCTTTCCACTTTGATTACCATGAATCACACCCTGATTCCAACCTTGATGAACCTGATTCCATCCTTGATGACCTTGAAATCCCTTTGAATTGGAATTATTAACATATAAGGCTGTTGGTTCGATGACCAAATCAGCTTGACCAACTTGCCTGCATTTTTCTTCTTGCAAGATTAAAGAATATGCCTTGTTCAAAGTAGGTAGTGGCTCAGTGATCAAGATCTGACTAGTAACAGTGGAATAACTGTCATTGAGTCCCAAAAGAAATCGAAAAACTTGATCCTTTTGCTAAGCACATAGTTGATTTCTTTGGGAACCACAAGTACAAACATAAGTACAAGTAGAAAAAGATTGATAATGCACAAGTTCATCCCATAAAATCTTGAATTTTGTGAAATAGGAACTCACCGATAAGGAACCTTGTGAAAGCTTTGAAATTTCTTTCTGAATTTCAAAGAATCTTGGAACGTTTGGTTGAGAAAACCTATCACGCATGTCAATCCACAATTCCTTTGCAGTGTGAATGTACATGACACTGGTAGTTAGATCCTTGCTCAAGGAGTTCACCATCCACGAGAGAATGGTGGTGTTTGCCCTGTGCCATGCATTGTATAGAGGATGAGAGAGATCACGTGTAGAGATTGAACCATCAAGAAAGCCAAATTTATTTCTACCACTGAGAGATAGAAACACAGCCCTCGACCAACTGAGATAATTTTCTTGACCAATCAACAGTTGGGAAACCAGAACAACATCAGATGGTGGAATGAAATAAGGGCTCAAAGGGTTGGTATTGGCATCGTCCATTGAAGGAGCTTGATTAGATGATCTGTGATTCGCAGTATCAGAAGTGTTTGGAAGAGTTTTAGAATCTGAAGCAGTGTTAGAGACGGAAGCCATTGATGAGCTATTCAAGCTCTGATACCATATAAGAAAAAAAATCCTAGAAACTGCTTTGAGAGAAAATGGATTCCTTTGATTAATTGGAAAAATGAAATTGAATTAATTTTACATTGAGTGCTCTGTTATATATACGCGTTAACAGAGCAAAGAGTGAAAAACTAATCTAACTAACTTTTAACAAACTAACCAATTCTGATATTACAGCTGTACAGCACTTAATCACTCTCACGTGTCTACTTCATCACGTGCTAATCACTTATGTGGAACGCTGTTGTTTGCCTTCAATTTTCCTTTCTTCTTTTGCTTATACACTATGTCGTTTTGATCATCATTACATCTGAGTTGTTCTTCTTTCTTCGCTTCTGTATTACTTTGCTTCACTCCTTCTTTCTCAGTTGTACATTCAATAGAAATTTAGTAGAGGATTTATAACCACTCTAAAAATTTTGAGATTAAGGTTTTATTGTTATTGTTATTGTTATTGAGATACTTTTGTTATAGAATTTGAATCGTAGTATATTAAAACTTTTTAAAACAACATGTTTTAATATGTTTATAGTACACTATACGACAAAAACAACATGCAACACATATTTTGAACCACATGACTCAAGTACACATGTAAGACCCTAAGTTTTAGTACATAGTATCTGATATCAACCTCACTTGTTTATTATGCTACAACAACACAAAGTTCTAGCCCACTACCAAAACATAAAAAGAAAATACATTGCTGCATGTGGTATTGTAGTTCCACAAGAGAGCTTTCCATTTTTGTTGAGCAACCCAATCAAAAGCTTTAGTCAACTGAAACTGGTTGCATGTTTTCAGCTTCTTTCCTCAGCTCTTGAAACAGGACAGATGACAAGTATCGCTCCCCAAAACTAGGATGAATAGTCTGAAATTCAAACAATCAACAGCCATTTATGGGCATTAATACTTGAATCAAATTGGTTACGTAAGAACATAAACACTAGAGATGCTGATAATAAACAACACCATTTGCTTGTGTTGATTGAATTAGAAGCTTTTTCACAACCAAAACTAGTGATGTGTAGAGAAATGAATTTTGGAAACAGAATTATTTTTTCAGAACATAACCTTATTCACATTTCATGTATTAAGATAATAGACAAAGTTGATCTTTATAATTTATTTGCATATCCTGAAGCTGTCTTATGCAAAATCAATTGGCTCTGATGATAATAGTTAAAGGGTATTCATGACTTGATAAAAACCAAATGGAATTAGAATATATGTTTCTCTTATTACCACAATAAGTTTGCCCTTGTTCTCTGGCATATTAGCGAGTCTGAGTGCTGCAATTGTATTGGCTCCAGATGATATTCCTACCTGCATTAACCAGGACGATTGAAGTTATAAAATGCGTAATAGCATTCCAGATGTCATCTTTTTGGGTCCATCTGGGGGTACTAAAAAGATGTTACTGAAGCACAGAAAGAGTCCTCCAGTAACATCAGTTGATATAATTAAGTTGTGAGCACCCATGAAAGTGTAGAGATAGATATACTTCAAAGAGTCATTTGAGCAATTACCATAAGTCCCTCCTTCAATGCTAATTCCCTGGCCATATTTACTGCATCTTCGCTACTAACCTACCAGATAAGTTTCAACATGACAGTTAGGGAAAACCAAAACTATTAGCAACAATACTATATTCTTTTTAAATTCTTTCTGTCATTGCTAAAAGCATCACCAACAACACTTACCTCAAGAACTTTTTCCATTACATCCATGTCCAAAATATCTGGTTTGAACCCAACCCCATTGCCAGTAATCTGATGAGGACCTGATTCAAAATTTCAACAATATTAGAGTGTTAACTTCTCTTACCAGGACAATGGATCTACAAAGGCATAGATAAACTTGAAAGTTACAAAGTCTGTATCTTCATTACTTTTATAGTCTTCCATTATTAGATATCAGCTGGATGAAAAAAAGATAAATTTGAAAATTTTCCAACTTTGTTCTCTTCAGAGGTGTTAAAAAAAAAAAGGAACTAGATAAGAAACAAAATAGCATGAATTTTACCTGGTTTACCACCATTCAATACGTTACTTTCTGCAGGTTCTACTCCATATATCTACAAGAAATCAACTAAAATATTAACAAGGATGAAACAGAATTATAAGGGTGAATGTGGGCAAAGCATGAATCATTACCTTTACATTAGGATTTTGGGATTTAAGGTACTGTCCGACCCCAGAGACAGTGCCTCCACTACCAATTCCCATGACAAAAATGTCAACTTGTCCATTTGTATCTTCCCATATCTCAGGACCTGTAGTTTCAAAATGCACCTGTTTTCCATTTTGAGGTCAATCACATATCCACCATCCACTAACAGGAGAGGATGAATAATGTATATACCAGATTCGAATTGATTCTAAACTATATATAATTTAAGATAATTATGTGGCATAGAAAATTCTATCCTACATGATGCCAATAAAGACTTTTCAGTTACAGGAGAAAATTAAAGGCAGGATTAGTTACCAAGGTGTTGGCAGGATTTGAAAATTGCTGGAGCATGAAAGCATTTGGTGTAGATTCCAAAAGATCATATGCCTTCTTAACTGTTCCCCCCATCCCCTTGGTGGGATCAGTGAGAATTAAATCAGCTCCAAATGCTCTCATAGTTACCCTCCTCTCCAAGCTTGTGTAAGAGGGCATGGTTAGAACCGTTTTGTATCCTTTGAGGGCTGAGATAAATGCCATACTGATCCCCATATTTCCTGACGTGGGCTCTATCAGAGTTGTCTAACATAACATTTATACTAAATTAGACAAACCGGAAGCTGCAGTATAAGTTTAAGACAAAAATATCTGATAACAAGGCAAAAATAAATAGATCAATAAGTTAAATATTCAGCTAACCTTCCCAGGGGCAATTAAGTTTTTCTTTTCAGCATCCACAATCATGGCATGTGCTGCTCTATGAACAGAAATAAACAAAATGATTATACATTTTAATCATAAAAATGTAGTAAGTAATATGTGTTTTAAACTGTAATAACAAGAAATATATGCTAGTAAATCTATGATTACGAGGAGGAAAGAAGATACCTGTCTTTGATGCTAGCAGTAGGTTGCATCATTTCTTGCTTGGCAGCAATATAAGCTCCACAGCCTTCAGTGACTTTGTTAAGAAATACAAGAGGTGTTCGGCCAATGAGCTGAAGTTGGTTACAAAAAAAAAAAAAAAGGGTTTCATTCTATTAGATAAGACAAGCATAACTCAATGCAAATGGTCAGGAATAAGGATTAAAAGCACAACAAATATCAATGTCACTCAATTAAGTTTGGTCAAATCCATTCTACTCTTGCAGCTTCAATAGCACACATTCCTTTTAACTTTCTTTTTGGTTAAACTCTTATTTGTTGATTCTGTTTTCTAAAATGATAATTAGAGCTTTGTATCTCCCAACCAAGTCATTGAAAATTAGTTTAGACACTACTTTTTTTCCCCTTTAGGGCAGGGGAATCAATGTTAATTTGGATGAAACCTTGAAGGTATCTGTTTGGTTATGCTGAATTAAGATTATTATTATTATTTGTCTGGGGAAAAAAAAAGACAAAATCAATTGATCAAGAAAAACAAGAGTACCACTCACCATTCTATCTTTATGTATATATCTTGTATAAGCAAAAGGTGTACCTTGAAAATTATTTATGTATATGTCTGGCATAAGCAAAGGTGTGTGTAATGTAAAAAGAACTTTCATAATCAGGGAAAATATAAACGTAAAAAATAATTTTGCCATGTTAGTTCTAAACCAAAATTTGAATACAATTTAGGTCTGGCTCAAAACTTGTGCAAAAGTTTAATATGCCATGCATATTAGATCCTGGTGAGTTATGTAAAAACAGGGGGAAAAAATGAGGCTTAATTAAGGGCAATTTTTAATTGCTTCATAATCTTTTAACTGTGTATCCAATTTTCTATCATTAGGGACTTTAAATAGATTTGCCAACTTGTTTGGTTAAAATCACTTTTTGTCTAACATTTAAAGCAAATAGGTTGGCTAAATGCACGCTCTAGCAACTAGAATTTGGATAATGACGTTCAAGATAACATCATTTACATGTGACATTAGGACAGAATACAAAACTTATTCACACTTGGCTGAGTTCTTTCTGCAAATTAAAGCCAGTTATTTGAGATTGGCCTAGCCTTCTCAATGAATAATACGTACCGCCACATATTTAGGGCACCCTTTTGTGACCCGTCCCTTACACATAAAATGCAAAAGGCCATACCATTTGAAAAGGGCATAAGAGAAACTATAAAACAATTGGGGCCATTTCTTACATGCAGACATGAGAACAAGGAGCAATTTTGTTCTTGCTGGCTGCACGACTTTTTGCTTATTGGTGAAGGGCACTCTCCTTTGTGGAACCCACTTTTATGTAAAGTAAATGACTCTAACCTTTCGAATACACCAGGAGCCAAAGCCTCCCCCACCACAAAATCCCTACACACCCCACTTGGTAGATCCTACACACCCACTTGTGAGGCCATCAAACCGATATTTAGCGAAGTGGCACACTATAAAGTAATATAATTTTTCTAAATTTGGGTGTTTCTTTTTTAATGTAAGACCTTAACATTTAAAGGAACTATTTTTACCAATTGGATTAGATTAAATGACAAAATCGAAATGAAATTAATTTATAAAAATTAGTTGATATAAATAAAAAAATAGACCACGATAAAAAATTTTAAAAAAATTAAGTATTATAACCAAAAAAAAAAAAAAAATCTTGAGGACCATAAATTAGAAGATAACATTTTTCAGGAGAAAGTATTTTGTGAGATGACTTTTTGAATAGTTTTTCTCTTACATTTGGTAGATTTCACACACCCACTTGTGAGACCAACATGTTGCAAAGCAGCACGCTATAAATTAATATAATTTTCTAAATTTGAGTGTTTCTATTTTAACCGTAAGACCTTAACATTTAAAGACATCATTTTTAGTAATTGAATTAGACCCTTGGGGACAGGGAAGTGTGAATCGTGATCTCTTCTTGGCTGGACCCATGTGCCCATGATCACCTAACTCTCACGATTTGAAACTATTGTGAGAATAGCACCCATTTAATCACGTGAAATAATCGATTGTGAGTACTGCATAATCACTTTTACATATGTGAATCAATTATTACTAGATTTTGTCGAGTTAGAGGGAAATGGGAAGTGCTCTTTTGGATTTGCTTTACCGTTTGCCACCAAACCTCTTTGTAGTAATAATTATTGGATGCAAAGTATTAGTTAAAAATTTATTTAAAAAAAGTTTATATGGAAAAAAAATACTTAATATTTTGACAATTTTTTTTATTTTATATAAAAAATAATCGATTATGAGTACTGCATAATTACTTTTACATAGGCTAATCAATTATATACCGGATTTTGTCGGGTTAGAGGGAATTGGGAATTGCTCTTTTGGATTTGCTTTCCCGTGTGCCACCAAACCTTTTTGTTAGTAATAATTATTGGATGCAAAGTATTAGTTAAAAATTTATTTAAAAAAAGTTTATATAAAAAAAACACTTAATATTTTGACAATTTTTTAAATTTTTTATAAAAATAGTGTTAAAATTTTTCTAAAATGAATTATTAACCATTGTTCCAAGGGTAATTGTCTGCATGGCCCATAATTATATACTTCTCTTTAAAGTGAGTTTGGTTTATCTCTATTATTTTTTTTAAAAGGAATCTACATTTATTTTAACGAGAGACTGACACGTTACTCACTAATTAAATAAAATACAAAGATTAAAACCTATTACCATTTGTCATTACATATTTAAAACAAAAAGATATATTCAATTAAAAAAAAAAGGAACGAAAGTAAACCAAAACTCTTTCAAATTAACACACAAAAGTCAGAAAGACACCACAAAAAGTAAGCCTAAAATAACAGCCCTATGACATGGCAGAACTTAAGTGGCGGTCAATCCGCCGGCTCAGGTTACCTTCAACCTTGGATAGAGATTAATATATTGGTAACGTATGAATTGAAAAGGTGTCAACTTCAATAGTATAATTATATTGAACAGCGCATTAGTGTACTTGAAAAAAAAAAAAAGAGAGGAAAACACAGCTTATACAAATCAGTAGTTGAATTCAATTAATAAATCTAAGATTCAACATGTTCTTCTCTTTTTCTTTTTTCTCTTTGAGAAGAAAAATGCAGAAGCAAAAATGATAATACTTTAATTATTAACTTTTTTTTGATTAAAAGTTAGAAATCATTAATTTAAACCAACACGAAAAGGTCAGAAAAAAAAAAAAGAAAAAAAAAAAAAAAAAGAAGAAGATAAGGTTCTACAACTAGAGGCTACATATAATATTGAAATTCTACAAAATCTAGAGAGAGAGAGAGAGAGAGAGAGAGAGAAATTACTTGAGAAACTTCTTTTTTGATATTGTTTCCTGGAAGATCCTTTGGGAGATCTCTGATTCTCTGAACAAAAGGGGAAGAATCAAAAACAGTTTGGGACGAGAGTGTCCTCTGCATCATGGTCATAGAACCATTGTATGCAACTGATCTTTTCTTCAACAAGCTCCTTAAAGCTGCAGCCATTGATGCAGAGGTTCTAGACAAAAACACAAGCACTGAACAAGTACAGTAGCAACAGGAACTGGCTGCTCTTGCACTTGCAGTGAGGTACTACCCTTTTTATAACGTTTCTGGAAGAAAATTATTGGGTCACGGTGATTAATTCATTTTATATGTTCACCAATCTAGAGAATACAACTCTGTTTTTTCGTTTATTTGGGGGTGTGTAGATAAAATCTGGTATAGCTAAACATTCAGGAAAGTATGTGACTGGAAGTTGGTGAGATGAGATGGATTAACGGTCAGATGCATGCACTGGTCCCACGGTATCATGATGTGAAATTCCTTTTTCTTTTTCTTTTATTTAATTATTTTATTTATATCTTAGTTATTACTTATTACAATATTGAATCTAGAGAGGTAGCCAATTTGGAATTGTTTGGATGGAGGACTATCTTTTTTGTATTTCCAATCACTGCAAGAAAGAATATTTAGAGGCATGAAGATAGTTGATAGTATTTGAAATAAAATTTAAATATTTTAATGATAACTTAATACAATAATATATATATATATAATTTAATAAAAAATTTATGCTTCAAATATCTTGTAATAATAGGCGGTTATTTCACGAATCTTATTGTAATATATTATAAATGATTGACAAAAATAATTCAGATCAAATTATTGCAATAATATATTCGTTAAATTAGATAATTATGTCAAACTTGTCACTGCAATAAGGGTACGTTTGGTACACTGAATGTAGATTACAACATGAATGGTAATCTTTATTACCAGGAATAAAATGTGTTGTAATAGAATAATTAAACTTATTTATTAGTTTGGTTATGAGTTGTAATATTAAAATAAAATTTATGATCTATTTTAGGAAATATCTCATTCATACAATTATATTTCCTAGGAAATAATATATTTGAAATTTTAGAAAGATTAGTTATTTTTTTATGATTTTTTATTTCCATAATTGTTAGGTGGATATGGAAAATTTATTTATTTGGAAATATATTAATGTTGGAAATTATTACATTTACTGAGGAATAACTATTTTTTTTTTTTTTTTGGTAAACACTAAGGAATAACTGTTACAACCCTTTTAGAGAAGAATAGTTATTCTCCATTTTAAAGAATAGCTATTCATAAGGAATAATTATTCCCTGTAATAAAACATAATCAAACTATTGAATAGCAACACCATATGAATAACTATTACATTACAGTGCTTATTACAGTCTACCAAACGTGCTCTAAATGGTAAAATAGTTGATATTAAGTAATTGCAATGATATTTTCATGTTTGTTATTGCAATGATAACCTCGTTGCAATAAGCTGTCATTTCAAAATTTTCATTGTAATAGAATATAAAGATAATTAATATCAAGTTGTTACAACGATTTCTTAATTTTAAATTATTTTAACAAATTTTTCTAATGTAATAAGGTATTAAAGCTTCTATTGAAACTGTAAAATTTATCACTTTTAAGTTACTATTACAATAACTTTTAATTTATAGATGTGATATTGAGTTTAGTCCTACTATCCTAATTTTGTTGTTTAAAACTTGATATAATAGACTTATTTTAGTGTAGTGAATATTGTTGCTAAAGAGAATGTGTAACTGTTTATCTCGAATGAATGAAATTTACCTTTTCTTCCACCAAAAAAAAAAAAAAAAATTAGATCAATCGCTTTTCATCAACCACTTATAATCACAAGTTATGAAAATAGGTGTGAAAATAAATGTGCCCATACTATTGTTATACTTATTATGGTCCATGAGTATGTTTTATCAAAATAAAATACTAAAGGAAATCAGACAATGGTGTAGAATAACAAATTGCATTTCTGTAATTTTATGGAGTAGAAGTAGAGTAATAGTAGTAAATTATAAAGTATATCCTATAACTCTGACATATTTTCAATCCATATTTAATTTAATTTATTTTCAATTTAATCATTTTTTTTTCCAATTTCTCTAGCTATTAGTTTTAATAGTTCACAATGTAAAACATAAAGGTGTTTTGGTGGACTTAACGGTGCTGATTAAATGAAAGGACTACATTGGAAACAAATAGAAGTTAAATAATATAAATGTAAAAAACAAATTACTAAATTGAAAAGATGTCAAAGTTAGAAAGTGTAATTCATAATTTAACAAAAAAAATAAAATAAAATGAAAGCAAGTTTCTTTTTTGGGTAAGTAGATTGGCATATGTGTTTGGCCATAATTTTGTTTTGGTAGCTTATTTACTTAGTGTTGGAGTATTTTTATAAAATCATTATAAAATAATATATAAAAATTATAAAATCATTATATTTTAATTAATGATTAAATTCTTATTTAATTGAAAATATGAAATCTGCAAGGGCAGGTTTTAGATCTTGAGCCCAAAAGATAAATGGATTAAGGTCCAAAGAGCTCAATACAATGAATTTGTAAAGAGTGGGCTAAACACTACGCTTCAATGAATGGGACAACGCTCACAATGGGTTTAAGATTGAAATAAAACAAAGGAAAACAAGTTTTGCACGAAGAAATCCTTCCTCGGCAAAGTCTGAGGAGAGTAATACTAGAGTCTGTTATTCTTAAATTTGATAACAATTTCAGTTCTTTGTACTACAGTATTTTTTAGATGAACCGCTTTGCCCCTGGAGGATCTCTCACATTATATAGTCTCATTTCGCTGATCCTGACCCTCCATTTGTTAATTATGCGGGCCTCTATTTGAGTGTTTGTCCCATCAGACGCCCTCCCAAGTCTTCTGTAAGTTGCAGCAACGAAGACAGTACTGTTCAAGGGTCTTCTCCACATAAATGCGGCCAGGGTATTTGGTGAGGTGCATTAAATGTCCTGGAGAATCTCTCACATTATATAGTCTCATTTCGCTGATCTTGACCCTCTATTTGTTGATCATGCGGGCCTCTACTTGAGTGCTTGTTCCATCAGACGCTCTCCCAAGTCTTCTGTGAGTTGCGGCAACAAAGACAGCATTGTTCAAGGGTCTTCTCCACATAAATGCGGCCAGGGTGTTTGGTGAGGTGCACTAAATGTGATGGCAGCTACCATCCCTTCAATCATGTTAGGGCTAACCCCTTCTCTAAAACTCTTCCTCTACAGTGTGGCCCCCTTCTGTAATATGCCATTGATGTGGCCATGACTCGCCTCTCCGACCTTATCACCTGAGTGTATGGACTCCTCAGAACTGTATGGCCTCCTCGGCCTTTGGTATGACACGTGGCATAATTAAATTTCTGTACCCCACAAACAATAACAACATATATATATATATTTTTTTTTGAGAAAGAAACTATAAACTTTTATTTACGTAAGCCTTCTAAATTGGCTTGAACAAAAACATGAAATAGTGGTGGAACATACTCCAACTACCCAAAAAAAAAAAAAAAAATCTGGAATGCCAATGGTATATCTAACCATATTATGAGTAACAATATTACCATCTCTCTTAGTATGAGAGTAGAGTAATTGTTCAAATTTTTGTACCTCAAACTTCACATCTTCAAATTAAATCAAAATGGTAATATCATCATTTTTTTCTAATAAATTTGTATTCATTTGAGAGTTATTTTCCACTATTTTTAACATTATCATATTTGATTCAATATGATTACCATTTATTATCCATTTGATTGGATGGATAAACGCCTTTTTTTTATTATAAAAAAAATGGTTTTTATCATTAAAAAGTTGCTCAATTTTAATGAGCATATTATAAGTTTAAATTTCAAATAACTAGTAACTCATTGGCTATTAAGCCTCAATTCAATGACCAACCATTACTGTTCTTTGGTCAAAGGTTTTAATACATGGACATCATGATAGCCATGCCTTTTTAAATTCTTTTAATATCTGGAATAATGGAAAGATTAATTACCCATGACTGAATATTAAGAGAATAATTTAAGAAACAATACCTAAGATGTTGTATTTAAGTTTTGCCCTTTAAAATATATTATAGTGGCTAAAAATTAAGTTCTTTAGAATTTTGTAAGAGCTGGTCTTTCCAAATTAATGAAACTAACTGCCCCCCATGTGTCTTTGACTTATTGTTTCATTCAAATTTACTTAATTAATTGACTTTTTTTAGTCTTTCCCCCATCTCTCCTCCCTCCAACACATCAACACGCCCCACAACTTTTATAAGTTTTACAGTTTTACTCACTTTTACTATTAACTTCCTTTAGAAACTACTTCACTTTTTCAATATAATGTATTTTCCAATGTTCTACTTTCCAGCCCTTCCAAAAGAACTCATCACTCAGTGCAAATTTTCTCATAGTCTTACATTAATTCTCTTCGATCTCTTTACAAAAATTCATTAGAGCATTGATGAATGGATCATACATACAAAAATAGCAAAACACACATATTTTTTGTGAATCAATATGATTATTTAGTCTTGACTAGCTTCCCCCAAAGAAAAATTTATACATATTTGATGATGTCAAAAATCGTCAGTGAGCAGCACGGTCCTTACGTGCTTTAGACAGAACCTATGAAACAGAAACAAATGAGACCTTGTAGAGAGTACCGGTGTGATATCGGCCAAATACCATCTGAATGTTAAGTTAGAAAACTTTCACAACTTTAGATTGCCAGAGTTAAGGTAAATTATGCGTACCTTGATTTGTGAGGGCTTTGGGGTTTTTATAGTAAAGTAGAGTTGACATCCATTCCTTGGTGGAGAGGATCTTTCCTTACAAGGAAGATCCTCATTGATACGTGTATCTTGCGGGATCCTTTCCTTGTAGGAATCCTCTTGAACAGGGTTAATCATGGGGTGCAAGATGTTTCCTTATGCACACATTCGTGGAGGCCAAGTAAGGCCATGCTGGACCCGTCATAAGTTTCTTTCTCTCCGTCAGCTTCCTATCCTGCCTTGGTGTTCTAGTCGTCTCACACAGATGTCGTCGGGTATAGAGGTGAAGTTCGTCGGCTTATGATATCGTCTTTCTTGTCTTTACTAAATGCATAAGTAAAGCTGACTGGTTTATTGGGACCGTCGGTTTCATCGCATGTGAATGAGATTAAATTGATTCAAAATTACCCTTATCAATATTGATGGTGTAAACATTGTGAAGATACAACCTCTTACATTTTGACAATTAACTTTATCTTTTCGAACATGTTATTTTATTATTATATTTTTAGGCACTATATTATAAGTTTAAGAAAGTACTATTTAAGAGCTACCTGTCCTATAAATGGCGTAGATTTGTAAGAATATACAGCTTGGTGGTTGGGCTGTTGTAATTCATAATATAACACAAAAGTTTTCAAAGATTGATAAGTTCACGTGACAAGTCGTGAGTGGTGGAGTTGCACTCCACTACTCACAATTTGCCATGTGAGCAAGTTATGACAAAAGTTGTGATTTTTTAGAAGATATTTTTTGTTGAACCTAGAGATAGAGGCGGCTTCGGGATTTCTTTTCAAGGGGATCATTAAGAAACTTAGATTAAACAAAATTTAATAAAACAAAGAACTTGAATATATCGAGTTATCGACCAAAAAAAAAATCACACAAATACATGATATTTTACTATTTCTTTCTACAAGTTTTCATATTTTGACATCATTATGAGTTTTCATTATCTATTGTCAATGTGGGTAGGTGTAACCATTTTATTTTGTAAATTTTGTATAAAATTTTATATTTTTATGCAATTGTCATTATCTATTTGTCATTGTTTTTATAAAAATATTTTAAACTGAAAGACAAAACTCAACCCACGTGCATTGTATTAGTTATTGATCCAAAGAGCCACACACATCTATACATATATAAACAGTGCATTATGTGCTTACTTATCCAATCAAATGTTTGAAGAATCACCAACTTTACTATTTTTTAATCACTAACTTTATAACAAAATGGTATTAAAACATTTTTTTTTTCCTTTTAAACAAACACACACACAAGGGAGAGGGAAAGAGGTTCTAGCTTAAAGGCATACCACAACTCCATTGAAAAGCCATGGTAACTTTTAAGAGAGGGTGAGGTAATGGTATTATAACATGATAACAATATTTACACATGTAACAAACCCTCTATATTTCCTAATTATTAAATTATGTAAAGTTATATTATTTTTATGCTATACATGTACGCATTCACACAAATAATATTATAACAAAAATAAATAGATAATAATGTACACAATCAATATTAGACACACTCACACAAATAATATATAAATTTATAATAAAAAGAGATACACTTACAACTCACAAACATTTACCATTTACTCTTAAAGTTGGAGATACCAATAGTTAGATAGAGAAAAAAGATTCATGAGAAATAGATTTGTGATTTATGTTATTAGTTGGTTTTGGGATGGACTAATTTGTGTTGTTTAGTTTTGAGTTGCATTGATTTATGTCAAAGCTTGCAATATTTAAGTCATGGTGTGCAAAAACATTTTTAAAGGTAAATTAAAATAATAAAATAATGTTTTATAAATATAATATTTTTTAAAACACCGATCGTTCATTTGGACCCTTAAAGCATTAGTAACGCTGCTCCTACTTAGAGAAAAAGACTAATTTAAAACAAGAAGAAATTTACTTTATAAAAGAAAATTTTCTTATTTTGATATTGTAGGGACACGATTTTAGCCTTGGCCCAAGATGTGATTGGATCCAAGCCCAATAGGCCCAGAATAATGAATTTGTAGAGAGTGGGTTGGAGAACTAAGTTCTATTGAATGACTTAACAATTAAGATGGATTTCAAAAGATAATTGAACAAATATGGATAGAAGTTCTCCAAGTAAATTTATCCTCGGACCAATTCAAGGAGGTCTGTTCTAGTCTATATTGATTAAAAAAGGTTACAGATGTTATTCCAACTGCTACAATCTTTTCTCTTATGAATTTCCCACCTTTCACTCATAGAGGGTTTCTCATATTATATAGTCTCTTTTGAACGATCTTGATCCTACACTTGTTGGTCATCTAAGCCACTACTTGAATGCTTGTTCCATCGGACACCCCCCTCAAGTTCTCTATGAGTTAAAATAGCCAAGGCAGTACTGTTCAGAGGTCTTCTCCACATTAATGCAGCCAAAAAGTTAGCTGCAGAGCATTTAATGCGGTGGTAGCAGCTTTCCCTTAGATATTTTTGAGCTCCTAGCTCTCTTTTTACACTCGATATATACGTCCTTCTCACGGGAGCTTCCTGGAAGGTTACCTTGAACCTTTAGGATGCACATTTAAGCTGTGCTTAACCTATCTGAGGAGACATTCCTCCTCGGATCGCCCTCCTATTCATATTTCACTCATTAGATTTACACTGTGTTTGGATGGGTGGATTTTAGAGAGGATGGAAAATTTTGGAGAGAAAATAGGAGAGAAAATGAGAAAGGGGGTTGTTTGGCAAGGAGGGAGGGAGAGGAAAATTTTTGGTGGGGCCCAGGCATTTTCCACCCGGGCCCACCAAAAACTTGTCTCTCCAAAATGGAGAGAAAATGGTGTGGGAAGTGTTTTACATGTAAATGACAAAATTGCCCTTGCACTAATTTTGTCCCTTTTTTTTTTTTTTTTTTTTTTTTTTTTTTTTTTTTTTCTGGCGTTTGCTCCGAGCGTTTGCTGCTTTCCTACTTTTTTTTTTTTTTAATCCTTTTTTTTTTATTTTCTGGGCTGTACGTGTAGTGTTTTTTTTTTTTTTTTTTTTTTTTTTTACATAAGACATGATTTTTTTTTTCTTGAACATAATTTTTATTGTTTAATAAATTTGGGTGAATTTTTTTTAATTGCTTGTCATTTTTTATTTTAATTGTGCATCATTCTTTAACAAGGGTATATAAGTAAATTTATATAAACTCACTTTTTCCATCCTTCCACTTTTTCACTCCTAACCAAACAAAAAGGAGGGAAAATAAAATCTTTTCTATCCTCCCACCATTTTCTATCCTTCCACTTTTCCACTCCTCCATCCAAACACACCCTTAGAGCTTGACCCTTCCAACACCATTCATTTGTTCTCGAATTACTATGCCCTTGGCCAAGGCCCAAGGCCCCAATATACAATCTGGGCTGTTAACCTTACAGATATATATAAACAGCAAGAATTAGAATACTATACAAAAACATATAAATTTATAACCGCTATTAAATAAGGTCGCGTTACTTACATCTTTAAATTTGTGAAAAATAAATCTTATTTATGAAAAGTCCTTTGTCCATTTGTACATAGCAAATAGAGAAAATTCTTATCCCACTAAAAGTCCTCATCTCTTAACCTCTTGTATGAATATTGGATCTTGAACCAACTAAGTGAAATCTAACGTGATTGACGCACATAAAAACTTATCCTTAAAAAAAAATTAAAAAAAAAAAAAAAAAAACCTACATTTGTCGTTTATGTCTACAGATGATTTTTCTTTTTTTTTGGGAACGAGAGAGGAGTTGGATTTGGACCCAAGTAACATGCTTTAGTGATGTGTAACAGGGGAGAGGAAAAAAAAAACAAGGTTATAATTTAAGGGAGGAGAGAAAGTTGAGAAGTCCAAGATGGTCTCAGTAGTCATAAGATTTTACCTAGGAAAACAATTTCAATTTTGTTTCGTTTATTCCAGCCATCAAAGAAGTTGAAGAAAGTGTCCCTTATACCTAATTTTGTACCATTTTGTTCTCGAGTCATTTTAACTGTTCCTCAGAAAGGAAAAAAAATAACCAACCAAAAAAAAAAAAAAAGTAGCAGTAAGATATTCAAAGATGGCGGATCCAGAACCCCTTCCCCAATAAAGTGAAAGTCTGTAATCGATACGCATTTTGGTGGAAACATATTGTATAAGACCAATTTTTTTTTTTTTTATTAAAACAAAAAATTATGTGAATTGTTAAAATAATTTAAAATAAATAATGATTTTTAAAAAATCTTTTTGAAATGGTTGGTAATAGAGTTCAAATCAAATTAATAATTTAAACTTCTTTGAATTTTAGTAATGGAATTTCTTTTAAAGCAAATTATATTAGTGAGCCACGTGATGAAAGCATATTTAGCACCGCACAACATTTTAATAGATTGGTCATTATGTGGTTCGGTGTGATGCCATCAACTTTCATGTTTTATATATATATGTTAAATATATAGGAAGTATATTTAATCTATGCTAAGTATCTATTTAATACATGTTAAATATGTAAAGTATTTATAAGATCTATATTAAATATAAAATAAAACTTATATACTAATAGGTGTGGTTTTTTCACTACCACTTGCAATGCGGTGTTTACTCCATTTTGTGGGCTATTTTGGTTGGTTTACGTGCGATTATGCAGCTTGAGTGGTTTCATGAACACTCCTTAATTTAATATCTAACTTTTGATGATATTTATATAAGCTATCCATTTACATAGTTATTGGGGAGTAGTGGGTTCCAGGTAGCTTAATTGGTAAAGTCTTTGATAGTTGAATAAAAGATCAGGAGTTCAATCCCCACTTACACCAAAAACTGATTGGTATTTTGGTTTGACGATAAAAAACTGATTGGTATTTTGGTTTGACGATAAAGAGTTATTATCAAAAGCGGATGCCATAAGTTGAAACTCTCTTAAAAAAAAGAAAAAAAAAAAGTTATTGGAGAGTAGACTTCCTTTCAACAAAAAAGCATGGCAAAATTATTATTTACGCTTGTTTTATGCATTTTATAGTGTTTGGCGTTTGTAATATTTTAGTGAATAAAAAAAGGATTCAGATCCTCTAGAGTTCCTAGGGTACTCTACCAATTAGATTTCCTTAAATCTTAACCGTTCTTTAATGATTTAATGGTCTAGATTTTACCATATCAGCATTCCACTAATAATACTCTTAAAATAATATAATAATGTTGAAAACAAAACAATTAAGATTATTATTAATGGAATGCTGACATAGTAAAATTTACACCATTAAATCATTAAAGAACGGTTGAGATTTAAGGAAATCTACTTGGTAGAGTATCTTAGAAACTCTAGAGGATCTGAATCCATAAAAAAAATATTGATCAAGTAAAAGTACCCCAAAAAATCTTTCCTTATTTATACATACATATATATATATATATATATATATATATATATTTTTAATACAAGATAAAAATTCTGTTTTAACTTAATCTAAGTGTATATATGTGTCAAGCTTTCTCTTGAAAACTTGAACCCTAGTTCTTGCTCTCTCACACCCTACAAAAATTTTGTATTTGTGGAGTGACCATCACACACAAGAGTGCACGGTTATTATACATAAATCTTAACAACACCAAGTTTTGCATCACAATTAACTCATTTCCTTAATTTTTGGCTAAAACTTCTCAAGAAAACCACAAAGTAACAACTCCTCCTGTTCACATGCTTGTCACACGCTTTGTTTATTATCTTTGCACAAAGAAAAGTCCCTTTCACTAGGACTATCATAAATATACGCAAACTATTTGTGTGACTTGGGTAATTATATCAACTTAGTTTCCAACGAAAAAGTTCAATTGTTTCGATTGAGATAGCTAGAGATTCGTTACAACTTATGGGAAAGCTTTTAATAGTATGCTAAATAACACTAACAATAATAAAATAATGAGTTATTTGTAATCCGCCGCTTGTGGTGAAATGTTTGTTGGCTGCTGATAAAGCCAACACGCTTTGTAATAGACTGGTTAACTCCTAGCTTTAATTTTATATCATGGTTGACTGAAAAAAAAAAAAATAAAAAAAAAAATAAAAAATAATGAGTTAGCTTATTAAGGAAGCTAATCTCCAACATATTGATTTTGTATTGAGTTAGCTTAATCATTTTTATTGAGTTGAATTTAGAGGGTCAGGAGTACATGTAATGAAGATCTCCATGAATAAAATTCAATTTCAACTTTGCAAGTTCAATGTAATTAAATAAATAGGTTAAACATGTTCCTTGTAAGAAATCTTCAAGCAATATCTCCCCCAGATTAAAATGATTGAAATATCAATATATCCACCTCATAATATTTGGACTTTGGAAATGGGAGCCTTGGGGAAATAAAAAATAATCTCTCTTAATAAAATATTTGGACTTTATTCACCTCATAATGATCTCTCTTAATAAAATTCTCAACAATTCCCACCCGTTTCCCCAAAATTTTCATCTCCCTCCCCTTTGGAAGAAGTAGATGACTAGATGCCGTGTAGATTATTTTTGAGAATATGTAGGGTTCGTTTGGATAGAGTTTATTGTTGCTAAAAATTGATTGTTGCTGAAAACACTGTAGCAAAATAATTTTTAAATGTGTGAATAGTACCGTGAGTCCCATTTTAAATATTTTTTAATGTATAAACAGTGCATGAACAGTGTGTGAACAGTGCCGCACTGTTCATGCACAGTAAATTTTGTCCCCCAAAGTCAAAAAAGCCGGCCAAAAAAAAAAAAAAAAAAAAAAAAAAAAGGAAAAACGCAACTCTACTTTAAGTAAGAAGATGTGCTATCCAAACATACACGTAGTTTTCATTAAACTTTGGAAATGGGAGCCTTGGGGAAATAAAAAATAATAAAATAGTTTAACGGTCAGATGCATGCACTGGTCCCACGGTATCATGATGTGATATTCCTTTTTTTCTTTTCTTTTATTTATTTTATTTATATCTTAGTTATTACTTATTACAATAAATCTAGAGAGGTAGCCAATTTGAAATTGTTTGGATTTTTTTTTTTTGGATAAAAGAGATGCTTTCATTAAACCAAAAACTAAACTACAACAGAGAGCAAGAAATAGCCACGCTACAAGCAATCCAGGTGAACCAGGTTTCTCACAACAGGGGGAGACACACCCCTCCATACCTGGCTTATATCATTACATTTAGCAAAGTGGGCCAACTCATGTGCAACCCTGTTGAAATCCCTTTTCAAATGCCTAACTTGCCAGCTACTAAACTCTTCAAGGAAACCAAAAATACCATGAACAATGTGGCCTAGACCTCCGCTGAAATCTTTCGCCAATATTCGTTGAACAACTGAGAGTGAATCCAATTCCACAATGATTTGATGCAGGTCCAATTCTCTTGCAAGCAGAATCCCCGCCTCGATAGCCAGCGCCTCAGTCTCATCCACCGAGAAGCAGCCAGGCAAAACTCTACAAAGAGCAGCAGCCACCTCTCTTCTAGAGTCCCTAATTACCACTCCTATGCTTGACCGCCTACCATCATCAGCTGTAGCCCCATCAGTATTTATTTTGTAGACCCCAGCTTGAGGCTTTTTCCAGCTAACCTCAGAGGATGAAGGACCCAGCCCACAAAACTTTACAGCTTCTTTATAGTCAGAGAGCATACTTATAGCATGATTCCAGACTTGATCCACCCCTTGACTGACTGCCTCAAACACTCTCAAGTTTCTACTATACCAAACAGCCCAAGCCACCACTACCAGCATCTCCAAGTCTCTAGTCGTTCCATCCTTTAACATCTTCAAAGCTAAATCCGAAAAGTCCATGTTTTCTGCCCCAATCTCCACTGGGCACTCCTTCCACAGTTCCCAAATATTCTTAACACCAACACACTTGAAGAGAGCATGGTAAATAGATTCAAACTCCAGTCCGCACACAGGACACACTCCATCTGTATTCACCCTTCTTTTCCTTAAATTTAACAGAGTTGGTAAGGCATTAACACAAGCCTTCCAACAGAAAATTCTTATTTTCGGGGGGATTTTTAACTGCCAAATCCACTTCTAAAGAGGGATTCTAGGATCATCATGAGAACTCTCCCCATTGTCTAGTGAGTTAACCATAGCAAGGGCCACATAGTACACATTTTTCACGGAGAATTCTCCCCTTTTGTTTCCCACCCAAATTATTTTATCCTCAGGAAGACTATGGCTTAGCGGAATATTAAGAATAGTTTCAACCTCAAAAGGGAAAAAAAGAGACTTCAAGGTGTCAACCTTCCATCTTCTAGTATCCTCATCAATTAAGGCCGAGACCATAGGGAAATCATCAAAAGGCTGGGGAGGAGATACTACCTTATAAGTTGTTGGGGGTGGGAAGCCATTTGTCCTCCCAGATATGAATGAGCCTTCTGTTTCCTACTCTCCAGCAAGTACCCTTCCGGATCAATTCCAGTCCCTTGAAAATACTTCTCCATGTATATGACGGACTGCAACCCAACTTTGAATTTAAAAAGTCTCCATTTGGGTAGTATCTAGCCTTAAAGACTTTGGCACAAAGTGAATCCGGATTTGACAAGAGTCTCCATCCTTGCTTAGCAAGCACTGCTAAATTAAAAGCTTGAAGATTTCGGAAGCCCATGCCCCCATTTGACTTTGCTTTACACATTTTCTCCCAGCTCACCCAAGCAATCTTTGACTCTTCATGTCTTTGCTCCCACCAAAACTTCCTTATCATTCCTTCAATCTCCTCACACAACCCTTTCGGAATTAAGAAGCAACTCATGGTATAGGTGGGAACCGTTTGCGCCACGGCCTTAATCAGAATCTCCTTTCTCCCAATGGACAATAATTTACCCTTCCACCCCGCTAACTTCCTCCCAACTTTTTCCTTTACTTCCGCAAACACCTCGGTTTTAGATCTACCAATAATGGACGGGAGACCCAAATATTTGCCATGTCGAGTGTCTTGCATTGGGCCAAGGATATTCAGCACCGCACACCTTTTTTCATGTTGAGTATTATGGCTGAAAAAAACAGAGGACTTGTCAGCATTTACTTTCTGACCAGAGGCAGCTTCGTAAAGCTCAAGGATTTCAATAAGTTTATGGCACTCCTGATCATTAGCTTTGCAGAATAGTAAACTGTCGTCCGCAAAAAATAAATGGGTCACCATAGGGCATCCCCTACAAATGGAGATTCCACTCAATGATTGATTCCTAGCTGCATCCTTAATTAAAGATGAGAAGCCATCTGCACATAAAAGGAACAAGTAAGGAGATAAAGGATCTCCTTGTCAGAGACCCCTAGTAGGGAAGATGCATCCATGAACAACTCTATTGATAATCACAAAATATGAAACAGTAGTAATGCATTTCATAACAAGTTTTATCCACTTTTCATGGAAGCCCATTTTTTCCATTACTTTCTCAATGAAACCCCACTCCACACGGTCATAGGCCTTGCTCATATTGAGCTTGACCGCCATAAAATTTTCCTTCCCTTCCTTTTTATGCTCAAGATAATGCATTAACTCAAAAGCCACTAATACATTGTCAGTGATGAGCCTCTCTGAGAGAAAGGCACTTTGGTTTTCGGATATAATCTGAGGAAGGATGTTTTTTAGGCAGTTTGAGATTACTTTAGAAACCAGCTTATATACTACATTGCATAAGCTTATTGGCCTAAATCAGACAATCTGGATGGACTATTGACTTTTGGGATCAAAGTAATGTTGGTTCTATTTATATCAGCAATTGACATATTGGAATTTAACACATTCAGAACCATACGTATAATATCATTCCCTACCACATCCCAATATTTTTGGAAAAATATAGTAGACATACCATCAGGTCCAGGAGCTTTTGTGGGGTGCATTTGTTTCAGAGCGGTCTCCACCTCGTCCCTTGTGAATGTTGAAATCAAACTTTGGTTCATCTCATCAATTACTCTAGTAGGAATCGTATTTGTGACTTCCAAAATTCGACTAGGATGAGAGGTAGTGAACAGTGTCTCAAAATAAGCTATAGCTGCTGCAGCCATACTCTCATTTGTATCACACCAATTCCCATACTCATCCCACAAGCCACTAATAGTATTTTTCTTCCTCCTCTGCGAAGCCCTTGAATGGAAGAATTTTGTGTTGCGATCCCCATGACCATACCAGAGAATTCTTGACCTCTGGTGCCATAAAGTCTCTTCACAATCAAGCAGATCATTAATCTCCCTACGTAAGCTGTTTATCTCCTTACCCATGACTTCGTTTCTATCTTGGAGGGTCAAATCATTAAGCGCTTTCCTTTTGCTCTGAATTTGCTTGGGCGCATAACCAAAAACCGACTTATTCCATCTCTCCAGGTCAGTTGCACAGTTTTGAAGACAATTAGCTATGCCTCCAGGTGTGCCTTGGTGTAAACCACCCTCCCAAGCATTTCTGATAATTTCCTTACACTCCTCTTTTTTTGTCCACATTTCCTCAAAATGAAACCTGCGCTTTCAAGAGGGCTGAACCGCAATTGAGTCGGCAATCAACAGAGCACAGTGATCAGAAGTTGAGTTTACCAAATGGAGGACTCTTGTTCCATTAAAATAGTTGATCCAGTTGTTGGTGGCAAGGGCTCTATCAAGTCTTAGATATACACAATTTTTCCCTTCTTGCATATTACACCACATGAAATCTAGACCAATATATCCCAAGTCTTTAAACCCACAAACATTGACCACCTCCCTAAATCCATCCATCTGCCTTTGGGACCTCAGAGCCCCCTCCAACTTTTCCTCCCCCGACAGTATCTCATTGAAATCACCATAGCATAACCAAGGAAGATTAAATTTTCTGCTCAAAGCCGCCAGCTCTTCCCATGACTCATTTCTTCTGGAAGTCTCTGGATTCCCATAGAAACCTGTAATTCTCCACTAGAAACCCGAATCTTGTTCTGTAATAATCGCATCAATAAAACTCCTAGAATATCCCATAATCTCCAAATCAACTTCTCTCTTCCACAGCAAGGCTAAACCCCCACCCCTGCCTTTTCGAGGAACAATAAGCCCATTAACAATTTTATTTTTTCCATTACTTTTTCCATAGCTTTCTTCCTAACTTTAGTTTTTGATAGGAAAACAATTTTGGGATCCCATTGTTGGACTAATTCGCCCAACACTCGAACTGACCGGAGGTTCCCAAGCCCCCGACAGTTCCAACCTAAGGCTATCATTGCTCTCGGCGGTGCTGCCTAGCAGCCACCGCCGTTTCATCATAGAAGAGAATAGTTTCCTTACCTTCACCATCGTAGCTTTTCTTTTGGAGCCGCCCCTCACTTGCTGCAAGTTCCTCTGTATTTTCACTTCTCTTAGTGCCCACTAATATCTCCTGAGTTTTCATACCTGCACTTTGGCCCCTTCCAGCCTTTCTAGCAGATTTTTTTATATTCACTTTACCCACTCTATCTTTTCTTTTACTCGGGCCGACAAGCACAACCCCACATTCCTCATTTTCCTTCTTCGGTTTGGGCTTAAGAGGGCTAGTCACTTCTTGCTCCTCTTTATTGGGCTTTGTTGACCGGCCCATAAAGAAAACCTCTTCCTCATTCGGTTTGAACAGCTCTTTGACTAAACTCCCACTAGTTACACCTGTAGTTACCTTTTGTGGAAAGCCGAGCCCCTTATTCTTGCATAACTCGTGTTTCTCAGACTCATTGTTGTCCCATCTTCTCTGATAACTTGCTGCACACATGTTTGACTTCACATCATGCCTCCCTTTTTCAAAATTTTCCCTTTCCTCGAGGTTGTTTTGTCCGCCTAGACTGCTACTCCTTCCATTATCATCCTGACAGGAAGCCACCAACTCCCCCACCGTGGCTTGAGACATTTTTCCGGACTCACCACCGCTCCTTTGCTCATGTCTGCTACTCCCAACGGCTTTGGCCCCTTCAGTCGCTCCTTTGGAAGCCCCCCTTGCCCTCATCCACTCTCCATATTGCTGTTCTACAGGATGCTTCTCAATCTCCATCCCACAATGCTTTTCATCGTGTCCAATTTTTCCACAAGTGAAGCACAAGGTGGGCAACCTCTCATATTTGAAGGAAACCCAGCATCTTTCTCCATCCATATTAGTGACATATCCACCCCTTCTTAGTGGTTTCTCAATCAGCAAATCAACCCTCACTCGCATGAACTTAGCTTGGTTTGCTTGCCAAGACCGTTTGTCCACCTCAATGACTCTTCCTATCTTGCCACCAATATCTCTACCAACTTCTTCAGTCATATGCTCAAATGGTAATCCCCACACTTGGACCCAGAATGGGGCATGAGTGAAGACCAAGTTGGCTAAAGATAAACCTCTCTTCCACCGACACAAGAGCAAGAGATTATTTTCAAAATTCCAAGGCCCACTTCTCTCCACCCACTCTAGCTGATACATAGAGCTAAATTTGAATTGCAAAATATTATTACCAACCTTAACTATTCTAAGATCAGAACCCAGCTTCCACGCCGATCTCAATGTGTTCTTAAGAGCTCTCAGATTTTGATTTCGATCTGCTAGTAATCTTCCAAACAAGCTCAGAGTACATTCTTCTAGCAAATCTGGTGTACTATTAGAAGAGATGAAAATATCTTCCTCCTCCTCTTTAGTTAGCTGTAGATTTTTCAGGTTATCAATAATGGTATTCTCCATGTTATGTAGTGAATAGAGGTAATAAAGAGAGAACAGAGATTGGAAAAAGATGAGAGAAGACTCTTAAGCTTTCACACCTAAGAGAGAAAAGTCTCGCTTCATGACGAGAGAGACAGAACTCCTACGTGGGAGAGAGAACTTTTTAAAATTATTTGGATTGAGGACTATCCTTTTTGTATTTCCAATCGCTGCAAGAAAGAATATGTAGAGGCATTATGATAGTTGATACTATTTGGAATAAATTTTAAATAAATGATAATTTTAATACAATAATATATACACACAGGTATGTCATGTAATAAAAAGTTTATGCTTCAAATATCTTGTAATAATAAGCTGTTATTTCACGAATCTTATTGCAATAGATTATAAATAATTGACAAAAATAATTAAGATAACATTATTGCAATAATATATTCATTAAATTAGATAATTATTTTATGCTTGTCATTGCAATAAATTGTAAAATAATTGATATTAAGTTATTGCAATGATATCTACATGTTTGTTATTGCAATGTTAACCTCATTGTAATAAGCTATTATTTCAAAATTTTCATTGTAATAGATACAAAAATAATTGATATCAAGTTATTACAACGATTTCTTTATTTTAAATTATTTTAACAAATTTTCCTAATGTAATAAGGTATTAATGCTTCAATTGGAATTGAAAATTTTACCACTTTTAAGTTACTATTACAACAACTTTTATTTTATAGATGTGATATTGAGTTTAATCATTCTATCCTAATTTTTTTGTTTAAAACTTGACATAATAGACATTTTAGTGTGGTCAATATTGTTGCCGAAGAGAATGTGTAACTGTTTATCTCGAATGAATGAAATTTACCTTTTCTTCCACAATAAATATATATATATATATATATATATATATATATATATATATATATATATATATATATATATTAGATCAATCACTTTTCGTCAACCACTTTTAATCACAAGTTATGAAACTCAGTGTGAAAATAAATGTGCCCATATTATTGTTGTACTTATTACGGTCTATGAGTATGTTTTATCAAAATAAAATACTAAAGGAAATCAGACAATGGTGTAGAATAAAAAATTGCATTTGTGTAATTTTATGGAGTAGAAGTAGAGTAACAGTAGTAAATTATAAATTATATCCTATAAATCTGACATATTTTCAATCCATATTTAATTTTATTTCTTTTCAATTTAATAATTTTGTATATTTTTTTCCAATTTCTCTAGCTAATAGTTTTAATATTTCACAATGTAAAAAATATAGGTGTTTTGGTGGACTCAATGGTGCTGATTAAATGAAAGGACCACATTGGGAACAAATAGAAGTTAAATAATATAAATGTAAAATAAAAATTATTAAATTGAAAAGATGTCAAAATTAGAGAGTCTAATTCATAATTTAACAGAAAAAAAATGAAAACAAGTTTCTTTTTTTTGGGTAAGTAGATTAGTATATGTGTTTGGCCATAATTATGTTTTGGTAGTGTGGAGTACAAAAATTCAATCATGCCATATGTCATACCTAAAGTTGAGTAAGCCATACAGTTTCGAGGAGTCCATACACTCAGATGGTAAGGCCAGAGAGGCAGGTCATGGCCTCGTTAATTGCACAATACAAAGGGGGCCACACTGTAAAGGAAGAGCTTTAGAGAGGGGGTTAGCCTTGATGTGATTTGAGGGATGGTAGTTGCTACCACTTTTAATGCACCTCACCAAACACCCTGTCTACATTTATGTAGAAAAAACCTCTGAACAGTATTGTTTTGATTGTTGTAACTCACAGAAGACTTGGGAGGGCGTCTGATGGGATAAGCACTCGAGTAGAGGCCTACATGATCAACAAATGGAGGGCCATGATCAGCGAAAGGAGACTATATAATGTGAGAGATCCCCCGAGGAAGGAGGGGGTTCATCTGAAAATCAGAAAAAATACTGTAACACAAAGAACTAAAATTGTAATCAAGTTTAAGAAGAATATACTCCAGAACTGCTCTCCTCGGACTTTGCCGAGGAAGGATTTCTTCGCATAAAACCTGTTTTCCTTTGTTTTATTTCAATCTTAAATCCATTGAGAGTGTTGTCCTATTCATTGAAGCCTAGTTTTTAGCCCACTCTCTACAAATTCATTGTATTGGGTTCTTTAGGCCTTAATCCATTTACCTTTTGGGCTTAGGATCCAAACAGCCCCCTTACAATTGGCGCCATCTGTGGGAATAGCTTGAGCTTTAGTGAGATCAACATTAGGACTAATTTCTTAATCTTGAATGAATGAGGGATCACGAGGTTAGTGTGCACACCATGCATACTAGTAGGAGCCAGTCTCGAGGTGGGAGTTACATCTCTCATGAGGAGAATACTAGAAGCATGCAGTTAGAGATTAACCGTCTTTGTAGGAGGCTACGCCGCGAGCGACGGAGAAGGACTCCATCAGACTCCGACCCTTCTTCTGATGATGATAGAGATAGCAGTTATAGGCCCAACTCAAGGACTCCTCCCAGCGAGTCTTTGTCATGTGATGAGGATCATCATTACGAGTGCAAGAATAAGGGCCCGTCTCGCAAAGACCTAGGAAACGATGCTTTGAGTAGGGAGCTAAACCAAATTTCCAAGTCAACTTTTTCACGTAGAATTGAAAGACGAAAGCTTCCTTGCCGGTTTACGTAGCCCACGTTCACCATGTACAATGGTAGAACAGACCCTGTAGAGCATGTGAGCCACTTCAACCTGAGAATGGCTGTACACTCCAAGAATGAGGCCTTGATGTGCAAGGTGTTTTCATCCAGTTTGGGGCCTATGGCGATGAGATGGTTTAACGGCCTGAGGGAAGGCTCTATGAACTCTTTTAAGGAGCTTACTCGGGCGTTCGAGGCTTGTTTTGTTACTTGCAGCAGGGTTTCTCGGCCTTTGAACTCCTTGTTGTCTATGACCATGCGGGAGGGGGAGACCTTGAAAACATATTTTGATAGGTACTAAGAGATGTTCAATGAGATTGATGAGAATTTCGACGATGTGGCCATAAGGACTTTTAAGGTCGGCCTGCCCGATGAGCATGATTTGAGAAAATCTCTGACAAGAAAGCCTGTCGGGAGCTTATGTTAGCTCATGGATTGTATCAACAAGTACAAATGGGATGAGGAGGACCAACAGTAAGGACAGGGAAAAGCTAAGGTGATCCCTTAGGAGCTGAGGGATTTCAGGTCGGATAGGTACAATAGCAGTCGACCTCGGAGAGATTTTGCCGGGCACCCTAGCTTGGCTGCCACCCAGATAGTTAGTACTGTATTTCGAGAACCCGAGCATTAGGTTTTAGAAAAAATTAAGAATGAGCCATACTTTAAGTGACTAACTAAGATGGGAGGAGACCCCACGAAGCCCAACCGGAGTCTTTATTGCCAGTACCATCAGGAACGAGGGCAAACTACTGAGGATTGCAGGACTTTGTGGAGCCATCTAAAGCAATTGGTTAAGGCGAGAAAGTTCAAGCAATTCCTGTATTAACCCAACGGACAGGGTGGTCAGGCAGGGTCGGGGGTTTAGAGAGATGCTTCTACAAGACCACCTCTAGGTACAATTAGTGTCATTCTTGCTACTCCGGGAAGGACTAGTCCTCAGCCATCTGGGGTGATGCCTGTAGCTCAGCCATTTACAGAGGGTTTGTCCTCTGATCCAAAGAGAAGTAGAATGGAAGTTTGGCCGGCTTTGAGCTTTTCGGATGAGGATAAGGTTGGAACTTTGCAGCCACATGATGATGCCCTGGTGGTCACGCTCAAGATAGGTAAGTATAATGTGAAGAGGTGTTAGTAGATCAAGGCAGCGGCATAGAGATCATGTACCCTGACTTATTTAAGGGGCTGAAACTGAGGCTCGAGGACCTGACCTGCTACGATTCCCCTCTAATAGGGTTTGACGGGAAGATTGTCTTTCGACCCGTTTAGACAGGGACAGAGGTTATGGAGGTAAACTTCATCATGATAGATGCCTACTCCCCCTATACTGCTATTGTGGCAAGGCCCTGACTTCATGCCATGGGAGCCGTTTCTTCAACTCTACATTTGAAGGTGAAGTATCCGTCTGAGGGCCAGGTCGAGGAGCTGGTGGGGAGCCAGTCTATGTCCAGGCAGTGCTTGATGGCCGCAATTAGACAACATACTGGAAGAGAGTCATCGGCCTCTGCTGGGCGGGATTTATAGCAATTAAAGGTGCCGGTGTTGTCCGCGAGGGTAGTAGAGGAGGGGGCAAAGTGCGAGCAATTGGAAAAAGTTGTTATTGGTGACGATGAGGATAAATTTTTTCAAGTCGGAGTTCAGCTGCCTCATTGGGAGAGGCAAAAGCTGATAGATTTTCTTAGAAAAAATATTGATTTATTTGCGTGGAGCAACTATGAAACCCCTGGGGTGGATCCAAATTTCATTTACCATCATTTAAATGTCAATCCATCTGCCATCCCTAAGAAGCAACCACCTCGACGCTTATCTAGGGAACATTCTGATGTTGTCAGGGGGAAAGTACTCAAGCTCAAGCGGGTTGGGGCCATAAAGGAGGTATTTTACCTGAGTGGCTGGCCAACACAGTGGTGGTGAAAAAGAAAACTGGGAAGCGGCAAGTATGTGTAGACTTTACAGATTTAAATAAAGCTTACCCAAAATACCCTTTCCCCCTGCCTTGGATAGATTAATTAGTGGACGCAACTGTAAGCAATTCTCGAAAGAGCTTTTTGGATGCCTTTTATGGTTATCATCAGATACCGTTAGCTCTGGATGATCAAGAAAAGACAGCTTTTCTTACACCCACTGGGAATTACCATTACAAAGTAATACCCTTTGGATTGAAAAATGCAGGGTCTACTTACCAGAGGATGATGACCAGGATGTTTGAGTTTCAGTTGGGCAAAAATATTGAGGTGTATATAGATGATATGGTGGTAAAGAATAAAGTAAAGTCCGAGCATATAGATGACCTTGGAAATATTTTCGAAATACTAAGGAAACACAAATTGCGCCTTAATGCCGCTAAGTGTTCTTTTGGCGTAGGCTTTGGCAAGTTCCTGGGTTATATGGTTACCCACTGTAGAATTGAAGTTGACCTTAATCAGATTAGAGCAATTGACGACCTATAGCCTTCTCGGAATCCTAAAGAGGTCTAGAAGTTGACAGGAATGACTGCCGTTTTGAATCAATTCATTTCTCGGTTAGCAGACAGGTGTAGGCCATTCTTCCAGTTGTTGCATAAGTAGAATGAATTTGAATGGACAGAGGAATGTTCCTTGGCCTTCCAGTGATTGAAAGAATATCTTTCTTGGCCACTTATTATGTCTAAGCCCGATGAGGAGGAGGTCCTATTTGCTTACATTACTGTGGCCTCACATTCTGTGAGTCTGGTACTGATATGGGTTAATGATGGGGTGCAGAAACTAGTGTATTACGTGAGCAAATCATTATATGAGGCGAAGGTTCATTATTTGCCATTGGAGAAAGCCATCTTAGCAGTGGTACATGCTATACGGAAGTTCCCACATTACTTCCAAGCTCACACTGTTGTGGTTCTAACCCAACTCCCTCTTCGATCACTGTTTTGGAAAGCTGATTACACAAGGAGGATTGCAAAATGGTTCTAGCCCCACTCTTGATATTAAGTATATGTCTCACACTTCTATAAAGGGTTAAGTCCTTGTAGATTTAGTGGTTAAGTTCGTTGAGCCTTCGTTAGAAGAAAAGGGTGAAAGGCCGAACATAGATGAAAAATCAGCTGGGATGATCTCCTTGCAGGAACCTCCATCTTGGAAGGTGTATGTTAATAGCACAACAAATCAAAGGGGATCAAAAGTGGGGCTAGTTATAGTATCTCCTGAAAGGATCATCATTGAGAAATCCTTAAGGCTAGGCTTCTCGGCCACAAACAATGAGATTGAGTATGAGGCTTTGTTGGTGGGAATGGCTATAGTTCAGAAAATGGGAGGAAGAATAGTGGAGATATTTTCAGATTCGAAGTTGCTTATAGGCCAAGTGAAGGGAGAATTGGAAGCCAGGGATGTGAGAATGCAGGACTATTTGAATCAAGTTAGGCACTTGCAATCAGGGTTTGAATCTTTCTCCTTACAACAAATCCCAAGGAGCAGAAACACGCATGCTGACTCTCTTGCCACACTTGAAACCTTCTCAGTGCAGAGTTTACCTCGGGTTATCCTGGTTGAAGGTCTACGCAAGCCTATTGAGTTGAGAGAGAAGAGGGTCCTTATTCACCAAATTAGGGTGGGGCCTAGTTGGATGAATCTTATTATGCTATTTCTTAAGGATGACATCCTGCCTAAAGAGAATGGGGAAGCTGTTAAAGTGCGAAGAAAAGCTCATCGGTTCTAGCTGTCTAAGGATCGAAAGTTATACAAGCGCTTTATTTTTTGGTCATATTTGCTATGCATTCACCCTGAGGCAATGGACCCACTCTTAGAAGAGCTACACGAAGGGATTTGTGGAAGTCATACAAGGGGCAGGTCGCTGTCTCACAAGGCCCTTACCCAAGGGTATTGGAGGCCAAATATGCAAAGGGAAGCACAAGAGTACGTGAAGAAGTGTGACCAATGTCAGAGGTATGTCCCAAATATTCATCAGTCAGGGGGTGTTCTCAATCCTTTGTCTAGCCCCTAGTCTTTTGCTCTGTGGGGCTTGGACATTGTGGGACCCTTCCCTAAGGTAGTAGGAAATAAGAGGTGGTTGTTAGTCGGCACTGATTACTTAACCAAGTGGGTTGAAGCTGAGCCCCTGTCAAACATTAGAGTTGTGAATGCCAAGAGACTTGTATGGAAAAATATTGTCACGCAATTTGGGATCCCTCATATCCTTGTCTCAGACAATGGACTTAAGTTTGATAACAAAGCTTTCAAAAGGTACTGTTGTGAACTGGGTATCAAGAATGGGTACTCGACTCTGGCCTATTCACAAGGAAACGGACAGGCTGAGACTGTCAATAAAGTCATAGTTAATGGACTCAAGAAAAGGTTGGACAATTCAAAGGGTAAATGGGTGGAAGAGCTGCCACATATTCTTTGGACATATCGGACTACCCCTGGCAGGTCCACAGGGAAAACCCCCTTTTCAATGACTTATGGGAGCCGAGGTTGTGATTCCTTTAGAGAATGGATTCCTAACGCTAAGGAGAAGCTTATCTGCTTCAGACAGCAATGAAAACCTGCTAGAAAGGAGCCTAGATTTAATTGAAGAATGGAGAGAAAATGCCAGAGCTCAATTGGCATATTATCAATAGAAACTCAAACAAGGGTATGACTCAAGCATGAAGTCAAGACCGTTAGGCCCTGGGGGCTTGGTATTAAGAAAGGTTGTGGATGTTACAAAAAATCCAGCATGGGGAAAGTTGGGGCTTAATTGGGAAGGGTCATACTGTATCACCTTAGTAGCTGGTATAGGTGCATACTTCTTAGAAGATTTGGACGAAAATGTTGTACCATACCCCTAGAATGTAAATAGCCTACGAATGTATTATTATTAATGAAAGGTAATTCTGCCATATTTTTGTTAAAGTTATGTGTGCCATGTTGATTACCTGTGTGAATATTAAATATAATCTTAGTCATACTTGGTTCCTCGGATCACATACCTTGAGTAAATTAATATTCTTAATTACTTGTGTGAATATTAAACAGAACCTTGGTTATGCTTGGTTCCTTGGACCACATACCTTGGGTAAATTTCTTAATTAGTTTGGTAAATATTAAACAGAACCTTGGTCATGCCTGGTTCCTTAGATCACATACCTTGGGTATATTAGTATTCTTAATTACTTAGGTAAATATTAAACTGAACCTTGATCATGCCTGATTCCTCGGACCACATACTTTGGGTAAATTAATATTCTTAATTACTTGTGTGAATATTAAACAGAACATTGGTCATGCTTGGTTCCTCGGACCACATACCTTGGGTAAATTAATATTCTTAATTACTTAGGTGAATATTAAACAAAACCTTTGTCATGCCTAGTTCCTTGGACCACATACCTTGGATAAATTAATATTCTTAATTACTTGTGTGAATATTAAACAGAACCTTGATCATGTCTGGTTTCTTAGACCATATACCTTGGGTAAATTAGTATTCTTAATTACTTGGGTGAATATTAAATAGAACATTGGCCATGCCTGGCCCCTCGGACCACATTCCTTGGGTAAATTAACACTTCACAAATTCACCAAGGATGGGACCTCGGCATATGCATTATCATATGAAAACAAGGGCTCACCATGGGTCCTAGTTAAGGGATTCTGATGGTACATTCATAAGGTACTCTTAAAATGAGAGACCTCAAACACCCTCTCTTCTTACTAAGTGTTTTGTTTGTCTCTAATGACTTAGATCTCCCTGTTGATTACACAGTTTTTTAGTACCAACATATAGTTATTTCTCTCACTGTTTACATGGGTTTAATTTGTTTGAGTCAACCGTAATTCATTACTATTAGCTTTTGTTAAAGTATGGGTGTTCACATTTAGAAGCATCATCAATCTAACCTCTTAGCAAATGGCAAAACAGTAACCACAACCAATCAGAAATACATATTGCAAGAAAAACAAAGGTTCACAAAGCAAAAGTTGATGTCTTTTCATTAAACAAAAGAAAGATACATCATAAACAATGGCAAACTACCACAATAAAAGAAAAAGTACAAAATGGAAAAAAAAAAAAAAAAAAAAAAAGAAAAGAAAAAGAAAAGAGAAAGGGCCTAGGTTATGCCTTGGTTAGAGGAGGGTCTCCTCTGCTGCCTGACTGGGAGACAAGAGGGTCAATGGCCTAAGGATCAGCTTCCTTGGATTTGGGATCAACTTTCTTTGCTTTGGGAGCAGCATCCTTGGCTTTAGGAGCAGCATCCTTGGGCTTGGAAGCAGCCTTTGGGCCCTTGGCCTTTGGTCAAGGCTTGGCCTCTTTACCTTTGTCCTTATTTTTTGTCCGAGAACCACCCTGGCCAGCCCCCTTACCCTTGGCCATCACCGCCCCCTGACCTTGGTCACCAGCCTTGCTAGGCCCTTTGGAGACCTCAAGAGGATGAAGAGAGACTTGGGTGGTAAAGGGTTGCTCAGATGTGGTTGGTGCAAGGGCAGCATCTGCTCTAGGGCCCAGAAGTGCTGTTGGAGCTTCGCGGATGTCTGGGGGTTAGTAGATATTTTCAGCCTTCCTCCATTCCAAAGCAGCAAGAACTCCAGCCAGGTTAAGTGCCTTTGTCCACACATCCTAGTAGTAATTCCTGTAGACCTCAGCCAACTCCTCCGCCAGACCGACCTCTGTCTCTTGCACTCCAAGGATGTAGGATTTCTGCTTTGAGGCCTCCGCAACTTCCTTTGCCACCCAAGCAGCCTTCTTGGCCTTCTCCAATTCTGCCTTTAGATCCAGGACTTGCTGTTTAGCTGTGGCTAGCTCTATCTCAACTCAACATAATGGAGCTTTTTGCGCTGCTCCTCAGCTTGGTCCTAGGCGTTCTTTAGGTCGACCTCAGCACTCTTCCGCCTCTTCTCCTTAGGGTCAGCTTTGCAGTGAGCACGTGGTTCTTCTGCTCAGTTGCACCCAAGGCCTTGCTGGTCTTGGCATGAAGGTTGGCCTCAACCTTAGCCTCATTTCGGACATCCTTCACCCATTCCTTGGCCATAAATACCTCCTGGATGGCTTGCACAAAAACGACAGACTAGTACGTTATTAAATAAGAGAAAGGTGACTTAGCATGATGTTAGTAAGGCATGTCGATAAACTAACCAAGGCCAGGTCCTTCTTCAGGGACAGAAAGAGGTCTAGCTGCCTCACATTCTTCAATGTAGCCATATCCTTCAGCAGCAGGAGGGGTTGCTCCAGAGCTTCGGCGAGGTAGTGGGCATGCCTTTTTTGGAACTCCTTAATGATGGAGTTCCATGGTATGACTGCCCCATCCAGCTCTAGTCGAGGGTCCTGTACTGGATTCTGAACGCGCACTTTGGCCACGCTCTGATCCTCCTTACTTTCGATTGAGGAGGCCCTCCCTTTGCCCTTGGCCATCTTTTGCTGCTTGGGGGGACCCCCTCCTTTTGAAGGTCTAACTCCCTTTCCGTAGCCACCTCATTCTCCTTTTTCATCTTCTTCAGGTTGGCAAGAGCAAATGGGTTAACTAGAGGAGTAAGAGGAAGAGGAAGTGGAAGAGGAAGAGGAGGCTGAGACCCCAAGGCGTCTTTGGGCCCTGACCCTTTGGCCTTGTCCGCGAGGAGCTCATGCAAACCTCTCTTCCTATTTAGAGACATTTCCTTTTTTTCTTCCTCTGCACTGTTGTCTATGCGTGCAACGTCGAATCTGAAAGTACAAATGCCCGAAGACCTGTCAAGCTCGTCTTTCGAATTGGAGACCTGGATCACAAGCTCTTTCTGCTCCTCTCTTTCTTCCTCAAGATGGGATTGGTCTATCTCCACCTCGAGGGATAGGTGTGAAGAGGCTGTCTCTTCTCTTAGAACAACTGCTTCACAGGGAAAGCGACGAGAGGGCAGTTCAATTTGCACAATATTTTCTTAGGTTAGGAACCCAGGCACCGAGATATTTATCTGAGCTAGCTGAGGATCACCTGCTTTAATCACGTGGCCCACATCCTAAAACTTGTCAGACAAGGGCTTGAAGTCAAGGATGAGGTGGACAGCTTTCAGTTGTCTGTCCTTGCTCACAAACACCTCTGCTCTCAACACCCTATTGAGATCTGCAACGTTGACTAAGTTAAGGTTGGGAGACAGATGTCTTTTATCTACAAAAACAGCCGAAAAGAAAAATCACGGTTAGAAAGACGAACCCTCAGTCAGAAGAAAACAAAGTGCTAAAGGAACCAAAAAAAGGGGGGAGGGGGGGCAAACCACAAAACTAGGTCCCATGTCAAAGGACCTAAACCTAGGGTACCCCACCTAGTACTCCTTCCCGGGTTGGGCAGTGAAGACCGTCATGCCATTCACCTGAGGCGATTAGAAAGTCATCTTTCATGCCCTTGTTGGATTTGGGGAGACACGAGATGAGGCTAACGACAGAAGACCTAGACTTAAGGTAATAGCCCGACTCAGCAAGTAGATGGCACTCGTACATCCAAACAACATCGTGCCAGGTGAGGCTCAACCCTATTTGCTCGTTGAGAGCGTCTACACTACCTAGGACCCTAAGCAGGTTGGGTGCGCATTGGTGGGGGCATAGCCTATGGGTGAATAGATTGTCCCTAGTCATTCTACCTATAGGAAGTCTCATTCCCCCTTCTATAAAGGCGATTATGGAATCTCCCCTTCCTTTCTGTGGGTAAGCCACTCACCCACAGAGCAGTACCGCAAGGAAACGCCCTAGGGAATGTGATACAAGGACCTAAACTCCTTCATACCAGTGGGAGAATCGACTAGGTGAGCAAACCTACCTATTTAAGCAGGCTAAGGTGAAGTGAAAGAAATTTTTGTGGAAAAGAAATAGAGAACATAAGGCCGATGAGACTGGCCGAGGAGAAAAGAGCCTAAGAATGAAAAAACTAACGAGAGTAAAGACAATGGTTACTTCAGGAGGTTCTTGAATGTTTAAAGGCTTGGAAAATGGTAGAAATGAAGTCCTCAGACGCTTTATATAGGAGGCAGGGTTGGGCGGGAGTTATCCCGCCTAAATTTCGAGGAAAAATGCTAGCCCTAAGATCTTCATCTCACCATAGGAGATGGGAGACAAGGCGCCGCCTGGAGCATTTAATGAGGCGCTACGGACTCCGAAGTGCCATTAGCGATTATGGGGCATGCGAAGTGACATTCTCACGTGGGAAAAATAAAGACGCGTGTGGAGTCCATCACTTAGGATTAAAACCACATTTTCTCCTCTGATAAAAGAGAAAAACTGGAGTTTTTAAAGGCTATTGTGGGGTACAAAAATTCAATCATGCCACGTGTCATACCCAAGGCCAAGGAAGCCACATAGTTCCGAGGAGTCCATACACTCAGATGGTAAGGCCGAAGAGATGGGTCATGGCCACTAATGACACATTACAGGAGGAGGCCACGTTGTAGAGGAAGAGCTTTAGAGAGGGGGTTAGCCCTGACGTGATTGGAGAGATGGTAGCTGCCACCACATTTAATGCACCTCACCAAAAACCCTGGCCACATTTATATGTAGAAGACTCCTTGATAGTGCTGTCTTGGTTGCCACAACTCATAGAAGACTTGGAAGGACGTCTGATAGGACAAGCACTCGAGTAGTGGCCTGCATGATCAATAAATGGAGAGCTAGGATTAGCGAAAGGAGACTATATAGTGTGAGAGATCCCCCGAGGAAGGAGGGGGTTCATCTGAAAATTAGTACAAACACTGTAACACAAAGAACTAAAATTGTAATCAAGTTTAAGAAGAATATACTCCAGAACTACTCTCCTCAGACTTTGCCGAGGAGAGATTTCTTCGCATAAAACCTGTTTTCCTTTGCTTTATTTCAATCTTAAATCCATTGAGAGCATTGTCTCATTCATTGAAGCCTAGTTTTTAGCCCACTCTTTACAAATTCATTGTATTGGGTTCTTTGGGCCTTAATCCATTTATCTTTTGGGCTTAGATCCAAATAGCCCCCTTACAGGTAGCTTATTTACTTAATGTTGGAGTATTTTTATAAAATCATTATAAATTAAAATATAAAAATTATAAATTCGTTATATTTTAATTAATGATTAAATTCTTATTTAAGTGGAAAAAAGAAATCAATTTATTTTCAATGATAACATATTGGTTTCAAATTAAATCAAAATGGTAATATCATCATTTTTTAAAATAATTTTGTATTCATTTGAGAGTTATTTTCCATTATTTTTAACATTGCCATATTTGATTCAATATGATTACCATTTATTATCCATTTGATTGGATAGATAAAGGCCTACTTTTTTTTTTTTGGTTGTTGTTGTTGAGAAACGGCCTACTTACCCAGCCAAAGAAAAAGTAATTTTTATCATTAAAAAATTGCTCAATTTTAATGAGCATATTAATAAGTTCAAAGTTCAAACAGCTAGTAACATATTAACTTTTAATCCTCAATTCAATGACCAACCATTACTGTTCTTTGGTCAAATGTTTTAATACATGGACATTATGATAGCCACGCCTTTTTACAGCTTACGTAATTAAGTCTCCCATAACAACAACCGCAACCACGCCCACCCCCCCCGGCGGCGCCTCTCCAAAAATGTTTAAAAATATATTATAGCTGCTAAAAAAATAAGTTCTATAGAATTTTTGTTAGACCTGGCCCCTCCAATGAAACTAACTGCCCCCTCGTGTCTTTGACTGTTTGTTTCATTCAAATTTACTTAATTATTTGACATTTTTTAGTCTTTTCCCCCATCTCTCCTCCCTCCAACACATTAACAAGCCCACAACTTTATAAGTTTTACAATTTTACACACTTTTACTATCAGCTTCCTTTAGAAACTACTTCACCTTTTCAATATGTATTTTCCAATGTTCTAAGGGCCGTTTGGTATAGGATTTTGAGTAATAATTTTAGTTTTTAAACAATATTACATATTTTTTCACTCACACGTATTTCCAAAATATATAAACAACGTTACTAGAACAACGTTATCAAATATGCCTCTACTTTCTAGTCCTTCCAAAAGAACTCATTACTTAGTGCAAATTTTCTCCTAGTCTTACATTAACTCTCTTCAATCTCTTTACAAAAATTCATTAGATCATTGATGAGTGGGTCATACATACAAAAATAGAGACACACAAATATATATTTTTTGCGAATCAATATGATTATTTAGTCTTGACCGGCTTCCCCCAAAGACAAATTTCTAGCTCAATCCCTGCATAAGCTCTATACATATTGATGGTGTAAACATTGTTAAGATACAACCTCTTACATTTTGACAATTAATTCTTTATCTTTTACATACGTATTATTATATTATTATATTTTTATACACTATATTATAAGTTTAAAAAGTATTATTTGAGAGCTTCCTATCCTATAAATGGTGTAGACTTGTAAAGAATTTACAGTTTGGTGGTTGAGCTGTTGTAATTCATAATATAACACAAAAGTTTTCAAAGATGGACAAGTTCATGTAGCAAGTCGTGAGTGGTGGAGTTGTACACCACCACTCACGACTTGTCACGTGAGCAAGTTGTGGCAAAAATTGTGATTCTAGCATTACTCTTGTTTTGTTTTGAATTTTTGTTTTGCTGAACCTAGAGATAGTGGTGGCTTCGGGATTTCTTTTCAAGGGGGTCATTAAGAAACTTAGATTAAACAAAATTTAATAAAAAAAGAACTTGAATATATTGAGTTATCGACAAAAAAAATCACACAAATACATGATATTTTACTATTTCCTTCTACAAGTTTTCATATTTTGACATCATAATGAGTTTTTAATATCTATTGTCAATGTGGGTAGGTGTAACCATTTTATTTTGTAAAGTTTGTATAAAATTTTATATTTTTATGCAATTTTCATTATATATTTGTCATTGTTTTTATAAAAATATTTAAAACTGAATAACAAAACTCAACCCACTCGTGCATTGTATTAATTATTGACCCAAAGAACCACACTCATCCATACATATATAAATAATACACTATGATTTTGGGATGCACTGAATTGTGTTGTTTAGTTTTGAGTTGCACTGATTTATGTCAAAGCTTGCAATATTTAAGTCAGGGTGTGCAAAAACATTTTTAAAGGTAAATTAAACTATTAAAAAAATATTTTATACATATAATATTTTTTAAAACGCGGACCAGGGGTTCATTTGAACCCTCTGAAGCATTAGTAACGCTGCCTCTAATTAGAGAAAAAGACTAATTGAAAACAGCAAGAAATTTACTTTATAAAAGAAAATTTTATTATTTTGATATATATAAACAGCAAGAATTAGAATACTATACAAAAACATATAAATTTATAACCACTATTAAATAAGGTGGCGTTATTATCTCTCCAAAAAAAAAAAGGGTGGCGTTACATACATCCTTAAATTTGTGAAAAATAAATCTTATTCATGAAAAGTCCTTTGTCCAATATAGCAAATAGAGAAAATTCTTATCCCACGTGATTGATGCATATAAAAAATTATCCTTAAAAAAAAAAAAAAAAAAAAACCTGCATTTGTACTTAAGTAACATGCTTTAGTGATGTGTAACAGGGGAGAAAGAAAAAGGGTTATAATTTAAGGGAGGAGAGAAAGTGGAGAAGTCCAAGATATTAGTCTCAGTAGTCATAAGATTTTATCTAGGAAAACAATTTCAATTTTGTTACATTCATTCCAGGCATCAAAGAAGTTGAAAGTGTCCTTTAGAGTAGCCGTGGCAAAATTTATGCCATTTTGCCACACTAAATGCCTACTTTATTATTTTATCACATCATTTTACAATATACCATTTATCAGATGTTTTATACTTCAATTCTATACATTAAAATAATATTTACTACACATTAAAATAGTATATTAATTACTCTCTATCATCCTCTTCCTCATCCTCAACAACAACAACAACGGCACAGCCACCACTGCCGCAACAACACTGATAGCCACCACTGGCACAAACCGATATCCACCAACGCCACCTCAAAAAAAAAAAAAAAAAAAACCACAACCAGAAAATCGGCCCACATCCACCATTGGCACAAACCCACATCCACCAACGCCACCTCAAAAAAAAAAAAAAAAAAAAAAAACACACACACACACACACACACACACACAACCAGAGAGATTTGCACAAACCCACATCCCAAACCCACCACCGGCACAAACCCACATCCACCACCGACACAAACCCACAAACCCGAGATCGGCGTGGCCAGAGGGCGATGAGATCGGCGATGGCGAAATCAGTGTGGCGAGATCGGTGGTGATGGAATCTTCAAACGAGAAGCAATGGCGGCGGCTTGATCGGTGGGGGTGGCGGCTTGATCGGTGATGGGAGAGTGAATGGAATCGATGATGGGAGATGGAGGGAATCGGTGAGAGAGGAGAAAAGAATAAACTGAAGAGAGAGGGAAGAGTTGGGTCAAATGTGAGAAGAGAGAAAAAATGAAGACCAGAAGAGAGAGGAGAGAGAAAGCCAAATAAAAAATAATATTTTGGTTTACCACATCTGTCCGTACCGTTGCAAATTTGCAACGATACAAACAAATGTGGTATAATTTTGGCACTTATGCCACAGTTGATGGGAGCTGTTTTTTATGTTTGGTGTGGGATATGTGCCAAATATTTAGCATTTGGTATATATCCCACATCTACTGTGGGTGCTCTTATACCTAATTTTGTACCATTTTGTTCCCTTAATGTGTATTTGGCAAAAATTAAAAAATCAACTTATTTTATTATTCAGTTTATTTTTATTACTATTTATGAGTCTGTTACACTTTTTGGTACTATTTCTGGGTCTTACTGTACTATTTCAGCTGACTTTTACCTTTATCTATAATATTTTTAATAAAAAAATTTTAATTTTAACAAAATAAGGGATCTCAAACATACCCTTAATGAGACATTTTAACTATTCCTCAAAAAGGGAAAAAAAAAAGAAAAAGAAAAAGAAAAAAGAAAAGAAGTAACAGTAAGATATTCAAAGATAGCGGATCCAGAGCCCCTTCCCCAATAAAGTGAAAGTCTGTAAACAATACGCATTTTGGTGGAAACATATTATATAAGACCATTCTTTTTTTTATTAAAACAAAAAATTATGTAAATTGTTAAAATAATTTAAAATAAATAATGATTTTTTAAAAATCTTTTTGAAATGGTTGGTAATAGAATTTAAATCAAATCAATAATTTAAACTTCTTTAAATTTTAGTAATGGAATTTCTTTTAAAGCAAATTATATTAGTGAGCCATGTGATGAAAGCATAATTAGCACTGCACAACATTTTAATAGATTGGTCATCTTGCGGTGTGGTGCCATTGGCTTTCATATTATATATATATATATATATATATATGTTAAATATATAGTAAGTATATTTAATCTATGCTAAATATCTATTTAATACATGTTAAATATGTAAAGCATTTATAAAATCTATATTAAATATAAAATAAAACTTATATACTAATAGGTGTGGTTTTTTCACTACCACTTGCAATGCGGTGTGGTTACTCCATTTTGTGGGCTATTTTGGTCGGTTTAAGTGCGATTATGCAGCCCAAGTGGTTTCATGAACACCCCTACATATCTAACTATCTATGCTAAATATCTAACTTTTGATGATATCTATATAAGCTATCCATGTACATAGTTATTGGGGAGTAGACTTCCTTTCAACATAAAAGCATGGCAAAATTATTATTTACACTTGTTTTATGCATTTTATAGTGTTTGGTGTTTGAAATATTTTAGTGAATAAAAAAAATATTGATCAAGTAAAAGTACCCCAAAAAATCTTTTAGAAGAATGATTCTAATCTCTCCTACAATATCCACAGGAATACAAACAAATCAACGTTCTAAAATGTTTTTGGATAACATATAAAAAACTTACTCAAATGTTGCAACTAATGTACTTTTTTTTAAAATATAATGATAGATAGCATAATTAACACAAGTTCTGTTAAGAATCTCGTAATACTTCTTAATTTTGTTAACGAAAAGTGATGTGAAAGTGCCTTAGGACGTAGTTAGATATGGACTTGGAGGCAATGACCCCCCTCCAATTTTTTTTCTAATAAAAATATTAGCATATTAATAGGTACTAGTTTTAGTAATTTTGTTCAATAAAATTACACTTTGCCCTCTTAACAATGCCATCAATTCTTTTAAGAGCAATGTTATAGCTAAAAACGTTTCTATAAAATTTTTACAAACTGTTGAGATAGCAAATTTTTAGGGCATGTTTAGTAGACTGTAATAGATACTGTAATGTAATAACTATTTCTATGGTTTAATTATATGGTTGTTTGGTTATGATCATTCTTTATGAATAACTATTCCTTAAAATGAGAAATAATCTCCCTTACAAAAATGTCTGAATTCCTATTTATTCAGAGTCCAAATCTTCTGTCCCACTTTTCCTGCTCCACTTTGTACTCCACTAATAAAAATTTACTACATGTTCACTTGATTAATTAAATACTATCATTATTGACTTATTAATACTACAATTATTAATTAATGGTAGTATTTAATTTATCAAGTGAACATGTAACAAGTTTTTATTGGTAGAGTATAAAGTGGAATAGAAAAAGTGAGACAGAAGATTTGGATTCATTTATTCACCTCATAACACGCTCTCTTGAAAAAATTCTCAAAAATTCCCACCCGCTTCTCCAAAATTTTCATCTCCCTGCCCTTTGAAAGAAGTAGATACCGGGTCTGTTTGGATACAGCTTATTGTTGCTGAAAGTTGCTGAAAACTGATTGTTACTGAAAACACTGTAGCAAAATAATTTTTAAATATATAAATAGTACCGCGGGCCCATTTTTAATATTTTTTAATGTATAAACAGTGCATGAACAGTGCGTGAACAGTACTACACTGTTCATGCATAGTATTTTTTGTCCCCCAAAAGTCAACAACTTCGGCAGAGGAAAAAAAAAAAAAACTGAAAACGTGTAGGCCAAAACGCAACTCCACTTAACTCACTATCCAAACTGGCACATATAGGGTCCGTTTGGATACAGCTTATTGTTGCTGAAAGTTGCTGAAAACTGATTGTTGCTGAAAATACTGTAGCAAAATAATTTTTAAATGTGTGAATAGTGTTGTGGGACCCACTTTTAATATTAAATATGATGTGAACAGTGCGTGTACAGTGCGTGAACAGTGCACGCACAGTACACGCACAGTGAATTTTGTCCCCCAAAGTCAACAAGTGCGGCAAAAAAAAAAAAAAAAAAAAAAGGAGAAAACGCGAAGCTGGAAACGCACCGCAACTATCCCTCCTATCCAAACCCACACATAGAGGTCGTTTGGATTGCACGTCTGCGTCCAGCGTTTGCGTTTTGGGTTTTTTTTTTTTTTTTGGCCGCATTATTTGACTTTGGAGACAAAAAATACTGTGCATGAACAGTGCGTGCACTGTTTACGTAATAAAAAATATTAAAAATGGGTCCCACCGTACTTTTTACACATTTAAAAATTATTTTGCTACAGTGTTTTCAATTTTCAGTTTTCAGTTTCAGCAATAATAAGTTCAATCCAAACGGACCCATAGTGTGGGTTTGGATAGGATAGTTAGTTTTGGTGCGTTTTCCAGCTTTGCGTTTTCTTTCTTTTTTTTTTTTTTTTTTTTTTTTTTGCTGCACTTGTTGACTTTGGGGGACAAAATTCACTGTGCGTGTACTGTGTGTATACTGTTCACGCACTGTTCACGTAATATTTAATATTAAAAGTGGGTCCCACAATACTATTCACACATTTAAAAATTATTTTGCTATAGTGTTTTCAGCAACAATAAGCTGTATCCAAACGGACCCATAGTGTGGGTTTGGATAGGAAAGTTAGTTGTGGTGTGTTTTCCAGCTTTGCGTTTTTTTTTTTTTTTTTTTTTTTTTTTTTTTTTTTTTTTTGTTTGCCGCACTTGTTGACTTTGGGGGACAAAATTCACTGTGCGTGTACTGTGTGTATACTGTTCATGCACTGTTCACGTAATATTTAATATTAAAAGTGGGTCCCACAATACTATTCACACATTTAAAAATTATTTTGCTATAGTGTTTTCAGCAACAATCAGTTTTCAGCAACTTTCAGCAACAATAAGCTGTATCTAAACGGACCCATAATCCTATACTTCTTATACATATATACATTTTTTTTTTTTTTGAAAAGACATACATATACATACATATATATATATATATATATGCCACGTTAAATTTATTGTAAAGTTATTGTGATAATTTTATAGATGTAACATTACTTGAAATCCTAAGTACCATCTAATATAAATTTAAAATGTTTTCTTTTCCTCTTTTTTAATTCCCTCTCTGTCCTCGCCTGCGTAATGGTTACAATAAGACGTCATCTCTATCATAAACTTTATTATTATTTTTTTATTTTTCTATTTCCCCAAGGCTCCCATTTCCAAAGTTTAATGAAATCCACGTATTCTCAATAAAAAAAAAACAAAAAAAAAAAAATTCTACACGGTTAAGTATAGGATTCAAACTTATATTTAAATATGCCTATTTATTACTTGTAAATTTACGTTACTGGAATGGTTTTGTTATGTTATTGGAGTAGTTTTGTTACGATGTTTATATATTTGATATGTATAGGATTCAAGCTTTTATATATTATTTATATTTTATTTATCAACTTCAAATTTTGAATGTTAATATTTTAGCTGCATTATAATTTGTCTAGTCTTTTTAGATAAGGAATCAAATACACTTGATTCTCAAGGTCCTTTAAATGAAAGTGGACTCTTGTTGAAGATTTGAAACTAGTGGAAGTTTTGGTAGAATATCACCATAAAAGGGAAGGTAATTCTAAAAATAAGTTTAGGCTTGGATATTTGAAAGTCTTTGGAAGGAAAGATTTATACCAAATTACCTAATTCTGGATTAAGAGCAAAACTAGATATTGAATCATGATTGAGGACTTTGAAAAGATTTAGAATCTTACCATTGTTCAAGTAAGATTGTAGTTTGTTGGCCAAATTTTACAACTATGGGACACTTGATTGAAGACCCACAAGATTTTTTGAAAGACCGATTGATCACTGATGCAGCTACTTCTTAATTTTAATACATTGGAATGAAATTAATTTTATTTACAAAAAAGAAGAAGAAGAGAGATTAGGTTTATTGGAGATCCTCTGTTCAAGATTGGTTTGTTACACTAATTTTTATTAAAAGCGTATTTGTAATTTTATAATAAGGGTATTTTAGACAATCTTATTTAAAATGCTTTTATACCATTGTCTTTAGGGTTCTAATTTTGTATTGTCACCAAACAAATGAATAATAATAAGTGTGGGTGGGCAAGCCCAGCATCGTATGTTGGGCCTGAGGCCCAATTTTGGTATCACTTTCTTCCCGAAGACATTAAGGTGGCCAGCTCTTTGCTACCTAGGCGGAAATGCAACTATAAGGGGACGAATGCTCCCTCCGAAGACAATAGGTCTGATCCGAAAAGGTTCCACTCACCGGGTCTCATGAGAACTTGATCAAGTAGATATGCTGAAGATTCCACAGTAAGAAGCGAGTTCTAGACGCGCCTACGTGCGAGAAGATCATAAAGTATCTAAGAAATAAAGCTGCTACCACCGCATTCAATGCACTGCAGCAGCTTTCCTGGTTGCATTTATGTGGAGAAGACACTTGAACAGTGCAACCTCAACCACTATCACTCACTGCAGGCTAAAGCACACTTCTGATGTGATTAGTACTCAAGTGGACGCTTAGATGAAGAACAAATGTACGGTGAAGATGAGGAGAAAAATGTATATATAAGGGAAATAGGTCTTACAGGGGGGGGGGAAGAAATTGGAATCCTCTTCGGACTGAAGCAGATCCTTACTGAATATTAGTCAAGACTTTATTGTTGTTCTTGGTTTTTTCTGTTTGGACCCTTGTTGAATCCATTTTTAACTCAGTTGTTCAACCCACTCTCTACAAATTCATTGTCAAGGGTCTCATTGGGCTGAATCTACAAAGTCCATACTTGGCCCAACAAAAATTGACCCTACAATTGGCGCCGTCTGTGGGAACAGCTCGAGAAAAGGTGGGAGCAACACTTCAGAAGCGGCTGAACCAAGGAAACAACCAATGGAGTCCAGACTGTCTCAGCACACTGATCCTTTCGTTCACCTAGAACGGAGACGGGATCGCCAAGACAGCGTCCACACCACACATCGCGATCAGAATCAGTGGAGACGGGATCGCCAAGACAGCGTCCACACCACACATCGCGATCAGAATCAGTCACATGGAGAGAGCCACATGTCCCATGTAGAGAAAAACCAAAGCATGCAGTTGGAGATTCGAAGGCTAAGAAGAGAGTTGCGCCATGCAAAGAGGAAGCGCACTTCCTCTTACTCTGACGAAGATTCTGAGGACGGACGAGACGATAACTATAGGCGGAGATCTCGAACGCCAGTCAGTGAACCCATCCCCTATGAGGAAATGCACCATCGTGAGAGGAACCCTCGGAGCCCCCTCCCAAGGGGCGCAGGAAACGATGCTATGAGTAAAGCTTTGGATCAAATCTCCAGGTCTCCTTTTACGCGTAACATCGAGAACGCCAGACTTCCTCGACGTTTCCACCAGCCTACATTCACCATCTATAATGGCCGGACCGACCCAGTGGAACACGTGAGTCACTTCAACCAACGGATGGCTGTTCACTCCAGGGACGAAGCCCTAATGTGCAAGGTTTTCCCCTCCAGTCTCGGACCGATAGCCATGAGATGGTTTGATAATCTGAAGGCCAACTCTATCAGCTCTTTCCAGGAACTAACTAAGGCATTTGGGTCCCGTTTTGTCACATGTCGCAGAGTTTCTCAGTCCATGGCCTCCTTGTTATCCGTAAGCATGAGGGAAGGTGAGACTTTGAAGTCATATTCAGATAGATTCTGGGAAACGTACAACGAGATGGAAGAAGTTGGCCATCAGCTCTTTTAAGCTAGGCCTGCCCACGAAACATCTCTTAAGGACGTCCCTAACGGCAAAACCTGCTACCAGTGTGCGCCAGTTGATGGACAGAATTGACAAATTCAAAAGAGTTGAAGAAGACCGACAGCAGAGTAAAGGCAAGGATAAGGTTATCCCTCAGGAGAGAAGGGATTTCAGGTCGGACCGACAGGGCCATAATCGGCAGAGAAAGGATTGGGTCGAACACGGTTCAGCAAGTTTTCAAGCAGTCAATGCTGTATTTCGCGAGCCCGTGCACCAAGTTTTGGAAAAAATAAAAAATGAACCTTTCTTTAAGAGGCCAAACAAGATGGCTGGAAACCCTGAAAGGCGCAACCACAATCTTTACTGCCAATATCATCTTGACTACGGGCACACTACTGAAGATTGTAGGAATTTGTGGAACCATTTGGATCAACTTGTCAGCGAGGGCAAGCTGAAACAACTTTTGCACCATTCATATGGCCAGGGGAATGCGGGGCCGCGAAGGGAGGACCCTATGAAACCCCCTTTGGGCACAATAAATGTCATCTTCGCTGCGCCAGGGAGGACAGGGTCTTGCCCATCCAGAGTTTTATCAGTCGCTCGGCTGCCCTCGGAGAGTAATAGTAGGGAGCCGAAGAGACTAAGGAAGTGGGCTCAACCAATCTTGGGATTTTCGGACGATGATAAGATCAGAACTATTCAGCCCCATGAAGATGCTCTAGTGGTAACTCTCAGAATAGGGGGATACGACGTGAGGAGGGTAATGGTGGATCAGGGCAGCGCTGCAGAAATAATGTATCCCGACCTCTTCAAGGGGTTGAATTTGACTCCCGAGGATTTAACACCATACAGTTCCCCTCTGATAAGTTTTGATGGTAAAGTAGTCATCCCGAAGGGCCAGATCAGGCTCCCTGTGTAGACCGGCTCTGAGACGGTAGAGGTTGACTTTATAGTAGTGGACACCTACTCACCCTACACTGCGATTGTAGCAAGACCTTGGCTTCATACCCTCGGGGCGGTCTCCTCCACACTTCATCAGAAGGTCAAATATCCGTCCGAAGGGCGAGTAGAGGAAATCCGAGGAGATCAATCGATGTCCAGGCAATGTCTAGTGGCGGCCATTCAACACGAACGTCAGGCCGAATCCTCATATCGTAACGATGAAGGCTTATAGCAGTTAAAACCTTCGGTGTTGGGCACTGAAACTTCAGCCGAAGGTGCAGAGTGTGAAAGCCTTGTGAAGATAGTTGTAGATAACAATCCCGAAAAATTCTTTCAAGTCGGATCCATGCTACCCCCTCAAGAGAAGGAAGAGTTGATAGAGTTCCTCAGAACCAACGTTGATGTGTTCGCATGGGACTCAGCAGAATCCCCAGGGGTAAGTCCAGAGTTCATCTGCCACCATCTGAACGTTAATCCAGCTATCACCCCTAAGAAACAACCGCTCCGGCGCCCGTCGAGAGAACACGCGGACGCGGTTAGGGAAGAAGTGATGAAACTCAAGCAGGCGGGGGCTATTAAGGAAATTTTTTATCCTGAGTGGTTGGCCAACACAGTGGTGGTAAAGAAGAAAAGCGGAAAATGGCGGGTATGCGTAGATTTCACGGACCTCAACAGGGCTTGTCCGAAGGATCCGTTTCCAATGCTGAAGATAGACCAACTGGTTGATGCAACCGTCGGGCACCCTCGGATGAGTTTCCTGGACGCCTTTCAAGGTTACCATCAAATACCACTAGCCCCCGGCGATCAGGAGAAAACAGCTTTTGTTACCCCTGTAGGGAATTATCACTACAAGGTAATGCCGTTCGGCCTAAAAAACGCAGGGGCTACCTACCAGAGGATGATGACCAGAATGTTTGAACCCCAGTTGGGTAAGAGCATGGAAGTTTATATTGATGATATGGTGGTAAAAAGCAAGATTATCGCAGAGCACATTGGGGACCTCAGAAACGTTTTTGGAATTCTGAGAGAACACAGATTATGTTTGAACGCGTCCAAGTGTTCATTTGGTGTGGGGTCAGGCAAGTTCTTGGGATATATGGTGACTCATAGGGGGATTGAAGTTAACCCCGACCAGATAAAAGCCATCAACAACCTACGAGCTCCTCGGAACCCAAAGGAGATCCAGAAACTGACCGGAATGACCGCTGCCCTCAATAGGTTCATTTCCAGATCGGCCGACAAGTGCAGACCCTTTTTCTCTCTGATCAACAAATGGAAGGGGTTCGAATGGACTGAGGAATGTGATATTGCCTTCCAGCAACTTAAGGACTACTTAGCTCGACCACCAGTTATGTCCAGTCCGGAGCCTGATGAGGTACTGTTCGCATACATCGCTGTAGCCCCTAGTGCGGTGAGCCTAGTGCTGATCCGCACAGACTCAGGTATTCAAAAGCCTGTCTACTACATAAGCAAGTCGTTGCATGAAGCCGAAATACGTTACTTGCCATTGGAAAAAGCCATCTTGGCAGTAATGCTAGGGACGAAGAAACTACCCCATTATTTCCAAGCCCACACCGTTATAGTCCTCACACAACTGCCGCTAAGGACCATACTCCGAAGCGCCGACTACACTGGAAGGATTGCCAAATGGGGCACGATCCTAGGGGCTTTCGATATCAAATACATGCCTCGCACATTAGTGAAAGGCCAGGTTCTCGCTGACCTAGTCGCCGAGTTCACAGAGCCCCTTCTTGAGGAGGTAACACTAATACTAGGTTTGGATGAGAAGGCCGTTGGCATGGTTTCTCTACAGGGCCCCTTGCTTTGGGAAGTGTACGTAGATGGCGCATCAAATCAGAGGGGTTCAGGAATGGGGCTAGTGCTGATATCCCCAGAAAAGATTGTTATTGAAAAAGCGTTAAGGCTGAATTTCTCCGCGATGAATAACGAGGCAGAGTATGAAGCTCTCTTAATGGGGATGGCGATGGTACGAAGGATGGGAGGAGAGTCGATATAGATGTTCTCAGACTCAAGATTGATTGTCGGACAAGTACAAGGGGAGTTCGAAGCGAAGGACGAAAGAATGCAAGGGTACCTGAGTCGAGTGAGATCACTGCAAACAGAGTTTGAAACTTTTAACCTGCGGCACATCCCCAGAAATGGCAACACGCATGCGGATTCTTTGGCCACACTTGCTACCTCTTCGGCGAATGGGTTGCCTAGGGTTATCCTCGTTGAGGACATGCAAAGACCGACGGAATTAAGAAGAGAGGCAGTCCAGGTTCATCACATCGGGGCAGCCTTGAGCTGGATGGATCCTATTATCAAGTTCCTGAAGGATGATGTATTGCCCGAAGAAAAATGGGAGGCAGATAAAGTACGGAGGAAAGCCACTCGTTTCTGGCTATCCGAAGATCACAAACTTTATAAACGCTCCTATTGAGGCCCATACTTATTATGCGTGGACCCAGAGGCAACTGAACCCATACTAGAGGAGTTGCATGAAGGGGTCTGCGGAGGCCATACCGGTGGAAGGTCTTTGGCTCACCGAGCCATTACTCAAGGTTATTGGTGGCCGAATATGCAGAGAGAGGCCCAAGAGTACGTCAAAAAGTGTGATCAATGCCAGCGGTTCGCGCCGAACATACATCAGCCCGGAGGCGTCCTTAATCCGCTGACCAGCCCATGGCCTTTCGCTCAATGGGGACTCGATATTGTAGGCCCATTCCCTAAGGCAGCGGGAAACAAGAAGTACCTCCTAGTCGGCACAGACTATTTCACCAAGTGGGTCGAAGCCGAACCCCTAGCAAACATCAGGGATGTAGATGTGAAAAAATTTATCTGGAAAAATATTGTCACGCGATTTGGGGTCCCCCGTACCCTCATATCGGACAATGGGCTTCAGTTCGACAGCAAAGCGTTCAGGAATTACTGTAGCGAGCTGGGAATTACGAACAGATATTCCACCCCTGCATACCCCCAGGGCAATGGGCAAGCAGAAGCTGTCAACAAAGTCATCGTTAACGGTTTGAAGAAAAGGTTAGACGAAGCCAAGGGTAGATGGGTGGAAGAGTTGCCTCACGTGTTGTGGGCATATAGAACTACACCTCGCAGGTCTACTGGAGAAACCCCATTTTCAATGACCTATGGGGCTGAGGCCGTGATACCCCTAGAGACTGGGTTCCCAACATACAGGACAAGCTCCTTTGATCCGATTAGTAACGATGGGCAGCTGGAAAAAAGTTTGGATCTAATTGAGGAGTGAAGGGAAAATGCAATGGTCCGACTGGCACATTATCAGCAAAAACTAAAGCAGGGCTATGATGCCAATGTGAGGCTGAGACCCCTGGAGCCTGGTGATCTGATCCTAAGAAAGGTAGTAGGCACTGCAAAGAATCCAGCTTGGGGAAAGCTGGGACCGAACTGGGAGGGGCCGTATCGCATCACTTCGACGGCTGGCGTTGGAGCATACTTCCTTGAAGACTTGGATGATCATGTAATTCCCCGGCCATGGAATGTAAATAACCTCAAAAGGTACTACTATTAAAAGAATTCTCCCTTCAGTCATGATACCATTCTGTTATGATAAATTCTCAAGTATTTAAACTTAAATTCAATCATGCCTGTAGTCCTCGGACCAGATGATTTGGGTTAGTTAGCACTCCTTTACAATTCTCAAGTGTTTAAACTTAAATTCAATCATGCCTCTAGTCCTCGGACCAGATGATTTGGGTTAGTTAGCACTCCTTTACAATTCTCAAGTGTTTAAACTTAAATTCAATCATGCCTGTAATCCTCGGACCAGATGATTTGGGTTAGTTAGCACTCCTTTACGATTCTCAAGTGTTTAAACTTAAATTCAATCATGCCTGTAGTCCTCGGACCAGATGATTTGGGTTAGTTAGCACTCCTTTACAATTCTCAAGTGTTTAAACTTAAATTCAATCATGCCTGTAGTCCTCGGACCAGATGATTTGGGTTAGTTAGCACTCCTTTACAATTCTCAAGTGTTTAAACTTAAATTCAATCATGCCTGTAGTCCTCGGACCAGATGATTTGGGTTAGTTAGCACTCCTTTACGATTCTCAAGTGTTTAAACTTAAATTCAATCATGCCTGTAGTCCTCGGACCAGATGATTTGGGTTAGTTAGCACTCCTTTACAATTCTCAAGTGTTTAAACTTAAATTCAATCATGTCTGTAGTCCTCGGACCAGATGATTTGGGTTAGTTAGCACTCCTTTACGATTCTTAAGCGTCTAAAATTAAATCAAATTGTACCAGTTGTCTTCGGATTGGAGGATTTGGATTAGTTGACGCTTTCACGTTATTAGTCTTATCTGGTACTTGGTGAAATACGCAAACTTAAGTTTAAATTATGTCGACTGTCATTGTCACAACGCCTTGTTTAGCCATATCTAAAACATTGCCATGGTTTTGATTGGTTCTTGGTTATTAAACGATCATGGTTAACCATAGCGACAGTATCATTAAAAAGCAATTATGAACAAAAAATAAGCTACTTCTTTCATTAAAAAGGCAGTATCATTACAAAATAGGTGATAAAGGGCCCTAACTGTTACATAGCTTTAAACATCCTCAGCCTTATCCTGAGGCACTGGATCATCTTTTGGTAGATCACCCGCATCTCCGGTCTGAAGAGGTGTTTGGCTCGTCTCGGCTGAGACTACGAGATTCTGACCGGCCGAGGAGGCCTCCACGGTATCTGGCAAGTCACTGATATCAGGATCGTAGTAAATGCTCCCAGGCTGCCTCAAGGCAGACTCTGGGGGAACTCCGGCTGCATCAAGGCACTTGCCCCAGGTTATTTCGCAGTACCGGCTGCAGACCTTAGCGAATTCCTTGGTCAGCCTCATCTGGGTCTCTTGCACCCCCAGCAGGTAGGCAGCCTGTTTCTCAGCTTCGACCGCTTCCTTGGCCAACTGAGCATCCTCCTTGGCCATTTGTGCAGCGTCCCTGGCTTTGTCTAACTCAGCCCGAAGTTCTTTCACCAATGCCCTCTCTGTTTCCAGATTGATTTTGGTGGTATATAACTTCTGGCGTTGGTCTTCGGCTTGCTTTTCAACGTTCTTCAGACCTGCCTCCGCACTTTTCTTCGACTTCGTCTCCTCCTTCAGCTGCTCGAAGATGCGAACGCACTCGTCTTTTGCAACGCCCAGTGCTTTCTCGGCCTCCTGCCTTGATTGCATCTCAGCTTGCACTTCAACCTCTTTCTTTGCATTCCACTCCTCAGCGACAAATATCTGCTGGGCGATCTGCACGACGGAAGAACATTTCTTATTGTTTGTTATTAGACAGCAGAAAGAGGATAAGAAGGTCAATTCCTTTACCATGCCTAAGTCCCTCTTAAGGGATAAGAAAAGCTCCTGTTGGTTGAAGCGCCTATAGGACTCCATGTCCCTTGGAAGAAGCAAGGGCTGCTCCAAAGCGTCCGCAATGTAACCGGCCTTGCCTCCACCATAATTTCTGATGGAGGCATCATAGGGGATGTCCGCACCATCCAATGTCACCTTCGGAGGCCATGTCCGAGGGCCCCGGCGCACGTCGACGGCTGAAGGATCGTCCCTGCTTTCCGTGGATGAAGCCCTCTTTCCCCTAGTATTATGGGCCACCTTCTGCTGCTTGTGCCTCTTTGTAGGCACTATCTCCGTAACTTCAGCGTCGGTCGCAACCCTTTTCTTCTTTGGATCCGGCAGCGACTTCAGGGTGGGATCTGAAGGGGCTTGAGGAGGGAGAGGAGGGAGATTCACGGCTGGCTGAGATGGACCAACGCCTTTGGAGGCGGCCCTCGATTTTCTGTTCTTCATCAACTCTGATAAACTCTGCATGTCTTCGTCCGAAGAGTAGGCAGACACTATTAGTCTCTCTGGGTGAACAGCCGATTGCCTATCTGTTTTCTCGACGTCTATAATTTGAATCTCTTCCGAAGCCTCACTCTCAAATCTGAACTGGTCGATCTGCTCGTCAAGAGAAGGCGTAGAAGAAGCAACTTTCTCCTCCTCTGCTACTGGTCCAAGGGGAGCTTCTTGAATGGGCTGAGCGAGCTGTGGTATACCCTGCGGATTAGGATGGGGGGGCACCGGGGCGAGGTCGAAGGGAGCCAAGAAGGTCTTCCGAGCCACGTCAATTCGGTTGATGCGGCGATCCCCAAGTGTTATTGCGTTACTGATCGGCTGAAGTTCGGTTGTTGGAGTATAGCCGAGGATGAGGGGAACAGACCTGAGTTGTCCGTTTTCACTTACAAAAATCTCGGACCGAAGAAGGTAGTTCAAAGCCGCGGTATTTGTATGACTCAGCCGAGGACCTACGTGACGTCTATCTGTAAAACATTACAATAGAACTGTCAAAAAAAGATGGAAATAGGACGAACGGAATTCCGAATAGCTGAAAACAAAAAATGTTAGAGAATCTCAATGGGGGATGTCCCACCTGGCTCTCCTGGCTGGGTTGGGCAATGAATTCTATCATGCCATGCGCCCGAGACGATCAGAAAATCGTCCTTCATCCCTTTGTTAGACTTGGGGAGACAGGAGAGAAGTCTGACGACATCAGATCGGGACCTTAGATAGTATCCCGCTCCCTCTTTGGTACGACACTCATACATGTGTACCACATCATGCCAGGTTAGTCCCAGCCCTAAGTGACGGTTTAAGTCGTCAACTGTCCCTAAAATCCTAAATGTGTTAGGTGCGTACTGGTCAAAGCTAATCCTATGGGCGGTAAGGTAACTTCTAGTAACTGGACCCATGGGGATGGTCATTCCCCCTTCCAAGAAAGCGATAATGGGGATTATAACCTCACCCACTTCTCGGTCCAAAAGTAAGCCCTCCGTGGGGCAATACCTCAAGCCCACTTCCTGGGGAATGCGATGTTTCGCCCTAAACTTCTCTATCTTTGAGGGGCTGTCCACTAGGTATTTGAATCTACCCATTTCTGAATCAGGTTAGAGGGAGGGAAATGCGAAATGGCAACTGAAGAAAATCTACCAAACGCCGAAGAGGCAATCTGAATAGGTTTCGAAAATCTCGGGCAAAGAACTTACACAGAGTCGAATTAGGAGATGTTCTTTGGCCTCGCGAGAAAGTTGTAGTGGATTCTGAGACGAATCGAAATAGACGACTGGAAAGGCTCTGGGAGTCTGAACGCTTGAGTTCGCTGGAGGGTCTGAAACTTGTAGAGTGAGAAAACTACCCCTTCTGAGACTTTATATAGGGGTGGGCAAAGTAGTGAGATTTATCCCGCCCAAAAATTTTTAAGGGGATCTTGTCCGTCGGATTTGCGACGTGTCACCAGATTTGATGGACAAGACGTCGCTTGAAGCAATTAATGACGCCTCGGAAACGACGTAACAACAATAATAATAAAGAAGGCGCCTAGATGCATGCGAGCACACACGTGTGGAGTCAAAAATTCAACGCATTCACTTAGCAAAAGGTCAAAACCCCACTTTTTCTCCTTGGATACAAGGGAAAAATTGGAATTTTGAGGGGCTATTGTGGGTGGGCAAGCCCAGCATCGTATGTTGGGCCTGAGGCCCAATTTTGGTATCACTTTCTTCCCGAAGACGTTAAGGTGGCCAGCTCTTTGCTACCTAGGCGGAAATGAAACTATAAGGGGACGAATGCTCCCTCTGAAGACAATAGGTCTGATCCGAAAAGGTTCCACTCGCCGAGTCTCATGAGAACTTGATCAAGTAGATATGCTGAAGATTCCACAGTAAGAAGCGAGTTCTGGACGCGCCTACGTGCGAGAAGATCATAAAGTATCTAAGAAATAAAGTTGCTACCACCGCATTCAATGCACTGCAGCAGCTTTCCTGGCCGCATTTATGTGGAGAAGACACCTGAATAGTGCAACCTCAACCACTATCACTCACTGCAGGCTAAAGCACACTTCTGATGTGATTAGTACTCAAGTGGACGCTTAGATGAAGAACAAATGTACGGTGAAGATGAGGAGAAAAGTGTATATATAAGGGAAATAGGTCTTACAGGGGGGGGGGGGGGGGAAGAAATTGGAATCCTCTTTGGACTGAAGCAGATCCTTACTGAATATTAGTCAAGACTTTATTGTTGTTCTTGGTTTTTTCTGTTTAGACCCTTGTTGAATCCATTTTTAACTCAGTTGTTCAACCCACTCTCTACAAATTCATTGTCAAGGGTCTCATTGGGCTGAATCTACAAAGTCCTTACTTGGCCCAACAAAAATTGACCCTACAATAAGTATTACATTACAACATCTTATATTTCTTGTAATATCTATTCCTATTTCTATGTAATCACCAGTATAGTCTACCAAAGGTGGCCTTATTGGTTTGCGTACTTATATTACCTTTTACTTACCAATAAAAGTATTCTCATCAAATGTGCTAAAAATGCTAAATGTTATTTTTTTAGCATTTTTAGCACCTCAAATGATAAAAACCCATTTACATCAAATATGCTAAATCTTAAAAAATTTAGCACCTAGTTACAATAGAATCTCATTTTTGAGACCCTACTGTAGCAAGATGCTAGAGTTTTTTAATAAATTTTTTCTTTTTCTCTCTTTCACTCTCTACTTTCCTCTCTCCTTCTCTTTCTCCTTCTCAGACCACCATACGCTCTCAATCTCAGTCTCAAACTCTTTGCTTTCCTCTCTCTCTTTCTCTCTCTCTTTATGAGTTGGTGCGGCTGTTGATCTTTCTTTGATTGTCGATCTTTTTCATCTCTCCGTAGGACAAGTTGATTTCATGGGTGGTGGTGGATCGTCCTTGTTCGTGATTTCCTGGGTCTGGGTTGATTTCATGGTTTGGTGGTGTATCAGCGAGTGTGGGTCTGCGATGTATCAGTGAGTGTGGGCCTGGATTGATTTTGTGGGTCTGGGCGACAGTGGTTCAGCAAGTGTGGCTGATTTTGGGATTTGATTATGGCTGATGTGATCTAATTTTGGTGGGTTTTGTGGTTGGGGTTGAGATCGGGGTGGGTGGGTGATGGGTTTTGTGGTGGGTGGTTGGGTGGTGGGTTTTGTGGTGGCTGTTGGTATTAAGGTGAGGCTGGGCTGCGGTGGTGGGGTTCGGATTTGCAGGTTGTGGGTGGCATTGATGGTGGTTCGGATTTGCATCTAGGTTGTTTTTGTTTTTGTTTTTCTGGTTGATGGTGGTACGAGGATATGGGTTGAGGTGGTGATGAGGTTGTGGGTTTGTGTTTGTGATTTTGGTGGTTAAGGATTGTGGTGGCTGCCAACTGGTGGTTTTATTTATTTATTTATTTATTTTTTTTATGGTGGTGGTGGTAGGCAGTGGCTAGCCATGGGTGTGGCTGTGACTAGGGTTGCTTGGACTAAGAAGAAAGTGGTGGGTTTCATCAGAGAAAGAGAGAGACACAGTGGTAAAATAAAAATAATATTATTTAAATGAAGTTGTAAAAAAAAAAAAAAATAGAATGTTTGATGTTGGGTGTATTGTAAAATGGTATGTTAAAATTGAAAAAGTAGGATTTTGAGATGTTAAATGCTAAAATATTTGCATTCTTTGATGAGAATGCTCTAACCACTTACCACATCAGCTATTTGTTAATTTTTGTAGTTTTACTATTTTCTACCTTTTAAAGGCCATAAAAAATTCATAGTGGGTTCCAGTTAGCTCAACTGGTAAAGTCTCTAATAGTTGAATAAGAAATTTGGGGTTCAATTCTTGCCTACATCAAAAACCAATCGGTGTCTTGGTCTAATGATAAAGAGCATTATCAAGAGCGGATGCTATAGGTTGAAACTATCTCTAAAAAAAATAATAATAAATTAAATCCAAAACAAAATATAAGAGCTCAACAACAAAAATTACCAATAGTAAAGCTAAAAAAAATTAGGCCCAATCAACTTATTTTACTCAAAACAAACAACCTGGCCCTTTAAAAAGTTAAAAACATATATATATATATATATATATATATATATATATATATATATATATATATAGAAAAAGAGAGAGTTGGGTTCAAGTTACACCTTGTGTAACTCTAAGCAATGTTACACCATCCAATAACTTGTTATTGAATTAATATTTTGAAAATCCAACTGTTGAATTACATGTTCTATATGTTCTTAACATGCATACCAATTTTCATATCAATTGAATGTTATTTACCATTTGATCCATATACTCATCTTTTATACATTATTTTAAACTACAAAATTTGAATTTTAATAATTGATTGATGACATAACTATTAATCTTTGATTACTTTAAAATTTTGCAAGCATGGAGAATATACGAAGATAATGTAATCTAATGGTAGATTTGTCAATATTCGCAACTAATTAAAAAATATTGAGTGGTGTAACATTGCTTAGAGTTACACCAGGTGTAACTTGAACTTATCTTATATATATATATATATATTTCCTTATCTAGCATGCATGTGACAAAAACAAAACTTAGATTTGCCTTATAGCAAGCAGCAGAGCCGTCACCCCTAACTTTAAGTCCTAACCCTATCCCGGCTCCGTCCTCGAAAGTATCATATTAAAGTTCCGTTTTCTAGTTTTCATGGTCAATAGCTCTGAGGTTAGGGTAGCTTGCCCCTCAGTTTCTTTCTTTTTTTGCATGTTTGGGGGTTTCTTTAGGTACTTCCTATGCCTTTTTCCCTTTGGTTGCAAACTTTGTTTCTATTGGGTAGTAGTTTCGGCGTAGTGTTGGGTGATTTGTTCCCTTTGCTTTGTCAATCAATTGATTGGTGAGGGTTTATTGAGTGAGGGGGGGGGGGGGCAATGTCTGAGGTGAGATCGAGTGAGCTTGAGACCGGGTTGTCGTCTAGTGCCAATCCTGTGGAGGTAGAGGTAGACACCGCGGTCTCATTCCTCGAGAGGTTAGGGCTTTCCACACCTTCGGGGAGGCGCGCAGTCTAGATGATGAGACGCTGTCTAGGTTTAGAGAGAGATTTCAATTCCCTGAGAGGGTTAGGGTTCGTCTTCCTCAAGGGGAGGAACAAGCTTGCCACTTCTCGCTCGGGGAGGTATGCTTCTACAAAGTTGCCTTCCAGTGTGGGCTTAAGTTCCCTGTCCACCCATTCATCATGGAGCTCCTAGGTCGCTTCAACATTGCTCCTGGGCAACTTATGCCCAATTCGTGGAGAATAGTGGTCAGCTGTATGGAAATATGGCTAGCTGCTACTGAAGGGGATATGATTAAGGTGGACGAGTTGGTTTATTTATATCATCTAAAGGAGTCTAAAGAGCATGGTACTACAAACTGGTGCCTTGGGAGAGAAGGACTAGGATCTTCAGGGACCTACCCTTGTTATTCAGATACTGGAAGTCCCGCTTCTTTTTTGTGTCCGGGGATGAATGGGAGACTCCCTCTGGCTAGGTGTGGGGTGATCTCCCTAGATTGCTCCGGCGGTGGAGAACTTCGAGTTTAGGAGCGTCATTATTTCTTTCGGCACTTTGTTCTTCATTCGTTCTCGTTCATTCTGTTGTTGCTAATTCTTCTGTTCCTTGTGCAGTTAAGAGATGGCCTTAGCTTAAGAGCAGGTATAAGCAATGCGTCGAGGCTGCCATTGAATATGCGAAGTCAATTGACAATTTCGACGATTTGGTCGATCCTCGTACTTTGGCTTTGTATTGCCTTGGCCTGGAGCCCTCTGCTTAAGTCTTGCGCACCATTGAGAGAGAAGAGAAGAAAAGTAAGTATTTCATTTAGTTCATCATTACTTCTGCCTCTTTCTCTTCTACTTCTTTTTTTTTTTTTTTTAATTTTTTTACAAGTGTTTCCTTTTTGCAGGGATGACGAATAAGTTTAACTAGGATATGTGCGTGAAAATGAGATCCAAGAAGAACGATCCACTGTCCAATCTCAAGAAGAGGACAGTGTGCTTTACAGGGAAGGGCCCCCTGTCACTCTAGCTGTCCTCGGTACTGAGATGACAAGGACGGCTTCTCCGGCCACCTCAGTTGAAGAGATCATTACTCCTATCTCGAAGAGGCCACGCTTGGCCGATAAAGGGAAGGAGAAGGCTGATTCCCGTTCGTCCAATGTTTAGGACGATGCTGGACTTGTGGTGGAAAGGGCATATGAGGTCGTCATTACAGAGGACTTGAAGGTTTTCTTGGGTGTGCCTTCCAACGAGGTTGTGGCTCGTTATATCCACAAACTTGTTCAGGTAATGTACTTTTGAAATTTTAGCCTTTCCCTTTTCTTTTTTTTCTTTTTTTTTCATCGTCCTGAAGGTTTCAATTTTCTTTTCAGGTGCTGAAGGAGAGTCTTCATATCACCTTGGAGTACCTTACTCAGGAAGCAAAGGTCGCATCTGTGATGTCCAGGATAAAGGCCCTGGAGGCGGAGAACTCCAAGCTGAAGAAAGATCTAATTGTTGCCATGGACGAGGCCAACACCATTAAGGAAAAGGCCAAAACCATGAGTGACGACCTCAGAGCTGAGCGGTAGCTAACTGTAAAAAAGGACGAGCAACTTCTAGCTGCTAAGGAGAAACTCAAGACCATTGCTGTCAAGGCCGTTGAGGCTTTCTAGCAGACTGAGGAGTACAATACAGTGTTCTTTAGTTGGTATTATAAAGGTTTTGAGTTCCTGAGGAGGTACTTCGTCAAGCACCCCATCGGAGTGGACTTAGAGAATTTGGATCTGGAAGAGGTGGATAAAGAGATGGCAGCTGACAAAGCCTCCCAATCCGCGACTCTTGAGGGTGATGCTCCTAAGAGGGCTCTTGCTAGTGGCGAAGTTGCTGCCGATGCCTAAATCTGTTACATTTTCTTTGTAATCTCTTTCTCTCTCTCTTTTTTTTTTTTTTTTTTTTTTTTTTTTCTCTTCAGGTGCCCAGTGTGTTTTGGGTTTTTTAATTCTACTTTGAGAACAATATTTTCATTCTAATTTGAGAACAATCTTGCCCAGTGTTAATGGCTTTTAATTATAATGATGACACAATGTTGGTTGCCTGTTGTTTCTAGGCCTTCACTTACGTTTTTAATTCTATACTTACTTGTTTACATTCTTGTCTCTGTTTTGTTTCTTTGGTTGTTTCTTCTTCGTCAATAGCTTGCATTGTTGTTACTCAGTTAAAATTTTCGTTGAGGCTTGTGCTCATTGAAGGAATATTGTCTCGTTAGTAACTTACATCCGTCTAGGCGGAATTTTGTTACTTAGCCAATTTTATGGTTGACTTACACCCATTTAAGGGATCTTGTCATTTCCAACTTCGTTAGTAACTTACATCCGTCTAGGCGAAATCTTGTTACTTAGTCAATTTTTTGTGACTTACACCCATTTAAAGGATTTTGTCTTTTTTGGCTTCGTCAGTAACTTACATATGTCTAGGCGGGATCTTGTTACTTAGCCAATTTTTTTGTGACTTACACTCATTTTAGGGATCTTGTCATTTTTGGCGTCGTCAGTAACTTATATCCGTTTAGGCGGAATCTTGTTACTTAGCCAATTTTTGGCTTTTAAGCTGCTAGGTTTACTTATGTTAGGTCATTGCCTGAATAGTTCTTTTATTGCTTTTAAAAAGGAATACAATTATCTGTTACATCTATTAGTGATACTTTTTCAAGTGCTCAATGTTCCATGGTCGTGGTAGTCTCTGCCCATTTAAGGTTTCCAGGTAATAATTGCCTTGTCTGGAGTAATGGACGACCCGGTAGGGTCTTTCCCAAGTTGGGCCGAGTTTCCCTTGGGCCGGGTCTTTGGTTATCGGGGTGACTTTACGCAGGACAAGGTCCTCTATGTTAAGTCGTCTTAGCTTCACTCTCTTGTTGAAGTACTCGGCCATCTTCTGCTGATACTTCGTCACTCTATTAGAAGCTTCGTCTCTGACTTTGTCCAAGCAGTCCAAGTTGACCTTTAGTTGATCGTTGTTGCTTTCTTTGTAGAACGTCTCTCGTTTGATGCTGGTTACTCCCACCTCGACTGGGATCACTGCCTTGGTGCCATAAGTGAGTCTGAAGGGGGTTTCTCCTGTCGGGGTTCTTGCTGTAGTCCTGTAAGCCCACAAGACACTGGGTAAATCCTCTGGCCAGGATCCCTTAGCGTTGTCCAACCTGGCTTTGATGATCTTGAGTAGTTTTCGATTAGTCACCTCCGTCTGTTAGTTCGCTTGCGGGTGTCATAGGGATGAGTACTGATTCTTGATCCCTAGGCATGAGTAAAAATCTCTGAAACCTTGACTGTCGAACTACCGCTCGTTGTTTGATACGATCGTCCGTGGGATCCCGAATTTGTAAATTATGTTCTTCCATATGAAGCTCTGGATTTTGGCTTCAATAATGGTCGATAGTGCCTCTACTTCAACCCATTTTGTGAAATAGTCAATAGTGACTAGTAGAAACTTTACCTGTTTCTTACCTTGGGGCAGTGGATTGACGATATCAATTCCCCACTGCGCAAATGGCCATGGTGAGGCTATTGTCGTCAGTCTCTCTGTTGGGAGGCGCTGGGCATTCCCAAACCTCTAGCACTTGTCACATTTCTTGACGAGTTCCCTTGCATCCACCTGCAACGTAGGCCAAAAGTAACATGTTCTAATAACTTTGTTTACCAAGGATCTAGGGCTTGCACGGTCTCTACAAGCCCCTTTGTGGATCTCTTCTAGAATATATTTGGCCTCTTCTTCGTCGACGCACTTCAAGTAAGACATAGAGAAGTCTCTCTTATACAGGGTGTCGTTTAGGATAGTTAACCTGGCTGCTCTCTTCCTGACCTTCCTGACCTCCTCGACGTCCTGTGAAAGATGTCCATCTTTGAGGAAGGATAGGATTGGGATCATCTAGTTGCTTGTGCTCTAGATTGTGAAGGTAGAGACTTCTTCAATGCTGGGGTGCTTCTAGACCTCCATCTTTAAGCCCATGCTCGTTGGTCTCTTTTTTGATGATGTTTGCTTTGCTATCTCGTCTGCTATCATGTTCTGGCTTCTAGGGATTTACATGAATTCTACCCTGTCAAACTCCTGTGTTAAGTGCTTCGTTAGCCTAAGATATTTTTGCATTCTCTCCTCCTTTGCTTCATATTCCTTTTATATCTGCCCTACTACTAGTTTAGAATCATTCTAGAGAAGAATGTTTTTAGCTCCTAATGCCTTCCCGACCCTTAGCCCCGTTAGTATTCTTTCATGCTCAACTTCATTATTGGTGGCCGGGAACTTTAGCTGAACCCCGCACTTGAGCATTTCTCCTTTTGGGGTGATGATGATGACCTCTACTCCTCCCTTCTTTTAGGCTAATGAACCATTAGTTTGTATCGTCCATTGCTCTGCTTCGTTGGGAAGGCTGTCCTTGTCTGGGATGGGGAACTCGGCGATGAAGTTCGCCAATGCCTGCGCTTTAATAGCTATTTTGGGGTGGTACTCAATGTTGAATTGGCTAAACTCGATTGCCCATTGGACCATTTTCCCTACTGCCTCGGGCTTGTTCATGGACTTCTTAATGGGTTGGTCCGTCATTATCAGGATGGGGTTCGCTTGAAAATAAGGTCACAGTTTACGCGAAGCTACTATTAATGCGAATGCGATCTTCTAAATCCATGAGTACTTAGTTTCTGCCCCTTGGAAAGCTTTGCTAACGTAGTAGATTGGGAGCTGTTTCCTGTCCTTTTCTCGAATCAGGGCTTTACTCACGGCTGTGGCTGATACTGCCAGATACAAATACAAGTTTTCTCCCTCCTTGGACAGACTTAAGAGGGGTGGATTGCTCAGGTAGCGCTTGAGTTCTTGAAAAGCTACCTCACATTCGTCAGTCCAAGCAAAAGCGCGCTTCAATGTCTTGAAGAAGGGTAAGCACTTGTCCATTGCTTTAGAGACGAACCTGTTGAGTACCGCTATCCTTCCTGTTTGCTTTTGGACTTCTTTGACTATCTTTGGTGACGTCATGTCGAGTATGGCTCACACCTTCTCTGGGTTTGCTTCTATCCCCCTTTAGGACACCATGAACCCCAAGAACTTTCCCGAGGCTACTCCAAAAACACATTTACTAGGGTTCAACTTTATCTGGTACTGCCTGAGCGTGGTGAACGTCTCTCTGAGATCGTTTACATGAGCAAGCTCTTCTTTACTCTTGACGAGCATGTCATCCACATATACTTTTATGTTTCTCCCGATTTGTTTGCTGAACATTTTATTCACTAACCTCTGGTAGGTTGCTCTTGCATTTTTCAACTTGAAGGACATTACCTTATAGCAATAGAACCCTTGGCTCGTGATGAAAGCAGTTTTCTCCTGGTTTTCTTTGGCCATCTTTATTTGATTGTACCCTGAGAATGCATCCATGAACGTTAGTAGCTTATGTCCGATTGTAAAATCAACCAACTAATCTATCCTTGGTAGAGGGAAATTGTCCTTTGGACAAGTTTTGTTGAGGTCTGTGAAGTCCACGCACATTCTCCATTTTCCATTTGCTTTCTTCACTAGAACGACATTTGCGAGCCAATCCAGGTAGTAGACCTCTCGAATAAAGCCTGCTGATAACAGCCTATGTTGGATGACCTTTGGGCATATACCTGGCATGTCCTCGTGACTCCATGCGAAGACGTCCAGGTTCTCTTTAAGGAACTGGACAAGTCTAGTCCTCATTTCGGGGCTCAATGTTGTCCCTATTCTAGTTGTTCTTGGTGTTTCTTCTTTGACCAACTCCACTGTCTCCAGGGGTTCTACTTTATCATCTTCCTTCTCCTCGATCATCCATGTATGATTTTCTTTTGCAGCTAATACGGCCTGATAACATTCCTTGGCTAGTACTTGATCTCCTTTTACCTCGCTTACACCATTTTCTGTTGGGAATTTTACCTTTAGGAAGTAGGTGGACGTAGCTGCCTTTTAGCGGTTGAGTGTGGGCCTCCCAATAATCACATTATAAGATGAGGGACAGTTTACTACCAAGAAGTCCAATTGACAAGTCAATTGCCTTTGGTAAGTTCCCATTGTGACTGTTAGTGCCACTATGCCTTTAAGATACACTTTGTCTCCACTGAAGCTGATGAAGGGAGAGTCAAATGGGCATAGCCTTTCTAGATCTAGCTTCAACTGTTGGAAAGTAGAGAGGTAGATGATGTCCGCGGAGGTGCCATTATCCACGAGGATTCTCCAAGTGTTGAGCCCTTCTATTGATAACATTATGACCAAAGGGTCATCATGAGGTTGCTTCACCCCTCTAGCATCTTCTTCAGAAAAAAAAACATGTCCCTGTTCTTTCGTCTCTGTTTTATCGGGGGCATTCTGTGGACATTGTTCACTACCTCTGATATGACTTCTTGAGAGATTTGAATGACCCTCCTATGGATGGCTCACCTGTGATCGTCTTTATCTCCCCGATCACGCTTAGCGGACGTTGGAAAGTACGATCCTCGTCCCTTGGTGAGGCTTCAGGCTTGTCCTTGTCATCGTCCCTGGACCTACTGGGCTCCCCCTTCTTCACAAATCTCTGCAATTTTCCTTTTCATATGAGCTCCTCTATCTGCTCCTTCAGGTCTCTGTAATCCTCTGTGTAATGGTCGTGATCCTTGTGGAAATGGCAATACTTCTTATTATCACACACGTTGGGTGACGAATGTAATGGCCTAGGCCATTTGATGTAGTGCTCATCTTTAATCTACACCAAAATTTTGTTAACAGGCATAATTATGGGAGTGAATTTTACCATCCGATGAGCTTTTTCATGTTTCTTTTAACCCCCGTCGTTAGTCGGACGATTCGAGCGCTCCCTTTTTCATCCTTTACAGTTGTCTTCGTTCCTTCCCTTCTCGCTAGTTTTCCCTTCGTTTTTTATTGCAACTAAGGCGTCCTCAACATTCATGTACTTCTGTGCCTTCAAGAGCATTTCCACCATTGTTTTTGAAGGATTTTTCATGAGTGAGACCACGAACTCCTTGGACTTCAATCCTGCTTTAAAGGTTGTTAGCTGCACCTTCTTATTATCACACACGTTGGGTGACGAATGTAATGGCCTAGGCCATTTGATGTAGTGCTCATCTTTAATCTACACCAAAATTTTGTTAACAGGCATAACTATGGGAGTGAATTTTACCATCCGAAGAGCTTTTTCATGTTTCTTTTAACCCCCGTCGTTAGTCGGACGATTCGAGCGCTCCCTTTTTCATCCTTTACGGTTGTCTTCGTTCCTTCCCTTCTTGCTAGTTTTCCTTTCGTTTTTTATCACAGCTAAGGCGTCCTCAGCATTCATATACTTCTGTGCCTTCAAGAGCATTTCCACCATTGTTTTTGAAGGATTTTTCATGAGTGAGACCATGAACTCCTTGGACTTCAATCCTGCTTTAAAGGTTGTTAGTTGCACCTTCTTATTATCACACACGTTGGGTGACGAATGTAATGGCCTAGGCCATTTGATGTAGTGCTCATCTTTAATCTGCACCAAAATTTTGTTAACAGGCATAACTATGGGAGTGAATTTTACCATCCGAGGAGCTTTTTCATGTTTCTTTTAACCCCCGTTGTTAGTCGGATGATTCGAGCTCTCCCTTTTTCATCCTTCACGGTTGTCTTCGTTCCTTCCCTTCTTGCTAGTTTTCCCTTCGTTTTTTATCGCAGCTAAGGCGTCCTCAACATTCATATACTTCTGTGCCTTCAAAAGCATTTCCACCATTGTTTTTGGAGGATTTTTCATGAGTGAGACCACGAACTCCTTGGACGTCAATCCTGCTTTAAAGGTTGTTAGCTGCACCTTGTCATCAACTTCGTCTACCTTCAGAGTTTCTTGAGTGAAACGCTTCATGTATGACCTTAAGGTCTCTATCTCTCATTGCCTGATGGTGAGTAAGTGGTCTGCTGGCCTCTTCGGACGTTGTCTCTCGATGAAGTGACGCAAAAAAGAACTGCTCAGCTGATCGAAGTTATCAATGGACGATGTAGGTAACTTCATAAACCATTCCTTTGTAGCTCCTTTGAGAGTGGTAAGGAAGGAACGACACAATATTTTATCTGGGGGCTATTGGAGACCTAGTGTCATCTTGAAAGTGTTGAGGTGGTCTAGAGGGTCCTTGAGTCCATCAAACGGCTCAAGCTGAGACAGGCGAAACTTTGATGGCACAGGGCATTCCAGAACCATTGCTGTAAAGGGTGAATCCGTTGTCCTAACCATTCTATCCAGGTTTTGATCTATTTTTCCTTTAATAGCGTTCCTAAGCTCGTCCATCTCCTTCTTCATCCCCCGAAGAAGATTTGAGCTAGGTCTATTTGGAATGGCTGGCCTTCGATGGTCACTCCTTCTTTGACTATCTCTCTTGTCTTCCTGATTGGCCCTGGACCGGTTTTCCTCCTGTTGAAGTCGCAGCCTCATCTCTTGGTTCTATCTGGTAAGTTCTTCCACGCTAGCTGTAAGTGCCTGGATTTGCTGGGCTAGTGCTGCAAAATCTTGGTTGGGCTCCATCTGAATTTATAAGTTGACGGGGACTACGCTTTCGAACTTGGGTGTGAAAATGTCGTTCCCACAAACGGCGCCAAACTAATAAAGCGTAAATCGTTAGCTTCATAAGCTTGTCCAGGTGGAGCTAAATCCGCGTCACAATCCTTGCAAATGTAGAACAAAGGTGCTCCTGAGGTGGCCACCAGTGTGGTGCCTGTCACAACGTCTTCGATGCCAAAGTTAGCGTATGAAAATAATAAGAAAGTTATAGATATCAGAATATCAATGTGAGAATATTTCTTTTGGGTGAATCTATGTACCTAGTTTGTCTTTGATTAGTGTGTATATATATGGTTTCATGGTTTCTAGCCGTTGGGGCCTTAATTGTGGCTTTAGTGCCTTTTTGTAACGCCTCAGGGCTCATGAATATGGGTTTTGATGAGGCTCCAATAGTCTGGCCATTGATTGGTAACTGTCTACGGCATTGAATACTCTTATTAATGGTTATCCTGTGTTCGTCTGTGTCCTGCAAAGGTGGACGAGTATATTTGATGAGATCGTCCAAGGGAGGTGAGTTCGTCAGTCCCATCAACTTTTAAAAATTTCTGTCAATCTAATAATTCTTTTTTTTTTTATATATATATATATATAAAATGAATTTACTAATGCCCCCTCTCCCTCTTGGGGAAAAAAATGGCTCATTTAATTTATGTGATGTTGTGACCCTAGTTGTCTAATGCAATCACCTGGATCTAACAGTTCTTTTACTCGATAATGGCATCTTTAAGGTTGGTGCTTTGATTGGTCTTGTGGCCTAACCACTGAAGGAATTTTTTTTTTTTTTTTTTTTTTAAAGTGTTGCTTGAGCGGGTAATTATTGAGTACTGTCAAAAAATTAATTAATCTTTTTTTTCATAAAATATTTCTTAAAATGGTTCGTCAACTGATTTCCTTAGGGCATCCATTAAGTTTTCCCATATTCTAATTGACAATGCCTATTTGTAATTGGAACAATACTTTTACTTGGGTTCATTACTAATACAAACATCACTTTTATTACATACTAATCATAATAAACAATTAGTGATAGTTATAGAATTTTTTTTATAGGGTAGTATAAGGAAACTTAAATTATACAAAATTCAATATAAAGAAAACTTGAATATATCACCATAAAAATAAACATGCAAATATATGAAGTTTTATAATTTCCTTTTACTAACAAAATTAAAAAGCACAAAGGAACTAATGAGAGATAAAGTGAGAACTAAGAATATTGAGATGAAAGTAATAAAATGAGAGAGAGTATGAAATGGTGATTGGTGATATTATTTTTTTTTTAAGAAAAAATGAAATATAAGAATATTTTTAAGACATGAGTTGAACTACTTATGAATGTGAATTATTTGTGGTATTTATTTTTTATTTTTGTTTTTTAATGATTTTTTTTGAAGATTTTATTCATTTGGTGTTGTTTGGCTTATTTTTGTTTTCTATTATTTAGGCTAATTTTTATTTTTGTTATTGAGGCTTTTAATTTTATTTTATTATTATTTTTAATTGAGGATTCCTATATGATATGATTGGCATGATTATTGGGGGACCCTTGGCTTTTAAAAATTCCCCTCATCCATCTAATAATTTAATTTTTTTTTTTTTAAACTAATGCCCCTTCTCCCACTGGGGGGAAAAAATTCTAGCTTATTCAATGGATGTAATGTCATGACTGTAGTTGTTTGATGCCCTTATTTGGATCTAACAGTTCTTTTACTTGATGATGGCATTTTTAAGGTTGGTGCTTAGGTTGGTATTGTGGACAAATCAATCAAGATTTTCTCAAAAAATTGTTGATTGGGCATCTTTGTTGCTGTATTCTCATAGCGAAAACTTGGTGAGAATAGTGTTTTGTGTGCTATGACGTACTTGAGGTGAAATGCTGCCAGATTTCTACTACGAAAATAAGGCAAAATGCTGCCAGATTTCGTTGTGGAAATTTGGCAACAATTCCAAATGCACTAGCAAAACATTACTCAAGACCACACCCCTGCCAAAATCAAACCTTAAAGCCTAATTCATTTGAAGCCCCGAAAGCTAATGCCAATAGCTTATTTCAATTGCCAATGTCCAAAAATTAAAATTTTACCAAAACAAAGGGCTATCTCCGGATAGGCGTTGCGGGGTGCCTAACACCTACCCCGCACGTAACTAGACTTTTGAACTCAAGAATCAAGATTTTTTTACTTGTTCGTGCTAGATTAGGAAAAAATGACTTTTTTCTTAGCCTAAGATTGGTAATAAAATCAAATAGAGTCAGGTGACCAATCACATCTTAGAAAAAAACTAATGATTGGTGGTGACTTTACTTACCTTTGGCAATAATAGGTTAAAATCGACTCATTCCATTAGCACCCGCGTCGCCATGATGGGTGGTTGATCGCTGCGAGGCATCGACAATAAGTTATCTCTCTCTCTCTCTCTCTTCATTAATTTTAACATGGTATAAATACAACATCTCACATTTTCTAATAAAATTATATTACATAAACATTTTTTTATTGAAAAATAAAGGGTAAATTACGTATTTGATCACTATCCTTTACATCATATTTCAATTTAGTCTTTAACCTTTCAATTGTGTCAATTTGGTCTCTAACCTTTCAATGCCATGTCAATTTAGTCCTTATCGATATCTCTTAGATAGAAAAGTCTGATGTGTCAAATAGCTTAAATAAATAAATAAAAAATTTGCCACATCAATTGCCACTTAGACTAACTTGTCAACATAATTTTAAATAGATAATAAGAAAAAAAAAAAAAAAAAAAACAACAACAACAACAACAACAACAACAAGAAGAGTAACTTTTGGGATCAAAATCCCTAACTCACGTCTATCAACAAAAAAATTCCCTTTCCTCAATAAACAAAAAAAAAAAAAAAAAAAAAAAAAATCCCTAAGTCACGAGTTCTTCACGTTTCTTAGTTCTTCACATTTTGGTCCTCTACAGAGAAAGGTGAGATGCTACAAGGAGATGATTTAAATTTTTTGGTAATCTAAAGTTTGGTCTTTGTCGCGATTTGTCTATGGCAGAAATTATGGAGCTTTACCAGCTTTAACATTTACCTGGGCCAAGATCAATACTCTTCAAAAGTGCCTTCTAATTAGCTATAAATTCATAAAATCCCAAAAATAATTATTTATCATCTCCTCGGTTGGGTTTCTCAAAAAAAAAAAATTATCTCCACGGTTGGAAGACATAAATTGCCAAATTTGTTTTTTGTTGTCAACCATTTATTAACAAAAATTTTCTATTTTTGTTCTCCTTTTCGTTCATCCTTAAGGTTCCCTTTTAATTATGCAGATTTTGGGGTAGAAGGAGATAGAGAGCCCCAATTTGATTCACCATATCTAGTTCTCCAATTTGACCCTTCTGTGAAAACTCTTAAGGTAACCTCAGATTCTTTTAGCCCTTACTTATTGAGGGTTTTTTTTTTTTTTTTTAATTTTAATTTTAATTTTAATTTTTTAAGATTTGACAAGTAGCAAATGATGTGGCAGTTTTATTTTAAAAAAATATTATTTAAGCCGTTTAACACATCAGATTTTTCCATCCAAGAAATAATGGCAGAGATTAAATTGACACGACACTAAAAGGTTAAGGACCAAATTGACATAATTGAAAGGTTAAATACTAAATTAAAATATAATGTAAAAGATAGGGACCAAATATGTAGTTTACCCAAAAATAAACATTCTATTAGTGAGAATACATATGTTTGTCTTCTTATTGTTCCAATTAACATAAAATTGTCAAAAAGTTTTTTTTTTTTTTTTTTGAAGAGAAAATTGTCAAAAAGTTAAATCCAATAATGTGGAATCAAACCTAATAAAGTGTATTAACACCCTAATAATTGTCAAGCTAAATAATTTTTATGTTATTTTAATTATATTAATTTATTTATTAACATCCTAATATTCAAGCTATATTAATTATATTACTTTAATGATATACTTATGAATAAAATTATTTCATTATAGTTTAAAAATAAACTCATTTATGACATCATGGTGAACGACTAGGTTGTTTTGTCCTATTCAACTTCCAAGATTATTGAACTAGGCAACCAGGGTATTGCGTGGATTGATACATTATAAAAAAGAAAAAAAGAAAAGTAATTTTGAGATTCTCAAATTGGGGTGGTCAATAACTTTTTTGTTTTGAAAAATAGAAGACAAAATAGAATAAAAATGGTTTTCAAAGATACTTTTTTTGAGAAGGATTTTCAAAGATACTTGAAATCATAAATAGAACAAAATAGTAGCATAATTCTAATTCAAAATGTTGAGATTCTCAGGTTGGGGTGTTCCATAACTTTTTGTAATTATACAAAATATATTAGAGTAAAACTAATTATTTATATAATTTTCTTTTTGCCAGTACAATTTTTATTTGAAAAACCAAGTGGTACTATGACCACACTCACTTATAAGTGGAGCCACAACTGTAAATAATATCAATAATTATGAAAAAAAGTTATGTACCTTCTACTTTCACTAATTATGACCACCTCCACTTATAAGTCGAAACTTTCACAGTAAACAATATTAACAATTATAAAAAAAAGTTGTGTACTTATTATCTACGCTCATTAATACAAAATAAATGCTTATGTCAAGAAGGTACAAAATATGGATTCCAATTAGTTTAATTGGCCACCATTTTTTTTTTCCCCAAATAAGAGATGGGATATTCAAGAATTCATGTTAAAATTCAATCATATTTATTAAAAAATAATAATAAAAAAAAAGCACAAAACAATTAGAAGGTTCATGTCACACATGCCTTAACTCTACAATGCACCCCTAGTGCGCAGCTTAAAAATTTGTCTCTTTTCACTCCCTTTCAAAACCTATATATACTCAAATCTAAAACAGTAAAACCCCAACCCCTCTCAATTTCTCACACAAAACCACCAAACCCATGGCGAAGTACATAACCATTCTCCTCTTCCTCCTCCTTTCTCAAAGCCTTAAACCGGTTCGCGAAGCCGAAGCAGCGGCGAAGCGAAGCATCCACATAACGGACGATCTTGACGATGTCGTTGACGACGAGGAGGACGAGGCCTGGAAGGAGTGGGGCAAGAAATCCACGCCCTCTGCTGACTCCGATCTCCGGCCTTCCGATTTGTCGAAGATGTCGGAGGCCGAAATTCAGGCCGAGATGATGAAGCGGCATTCTGGGCCGTCAATGGGTTTCGTTAAGCTCCGGCTCGGCGTTCTACGGACTCCGGTAATGCAATCTGGGTTTTGTTTCATTTTGTTATTTCTATGTTGGATTACTATGGCGAAAGTCATTGAATATATATACGTATGTTTCGGCCACTAAATTTGATAATATGAGTATAGGTTTATGGATGTTTGTGCTAATTAGTGAAAGTTTTTGAGAACTAAACTGGGTTTTTAATTTTTCTTCTTTAGATTTGTGAATTTAGTGAGTAATGAGTTGCTAGATGAATATATTATTTGGATTGCAAATTAATTCAAAGAAAAAATTTGAGACTTTAGTTGATTTTAGTTTGAAGTGGGAAATTTTGAAATTTTCTAAGCGGATGAAGGAGTGTGGGATGTGCTACATTTTCAGAATTTCCAGGTGCCCAATTTTGGAAATTGACTCCTTATAAAGAAAAAATTGAAGGGGATGGCTTAAAACAGAAATAAAGAAAGAAGAAAAAGAATGTTTATTTATTTATTTATTTATTTTATAATAAATACGTAGTGTTTTTTTTTATTTTTTATTTACAAGGAAAATAGAAGGAGGTTTGTGCTATGGATTCAACTGATGGTAAAATGTGTTCTTCTCTTGTTTTCATTAGGACATGGTAGCTGAGATTGCTATGAAATGGACAAAGGTTCTGAGAACTGGAGCTATCGGAGCAAGATTCATGGGTGTTGATCGGAGCACAATCATGTTCACCATGGAAAGAGGCCAAGACACAGCTGAGGTATGTTTAATTCTCCTAATCCAAAAAGGTTAGAGATTTTGTAACTTTTTCCAGTGAAAGCTTTCTCATCAATATTAGATGTGATGCTTTTTTTTTTGGGGCTAGGATATTCTCTTCACAAATATAAACAAAATCTTCAGCAATTGTTTTCTTCTCCACGAAAAGAGGGGTGGGGAGGATGAGGTTTGAAGACTACAAGTCTTTTTACTGTAAAAAATATGAGAAGCGCAATTGTATCTCTTGTATGAGTCAAGTGGTAAATGCCAATTCCTGAAATATGATCTTTTTGTTTTGTTTTTCTCTTAATAAACCAACAAATGATCTTTATCACTAACAAGAACAAATTTCTCTATGACAATATAAATTTGTAAAAATCCAGCCTCAACTGTTGCATATGTTTTCAGCTAGAATAATGGCCTGCTTCCTTTCAAGTTATTGTGTTCTCCTTTCTGTCTAATTATTGTCTATCTTGAGTTTCTGATATTTGTGTTTTCCCAGTTGAAGGAGTTTGTGTTGGACCAACCAGAGGCATATGAGATCAAGATTGGGGATCAAGCTTTTCGTAGGCCTGGAGATCCTCCTTTAGAGGAAGTTCTTGCAAAGCTCCACAATGAGAAAAACAAGGTGGATAATACTAATCCCACTAAGAATGGAAAGCAATTGAAAGAAGAGTTGTAGTTGACTGGTAATCTTTCTGGTACACAACTACATAACTGACTAATGCATTTCTTCATTAAATTTGTAATCTCTGGTTGTAGCATCTTCATTCCCCTCCCTATTCTTTTCTTACATCTTGTGGACCTGTATACAAATTCAAGATATCATTTATTGTGAGCTTTTGTTCAGTCTACTTCTTGTCTCCATTGTTAAGCATCATAGTTTAGTGCAAACATAGCATTTCGTTTTCCTTTTTACGGAATTTAGGATTTTGGTCATCGGATAATAAGTTCCTACCTGAGCATAAATGGCTCTTACAATTATACACCCTAAACAGCAATGTATGATAGTGTATATGATTTTTGTTTTGTTTTGTTTTTTTTTTTTTTGAGAGAAAGACATAGACTAAACACACACACACACACACACACACAGGGGAGTGGAAACCAAGGTTTAATATCACACAACTCATAACATACAAAAGCCGGTAACTCTTGAATTCTGTGTGAAGGACACACAGCTAGGCGATGTGGGATAACCCACTTCTTTGCTTTTTTTGAGAGAAAGACATAGACTAACACACACACACACATAGGGTAGTGGGAACCAAGGTTTAATATCACACAACTGATTTATTTAATGATGCAGAGAATAAATATCCAGATATATTACCCTAGCCACCAAGATTTGCTTTTCATCACAATCAACAGAACCTATTTAATTACAACTTTTTACTTTTTGTATTAATAGCAATTGTTCTTGTATCAAATGCACCCATTTGCTTCTCTCCTCTGAAACTGCCATGAACCAGCCCAATTTCCCACCCTACCACTAATACCACCTCTCTCTACTGCCAAATCACGACCACATACCCACCACACCAAAGTCACAATTTTTCTCCAAAACACGTTTTCAAAATATCCTTTAAGAAAAACGATGCATAACCTCTACCACAAAGAAAACAATAAAAAGAAAATGTCAAGTTTCAATCATACGCAGAATTACGAGCATACTAGATTTTAGCACTCAAATTAGGACCCAAACACATCAGTTGATACACAATTCTCAAAGTTACAGTAGGTGACGGAGATTTTTTAGGACTAGTAACCAAATTGCAGGTGGAAGCAGAGCACTGAATCAGAATCCAAGAATCAGGAATTCAAGATACATGTTCTGGCAAGATATGTTTTTGATTAGCGATTGGAAAGGATGGGGCTTTGCGAAATAGACAAATTGGTGGGGGACTCGGTTGTGATGAACTGCTCTGGTGGTGGGATTTGCACAACAAAAGAATTGGCAGGGGAGTGGGTTGTGAGACTTTGGAAACACGGGGAGGGGTGTAAACCATTTTCAGTCCCTTCACGGCTCACCCGAGTTATTCTTGCTTAGCAGAAAGTGTTTGGTACTTTGGTTTTGACCAAATCTTTTAGTTGCTCCAAACATCTGAAAGTGGGGAAAATACTTATAAGATAAAAAATGTTTTACACTGAAAAAGTGAACAAATTTGCCACGAAATGAAGTATAATAAGGATAAATTTGCCTTTTTATTTATTTATTACTAGTATTATGTCCGTGTGATGCACAACTTGATAAAAGAATTATATATAAATTTTTAAAAAAATATAAATTTTTTGATAATATAATTAAATTTAATAACAAATAAAATAGTAAAAATATTTTAAAGATTATAGCAAGTTTTAAATTTTTAAAAGCTTTTAGTAGTTAACGGGCCGGGCTTTGCACGGTTTTGGTCATAAACTTATAACATGAATAATTTTATTGAGAAACACTAATTAATGATTGAAGAGAAATGCTATACTTGGTCGAATTAAGACATAACTTTTACTTATTCAAATAACAATTAAGGTGAAGTAGGATGAGAAACAACAAATAATAATTATAACATACCGGCATAATAACATTTATATTTAATTATAATGAAGTGCTTGCATCTCAAAGTGTCAAATTAATATCGACACTAAACATGCAAAGATGTTTATGTTAATTAATGTAAATAAGCATAAAATTAATATCAACATCTAACACCCTACTATTGCATGAATGATGATTAAAATTAACCTAATATTTTTACTTTAACCCCAAGCAATCATCTCGAATTTACAAATTAAAACTACCTAAATTTATAAAATAAAAAAAAAAAAATTTGTAAGCAAAATTCACAATAACACACACACACATAAATATATAGACACAAAAAAATTATGAATTCAATAATTAAAAACAATATTAATTTCTAAACATTAAAAAAAATCTAGAATTAAAGTTAAAGTAAAGATACTCACATGAAATTGAATTAACTTTGACAGCAAGGGGGAGATAGCGAAGTCATGGAGATTTTACATCACCTTAAATATCCATTGTTTTTACAAATGATTTTGAAGACCATAATAAGCATATAAATTAGATCAAAGTTAACAAAAATAACTTAAACAAAAGGCAACCCGCACACAAAACATATTCAATTTGATGAAAAAAAATAAATAAAGAAGGGAATTTTATGGAAAAACAAAAAGAAGGCAAATACATACATGCAAGTTTCATAGGTAAGGTAAGTATGAGAAGGAAAGAATATATCAAGAAACTGTATATATACTCCCACTTTTATATTAGATAATTTTAAGTTGTGAAGAAGTTGATAACTTGATATGAACAGAAAGAAAAAATGGTTTACGTAATTAAGAAGTTTATGTTAATTATATTTAAAAAAAAAAAAAAAAAACTTTATCCCAAAAAATAGTTAATGTTATTAGATTGTTATTAAAAAAATTTTAGTTTACATTAAAGTTAATAAATATTAGCTATATTTTTGTTGTTTATTCCAAAAGAAAAAAAAAAATTGAGAAGAAAAAATAATACTTTTAAATTTGTTACTTTATTATTAGGAAATAAATGATGTAGGATAAATGTTTATCCCAAAAAAAAGAAAAAAATAATGTGAGGTAGTAAAATTGTTACTTTATAAAATTAAAAAAGAAGAAGAAGAAGAAGTTCATTAGCACACTTATTGTTACTTTATCTAAAGAAGTTGATAAAGATAAAATACTTTTTGTTTTTATCTAAAACTTAAGTGAATGAATTTATTGAAAAATCTAAAATTTTTTTTTGCAATTTGGTGAAGCCACCTGGCGCAATCAAGGCGTCTAAATTCAACTTTTATTATATAGTATATGATGTTATTGAAATTCAACAATTACCTTCATTGTCACATCAACTTATAAATTTAATAGAATTAATTATATTAATTTAGACTCTTTTTATGTGTAAAATACTAAAAATTTAGAAATATGTAATCAAGAATGGTCCAAAGCAATGCGATTATATTACAATGATAATTTCCATTCACATCGTCCTCTTATATTTTTTGGGGGTTGGCTAATGAACATCAAAGTGCATTGGTTAAGGTTTGTTTTTTTTTTTTTTTTTTTTTTTAATTTATTTATTTATTTTATTTGGAATCGATAAATTTTTTCTAGATAATCACCCAATATTCAAGTAAAGATTATTTATTAGTTTTTATTACAACCCAATGTAGTGGGACCTATTCGATACTTCCTTAACTAAAGTTTCTTACCGTGTTTATTTGGAATAATTTATTTAGTTGAAATTAAAATTTTTTTGCTGAAAGTGTAGAAAAAAGGTTAAAAAATAAGTTGAATAATACAATAGGACTCATGAATAGTATAAAGATGATTTATTAGTTTTTATTACAACCCAATGTAGTGAGACCTATTCGATACTTCCTTAACTAAAGTTTCTTACCGCGTTTATTTGGAATAGTTTATTTAATTGAAATTGAAATTTTTTTGCTGAAAGTGTAGAAAAAAGGTTAAAAAATAAGTTGAATAGTACAATAGGACTCATGAATAGTATAAAAAAGGACAGTGAGACCTATGAATTGTGGCAAAAATAAGCTGCTGAAGAGAGTAAAACGTTGCCACGAAATTAGAAGGGAATAAAACGTGAAGAAAATGGAAACCAAGACACGCAGCAATAATGAAATGCGCAATCCCTCACCAGATTGGAAAGGCTAAATTGGCTCAAAGTTACCAAGTTCCAACAAGACATTTAAGTAGTTACGCTTCTCCTGGTCATCGACTCATCTGAAGAGTAAGGCTTACATTTTCTTTCCAATAAATGCATGAGTTAACAAATTTCATGATATTTTCTATTACAATTGAGATGGTAATCTGTGATTGATGTACTACAAAAGTAATATTAATAATGATCAAATATGAAATTGACATTACACTAATCACAAACTGTTACCTCAACAAATTGTGAAAAAAGTTATGAAATTTGTTGTGCTTGTAACATTGTTGTCCATTTTCCTTTACTTACTTTTTAAAATGATGTATTGGTCTAATTATTTGTAACTTATTAAAATAGTACTGTAGAAATATAAGACTAATACTTCAACGAAGTGATGCTGTGGAAACATGTTATATAAGACCAAAATTTTTATTAAAAACCAAAAAAAAAAAAAAAAAAATGTAAATTGTTAAAATAATTTAAAATAAATAATGAAAGTTTTTAGTTTATTTTATTATTATTTTTGAAATGGTTGGTAATAGAGTTTTAATCAAATTAATAATTTAAACTTCTTGGAATTTAAGAAATAGAATCTCTTTTAAAGCAAATTATATTAGTGAGGCATGTGATGAAAGCATGTCAAATAGTGTGTAGGGTTTACACCAAGCCACGTCACCTTAGTAACATGAATCTCGACAAAGTATAAGTATCCCAAAAAACAAAAAATAGAAAAGAGTTATGGAATTAACAATATCACAATGATATATAGTCACACAAAAACAATGTTCTTAAAGGTTGATTTGTGCTACTTGGATTAGAACTTGGTGTGACTAATTCTCTAGTCAAACAATCCCCCAACATCAAACTATTGCTGCAACCTTCATGTTAGACACAATTTCACACATGGAGGTTCTAGAGCAACCTTCTAACATATGCCTTTCTTAATGGTAGACAAGAAAATATATGGGAGAGAAAGAACATTTATATGAGAAGTTGTTTGAGTAGAAACCAATTTTTCTATCCACTTGCAGTGATTAAAACACCTCGCACGTTTCGCTCAAAGAGGATTTGAGTTTGGTAACTATAGAACTCAATAGGATTTTTTTTGAGAAATGCACAAGTTAACAATAAGAACAATGAAACACAATAGATACTTTATTGATAATAGTATTAGTAACCATATTACAGAGTTAAAGTAAGTTAACAGCCCTATTCCTAATTCATGTTAGGAGTTGAGGCACTTACAAGCATAGATAGATAACCTCTAGATTGCGGGAATTAGAGAATTGATGTCTGGTGCGGACACAAGGTACAAACCCCCAATTATACGCATGCATGGGAGGAAGAGCAAAAATAAGACGACCCAACCTGTGGCCTTATGAATTGAGCCTGTTAGTTATTGGACTTAAGATTAAGCAAGCTCGAGCATTTAATAATTAGGGTTTCTTTATGCATTTTATTGTTAGCTATTTAAGCATTTTTTTTTTTTTATTATTGTAAGATAGCTTTTGAGAATTATTAAAAATGTGTGTTTCTTTTACACTGGTGCCGACTCTAGTTTTGCTTCGTGTTGACTCCAAACAGCCCTTAGGTGCTGACTTCTAGGGTTTATCATTTGTTCTATTGTTGTTTAATTGCTCCATTGAAATAGTGCGTTGTCCTACATCAATGTCTCTAGTTTGATGGATGAGTGTGCTTGTCCATTTCAAAGTAATCTATCTTTATTTATACATTAGTCTTAGCAATGGCAGGTGCTGTATACCTGCATCACGACTAACCCATTTGCTTAATTTTTGGCTAAAAGCCTAAAACTTCTCCAGAAAACTACAAAGTAACCACTCCTATTCACGTGTTTGTCATGTGCTTTGTTTATTATCTTCACACAAAGAAAATTCCATTTTACTCACTGTGGGAGATTATCATAAATATTCACATGAGCGTCACATGTCCTTGAATAGACACACGTGAACTATTTCTGTGGCTTGGATAATTATACTTTGTTTCCAATAAGATGACGTCACTTATCTTTTTAAGACTTTATTTGGGAGTTCATAAAGAAATGAAATGAAATTGGATGATCATAATAGAATGGAATGGAATAAAATAGAATGCATTTAATTAAGGAAAATAAATGGAAAAGAAATGAATGGAATGAAAGGTAAGTAACATTGTTTGGGAGTAATATAGAGGGAAATGAATGGAATAATTTATTTCAATATTACTTTTAGATTCCTATTTGAAAATAAATGGCTAAATATATAGATGTATTTTGAGAATTTTAGTAAAAAATTCATTAAATCTAATTTCATTTCCTCCAATTCCTCCTAATTTTGAGAGAAATAAAATCTTGAGGTTTTAAGATAATAGAGAGGAATGAGTATTCCCTTCTACCTATTTGATTCTCTCCCACTTAAACTCCCAAACAAAAGAATGAAATTTCTATTTCTTCCATTAAAACTTTCAAACTAGGGACGGGAAAAATATTCTGGAATTATTATTTTTAATTCCTTTTTATTTCATTCATTTTCTTCTTCCCAAACGAGAAACGAGCCGAGGGCTTTATATTATTGTTACTATATATGATAATATAATTAAATAATGGTTAAAATGGTTATTTACGTACATAACTAATATCTTTTTTTGTGCTAAATACGTAAATGGCTTAATATAGTATTGCCATATATAATAACTGTTATATTTATCTATATAAATTAAATATTTGACACAACTGAAGTAAAGAAGAGCTTTATTGTTTTGATTGAGATAGAGAGCAATTACCATTGATGCGAAAGTTTCTGATAGTGTGCTAAATAATCATATTTTGCTACAAACTATAGTGCTTGTGCAAATATATAAGTCACTATAGCTTATGCAAAATAATTTTATTATTATTATTATTTTGTGTTTCTCAAGGGTGAAAAGAAAAAAAAGTAGATGGTGATATTGCGTGTGTTGAAGAGAGTGAAACAATTAAAAATTATAATAAAAATTGATATTTTAATAAAATATAGTATAAAATAAATAATCAGAAGTGGGTATTTTGAAAAAGAGAAATTTTATGTCCACAACATTTTCATAACACTTTTGCAACAAATTATAAGTGGTAGGTTGTTATTGATGGGTAAAAAATTAATTTTAGTGATGAGTTCAAATTAGAATCAGTAACAACTTACCACTTATAATTGTTGCAAAAGTGTTGTAAAATCGTTGTAGACGTAACACTTTTCTTTAAAAAAATGCTTAATGAAAAAGAAAAGTTATTATTTTAAAATAGATTGTGACTTTTGCATAAGCTAATGTGAATGCCTTTTTTTTTTTTTTTTTTTTTTTTTTTTTGAGAAAGTAATGTGAATGTTCATGTCACATATGCCTCAACTCTACAATTGATGAAGTTTTTTTGTGGTCAAATAAGAGTTTTTTTGTCATTAAATAAGAGATATGGTATTTAAAGTTTGATGTAAAGAATATGGTAAACTACAAATTACACCCTTAACGTTTGGGATTGCTTGGATTTTACATCCCAACGTTTCAAAACTTAGATTTTACATCCTGAAGTTTGATTCCGTTAGCAATTCACCTCCTATGGTTAGTTTCTGCTGTTAACTGACACATTGCCATGCTGACATGTTTTGTTTTTGCCAAATCAACCTCAAAATTAAGCAGTTTCAATGAAAAATAAAAACGGACTTGGCATACACAAAACTAAAAGCCTAAAACTACACCGTTTCAGCTTAATTTCTAAATTAGTGTCCCTAAATTATTATTGAATTTAATTTTTCACATTAATGTCAATCCCTAAATTAGTAAAAGAATTTCAAAAAAATATTGCCTAAACACATACATACATTAACTTGATAAAGAAAAAGACATTAATATTTATTATCATAAAAAGTGGAGATCCTTTTCCAACATAGAAACTTAAAAATAACAATAAAACCATGACAACTTTTAAATGGCAATTCTAAGTAATAAAATAAGTAAGTTTTTTAGGTTGAGTATGTAAACCTTTCCAACTGGTCAAAAAAAAAAAAAAAAAAAAAAAAACTGTCCAACTCGAAACCCGATAATAGACTTGAATTTTGGTGTTGGGTCGGGTTTTAGCTAGGCAAACCCAATTTCTATCTGGTCGGGTTGCCGGTCACAGTAAACCGACCCGGACAGGCCCAATATCACTCCTAGCCTTAACTTTTCAAAGTATTTAAATAGTGGCGGCCCTTTCAAAACCTATATATATATACTAGCCTCTGAGCACGCACTCACGCGCGTGCTCAGAGGCTTTTCTATTTTTTGGGTAAGGGTTAATGTAGAGTATCCATTATAATTTTGGATCACTACATTTTTCAATAACAAAAAAAACCTAGGCGTGTGATGAGAAATTATTTCACCACACATAATACTCATCACACGCCTAGGTTTTTTTTGTTATTGAAAAATGTAGTGATCCGAAATTATAATGGATACTCTACATTAACCCTTACCCAAAAAATAGAAGAGCCTCTGAGCACGCACATAAGCGCGTGCTCAGAGGCTAGTATATGATTAATTAGTTAAAATATTATCTAACTTGAATGATAGATAATAAGTAATAAAACTTTAGTAAATTTTTCCCATCCTATTTTTTAGCAAGAAAATACAGCTTCTCAAGTTTGGATTACATCAGTAACACTTATGCGATTCGGGCTACTATATTAGAGACAAATGCAAAAGAATCCTATGAAGACCATTCGATACCATTTCTAGCCTTTGTAATGCATCCTGTAGTGAAAAGAGATACTACAACTACCCATTGAAATGAACACTACTCATAATTTTTTGAAATCCACTACTCCAATTTCCCGTCTAGTCATCAAAATATTTTCGAATGACAATTTCCCCAAGATTTCATCAATCACCACAGAACGCTGAACATGCCTAAAAAAAAAACGTAAACCAAAAGGAAATAATTATTTGTTCTACCAAAAAAGATAATAATAATCATTATTTACAAAGGTAATAGTTTATCCCAAAAAAACCATCAAAGTAATAAGTATTTAGAATGTAAGAACTATGAACAACCTCAACCAAACATAAAGAAAAAAGAAAAATAAAGTACCGAATATATAATACTAATTATATAGCATTACAAAAGATAAAATTGAATGGTACTCACTGCCCGATACTGCAAGTTTTCTTTAGTCTCGAATGGGTTATGAATTTGTGCATCCCATATCTAATTCTGCTGTGAACGTAGCACTTTCAGAAAACCAAAAGCAATCCTGATCAAGAAAAACTAAAAATTATCAAAGAGAGGATACACATTACGTGTAAATATTAGTATAAAATTTTAAATATTACTTAAATTTATTGAAAATACATACCTCCTGTCCTGAGCAATACCCCTTTTCACGCTTCAAAGTTTTCCACAATTGTCAAAATTGAAAATGAATTTAATATGGAAGTTGGATAATAAGCATTGTGTTTTTGGTTAACCGTTTTGTTGTGGTTGATTTATCAAATTGTCTTTTACGTGGATAAAGCATTTTGAAAACTGGGAAAAAAAAAAGAAAAAAAAGAAAAAAGGGACAGTTATCCAAAGTAGTGATAAAGATAGGAAAATAAGGATAATATTTGTTTTAATTTTTGTTTATATCCAATGCCCTAAAATGTGGGGTTAAAAAAAAATGGTGCTTAATGATAATGGGCATATTAAAAATTATTGGGTAGAAGTTTGGAGTTATGTGTGACTAAAACGTGGGTGTACAGTTATTTTTTTTTATTTTTTATTTTTTTGGTGCAATAACGGCATGTGTTTTTTTTTTTTATCAGGAAACTTGTGTTTGTTTTAATTTTAATTTTTTTTTATAAATGGATAAAGTAATTTAAAAACCACAAGAAGAGTGATCCTCTTTTGTAGGCAATGTTTTAGTAGAAGTTAAATAAATATTTTTACCAAATTTTACCCCTACTTAAACGTAAGTTATAAGGGTATTTTGGAACAAAAAAAAATCTAGTCCAAACAGATGCAGCCCCTTAAATAGTAGTATAGATAGACATATATATATATATATATATACACACACGCCCAAAAACAAAAACCCCCCATTTTTTGAATTTTTTTTCCATTTAACAATAAATATAAAAAAATTTAGTTAGTTGTCATTTTTGAGAAGAATTTTGAAAACTAGCATCTCGAGTGTCTAAAACTCGAGTTCCAAGATAAAACTCAAGTTTTTAAGTCTCGATTTGTAAGTGGATAGATCCGATTTGGAAAAAAATCCATGTGAAAATCGAGTTTTAAAAACTCGAGTTTCGGAAAACGCCGCTATAGGGCTTAAAAACGCCACTATAGGGCTCATGTATGACACTTATGAAAAAATTTTGCAGGAAACGCCGCTATAGAGCTTTAAAACGTCACTGTAGAGTTTAAAAACGTCACTATAGGGCTCCCTGAACACATGGGCACTTAATAAAAATTTTTTTGCAGGAAAACGCCGCTATAGGGCTTTAAAACGTTACTATAGGACATAAAAATGCCACTATAGGGTCGATCACACAATTTTTTTTGCACAGAACTCGAGTTTCTAAAACTCGAGATTTGTGTGGCATTTTCAGCAGCAAAGTTCTTGCAAAGCGAGTCTTTGAAACTCAATTTTTAATATGGATCTCGAGTTTCTAAAACTCGAGCGGCTATTTTTCTTCCCCCCCCCCCCCCCCCCCCCCCCCCTTATTTTTTCGTTCTTTCAATTTCACACACACTCGCAAAACCCCGCAAACCCATGTCGAAATACATAACCATTCTCCTCTTCCTCATTCTCCCCTTCCTCCTTTCTCAAAACCTCAAACCGGTCCGCCACGCCGAGGCAGCGGGCCCGAGGAAGCAAAGGATCCAAGTAACGAACGATCTTGACGACATTGTCGACAACGAGGAGGACGAGGCGTGGAAGGAGTGGGGCCAGAAATCCACGTCCTCTGGTGATGAGTCCGATCTCCGGCCTTCCGATTTGTGGAAGATGTCAGACGCTGATATCCAGGCCGAGATGATGAATCCGCATTCCGGCTCGTCAATCGGACTCGTTAAGCTCCGGTTCCGGTCTCCCCCGACTGAGGTAATGCAATCTGGGTTTGGTTTTTTCTCTGTTATTTCTTTCTTGGATTACTATGGTGAAAGTCACTGAATATAACATAGTGTATGTATGTTTTGGCCAACTGAGTTTGATAATTTGAGCATAGGTTTGAGCTAATTACTGAAAGCTTTTGAGAACGAAACTGGGTTTTTAAATTTTTCTTCAGCCAAATGAATATTATTATATATATATATATATATATTTTAAAGATGATTTGGATTACAGGTTAACTCAAAGAAAAGCATGAGACTTTGAAGTGGGAACTGTTGAAATTTTCTAGGAGGATGAAGGAGTGGGATGTGGTAATGGCCTAATATATATCACTGGTTGTAAACATTTTCAGAATTTCCGGGTGCCCGATTTTGGAAATTGACTCCTTATAAAGAAAAAATTGTTGTTGGAAGCTAGGAACCATGAATTGGGGGCTTATTTTTGTTTTTGCTGGTCTTTGTTTCAGATGCTTAATTGATGGAAAAATGAATGTATTTTTAATATTGTAGTCTGTTTTGAGTTACCAAGGAAATGGAAGGAGGCTTGTGCTATGGATTCAACTGATGTGTTCTTTTCTTGCTTTCATCAGGATATGGTAGCTGACACTGCTATGAAATGGACAAAAGTTCTGAAAACTGGAGGTATTGGGGCAAGATTAATGGGTATTGATCTGGGCACAATCTTGTTCACCATTGAAAGAGGCCAAGATACAACTGAGGTATGCTTTACTTCTCTTAATACAAATAGTTAGTTATTGTGTAACTTTTTTTTTCCAGTGAAAGCTTTCTCATCAATGTTAGATGTGGTGCACTTTTTTTTTTTTTTTGGGGGGGGGGGGGGGGGGGGGGGGGGGGTTGGGTGGGGGTGGGGTTAGGATATTCTTTTCACAAATATAAACAAAATCTTCAGCAATTGTTTCCTCTTGATATTGTTTTCTTCTCCAAAGAGGTGCTGGAGAGATGAGGTTTGAATAGTACAAGTCTTTCCACTGTATAAATATGAGAAGAGCAATTGTGTCTCTTCTATGAGTCAAGTGGCGAATGCCAATTCAGGAAATATGATCTTTTTGTTTCTTTTTTCTCGTAGTAAACCAACGAATGATCTTTATCATTAACAAGAACTAACTTCCTTGTGGCAATATGAATATGTAAATCCAGCCTCAATTGTTGCAAATGTTTTGGCTAGAATAATGGTCTGCTTCCTTTCAAATTATTGTGTTCTCCTTTCTGTCTAATTATTGTCTATCTTGAGTTCCTGATATTTGTGTTCTCATTACACTCACATCCTTACCTGCTATTTTCCCAGTTGAGGGAGTTTTTGCTGGACCAACCAGAGGCATATGAGATCAAGATTGGGGATCAAACTTTTCGAAGGCCTGGAGATCCTCCTTTTGAGGAGGTTATTGCAGGGCTCCAAAATGAGAAAAACAAGGTTGATAATACTAATCCCACTGAGAATGGAAAGGAATTGAAAGAAGAGTTATAGTTGACTGGTAATCTTTCTGGCACACAACTACATAATTGACTAATGCATTTCTTCATTAAATTTACAGTCTTTGGTTGTAGCATCTTCATCTCCTCATCCTTAATTTCTGCCACTGTAGTACATTTCCAGTGTACTTGGGTTGGCTATTCTTTAATAAAAAGTTCTTATGTTATTTATCAAAAAAAAAAAAAAAAATCTTCATCCCCCTCCCTCTTCTGTTTTTTACATCTTGTTGACCTATGTACACGTTCAAGATATCATTTATTGTGAACTTTTGTTCAATCTGCTTCTTGGTTCCATTGTTATGCATCATAGTTTAGTGCACAAATGGAGCATTTCATTTTCCTTTTATGGAGTTTAGGATTTTGTTCATCAGATTATATGTTCTTACCCAAGCATAACTGGCTCTTACAATTATATACACGAACCAAATCCGTCAACGAGTAGATGCATATGACTAGATAACAGCAATGTATGATAGTGTATGGTTTTTGAGCAAATTACAATACCTGTTTTCACCTTACCTACCTATGGTTCAAAACTTGACACTTGATAGTTTGCCCACCTAAGATAAAGTCTGTTAGGCTTCCATAACCCATCTCATCACTTTCTCCGTTAGCTTTGGCTATCAATTTAAATAAAATTTTCATATTCACACAAATCCAAAGAGAGAAGGGCAATAGATCTGAACACCACCAATCCAAACCCAAAGAACACTCCTCAAACACATATTCAAGAAAAAACACACACAAACACAGCAACCTACAAAATCAAAGAAAGCCTCTGGCACTAGCAAGGTGGGGTATCCATGAACGCCTCCTTGTCTTCTTCAAATGCCATACAAGGTTTAGCAAAGTCAAAAGGTCTTGCTTGTGGTATTGTCAAGTGATGGCATCGGCAAAAAATAACAAATACAAATACCCATTAAAACTCCATCTGATTTTGAAATTGACTCCTCCAAGTCTAGAATCTACAATTGTCCATACACCAAACAATAAGTCAGAACATACACAATTTGTACCGAAAAGGAACCGCCATATTTGCCATCTACCACTTCAATTTGCAACCCAAAGCGAAATTACCTTAATTTAATCGAAGACGAACTCAAAGCGAGCACACTTCTTGTCCTTAATACCACCAAAAGTATCAAAAATACTGATACCCATTCATGTTGGTGGTGCGGCGTTCATGGATACACGCTACCCACTATTAATTTATGCGATTCCAATTTGATAGTTGTTAGGGCTAGTTATGGTTTGGGTTGGGTCTAAACCTAATCTGATCTTCACTCAACGTGATAGAATTGGCCCAAACTCTCATTCACTTGAAACCTGCCGACTTGGGCTGGGTTTAGGGTAGGTAAGTCAGGTCTAGGTCGGGTCTCTTTCTTTTTGTGTGGGTAAACTACATATTTGGTTTCTATCTTTTACATCATATTTCAATTTGATCATTAACATTTCAATTGCGTTAATTTGGTCCCTAACCTTTTAGTACCATGTCAATTTAGTCCTTACTGTTATCTCTTGGATGAAAATTAAACGGCCAAAATGAAAATTTAGTTTATTTTGATGTGGCAATAAACTAATATTTTGTTTTGGATATTTGCTACTTTAGCAATTTTCATCCAAGAGATAATAATTATATTATAGCAGGGACTAAATTGATACGACGTTGAAAGGTTAAGGACCAAATTGACATAATTGAAAGGTTAGAGACCAAATAGAAATACGATGTAAATGATAGAGACCAAATATGTAATTTACATGTTTTTTTAAAATAAATAAAAACAATATCTTTTAAGGGTGTATTAATCAAAATCTGTATTAAGTAATATACTATTAGTCAAATGGCCTGCAATAATATCAAAAAGTCTAAACTAATTATAACTAAATAAATTCAATATTGATCATGTCATGCCATTTCCAAATGTGACAATTCTATTTATGCAATGTTCCACCAATATACAACCTGCAATAATTTGAAAAAGTCTAAACTAATTATAGCTAAATTTAATATTGATCATGCCATGTCATTTCCAAATGTAACAATTCTATTTGTGTAATTTACTACCAATATTCAACCTGCAATAATATCAAAATGTTTAAACTAATTATAGCTAAATTTAACATAAATACTAATATTACTCATGCATGACCTTTCCATTTAATTTTAGGTTTCAAATGAATTTCAAAATTTTAGTACATGAGCTATAAAACTGGAGAAATTATTAGGTTCACTCCCAGTGGACCTTCTAACCAATAAAACGCTGCCATTTATGCAAATGTGACATCACCAAGTGGTTTGTTTGTTTGTTTGTTTGTTTTTATTTTATTTTATTTTATTTTTATAATTATTGTGCTAATTATGAATCGGACTCACATATTTGTATAAGAGCCATTATTTCATTGGTTGGAAGGGCCACATTAGCAATTCTCTCGATGGACATAATAATTTCTTGTAAAATTGCATGATTATCATAATAGTATTGTATTAAAATGTTTGATAATAAGCACAATAATTCTTGGCTATTGAATTTGGGTATGAAAAGTTCAATGCTCATTGAATTGAGCAACTAATGGGTGAATAGTCAACATGGCAGATATTGATGATAATGAGGAGTTAAAAGATATAAGTATCAAAATCATGGAGTTTTTATGTTGGGAAAAATGTGCAAATACTTCCTATACTTTGAACTAGTGGCCAAGACACTTCTTGAACTTTATTATTGACCAATTTATTCCCTAAACTATACACACCTGCTAAATCAATACTTTGTTTATTTTCACGTTAAAACAATAACGGAATAAAAGCATGACCTTTAAAAATGAACTAAATCACTATTTACACGAGAGAGAGAGAGAGAGAGAGAGAGAGAGAGAGAGAGAGAGAGAGAGAGGCGGTAGAACCACTAGAGGAAAAGCTTGGATCTTAGTTCCAACAAAGATTAGACAACTCATACCTCTGAAGACACTAGCATTGACTGAGAGGGTTGGTTGGCAAGATGAAGCTATTTGTGTTATTAGCCAAACAATAGCCTACTACCAAACAAGAAGTAAAAACGCCATGGAGCAAGTCTGAGAGCAGATATATGGTTTAGTTTTGTTGGACCAGATGGGCTTGGTAAGAAGAAAATAGCTCTTGCCCTTGCTGAGAATTTACATGGAAGCCAGGAAAATTTTATGTCTATGGATCTGAGTTCCCAAGATGGGATGATTAATTTAAACACAATCTTTGGTCAGCGGGAAATGAATGATTATGATATAAAGTTCAGGGGGAAAACTCTTGTTGATTGTCTTGCTGAGGAGTTAACCAAGAAACCCTTGTCCATTGCCTTCCTTGAAAATGTAGATAAAGCTGATTTTCTGGCTCAAAATAGTTTCTCTAGCTATTCAGACTGGTAAACTTTCAGACTCACATGGAAGAGAAATCATCATCAATAACACGATATTCATGACAACTTCAACATTCTCAAAAACGCAACTATCTTCACATTGTCAGAAGGGAACCCTCAAAATACTCTGCGGAAATAATTTTATCAATAAAATGGTGGCCAATGCAGATTAGAATTGGACGTGCCTTTGGAGACAACACCAAAAGCCAGAGCAAGAATGTATCCGATGCAATGAGAAACGACATCTGTAATCCAAGCTTTTTTAATAGAAGGAAGCTTGTCAGTGTTAATGACTCTCTGGGGCAGCCTAATCTCAGAGATGGCCAAACAGGCTCACAAGACATCAACTAGGTATCAGGATTTGAACCTTCCAGCTGAAGAAAATGAATTGCGAGACAGTAAGGGAATATCCTCACAAGACATCAACTCTGGTGGTTCTACTTTCTCTCTCTTTTTTCTATCATGTAAATAGTGATTTAGTTAGTTCTTAAAGGTCATGTGCTTCTAACATGCTCTTATTCTGTTAGTGTTTTAATGCGAAACTAATTGGAGTATTGATTTGGCAAGTGTGTATAGTTTAGGGAGTAAATTGGCTAATAAAAAAGTTTAAGAGGTGTCTTGGTCACTAGTTTGAAGTTCAAGGGTGTATGGACATTTTTCCCTGCTATCAATTACATAAATGACTATTTTAATTGAAATTATAATTTTTATAAAAATACTCTAAGAAAAGAAAATAGAGAGGAAACTAGCACATATAAATACATCCCTATTAGGATAAGTTTTAATTCTTAGAATACATTTAGATTGCTTGATTTTCTCATTAACTAATGCATTCAGGTTAGACTTGAACGTTGACAATCTAGTTTAGCCAAATTCCCAAGTCATGAGTGACCAAATTCAAAATGTGATTCAAATTTGGAATCAAGGTTTAATAGGGGAAGAGGAAGACATGACTCACAAGAAAACTTTAATTTTCAAAAGTTTTGCAATGATGGTTATGGTTACAAATAATTGATGAAACGTTGTAAGTTAAGTAGAAGAAATATATTAGGAATAATTTGTTTAGAACACTATATTCGGAATATAAGTATATAACATCTTACTTTTTTTGGGAGCGATTTGGGTCCAGTGGCACTGGACCCGTTGAGATTGTGACATGTGTCACAATTTGACCGGGTCTAGTGCACTGGAAGCACTGGACCTAATCCAGACTCACTTTTTTTCTTCTTCTTAAATACATATGTCCATAAATTACCAATATTACTCAGCTTTCTCTTTCCATTTTTACCATTTTTTGACCGATTACAATGCTTTATATGTTGAAACAAATATCATACATAGTTAAAAAACATTAATTTCTTTCCATTTAAACAAATTTATTTAATATTTAATAGTGATTATTATTGATTATGGCAACCAATCCATACCAACAATCTTACTCTATGATCCAGGCTCTTCCAAACCCATTATGGCAGCAAAAATGTTGCTAATTTTTTCATATTCAATTTCCCTAATGTAATTCCCTATATTATGTGACAACTTTTTTCCTAATAAACCATCTACAAATGTGTCAAGATATTATATAGGATCTGTTTTGAGATTATAAGAAATGAAAATATCTACTGTAATTGTTTCTCCTTTCGTGTTCTTTTTCGCAAAATTTTCCATATCTCAATTAAATGGTTTGCCTCAATATTCTCTCTCTCTCTCTCTCGCTCTCTCTGATGAACTAAATTGATCAGGTTTTTTATTTTTATTTTTATTTTTTAGATCAGGCGGGTCAAGTTGGACCCGAGACTCGAGGCAAAGCCAAACGTTTGGCCCAAGCCCAACCCGGTCATCCATTCAACCCTTCGAGGTGGGTCGGTGGGTTGGGTTGAGCTAGTCTTTGCTTAGCCCTAGCTATTGTTTGCTTCGGTTTTCGGATTTAGGAATGGGGAGCGAGAGAAAGAGAGAGTGTGCGAAAGTGGAACATTAGCAGAGTGTTTAGATTAGTGGAGAGCCAGGACGACATGATGAGAGAGACTTCTCTACTCTCAAACTGCCATGAACCTTGGCCTAAATTCCCACCCTACCACTAATTCCACCTCTCTCTACCCGCAAATCACGACCACATACCCGCCACGCCAAGTCACATCCATCTCCAAAACATGTTTTCAAACATATATGATGTTTTACACTGAAAATAGGGGGTCTAATAAGTGAACAAATTTTCCTTAAAATGAAGTTAAAGAAGGATAAAAAATTTCTAATCTTGAAGTATCCTTTTTCTTATATGATGTTGGCTTGTTTGAATTTAATTCTTTCTAGTTTCAGTTAAATTATATGAATATCTGAGTTCATTACTAGCAAGTACACAGAGAAGAATGAATTGTCATTTTCAAAAATGCAAAATAAGCTTGATTGCACTGGTAACCTAAAATTCACCATGAAATCAATATATACACACACACACTAGTCTCTGGGCACATGTTCATGTGCGTGTTTAGAGGTTCTTCTAATTTTTTAAGTAGAGGTTAATCACTTGCATCTATTATAATTTAGAAATATATATATATATATATATATAAATTTTTCACGCAAATAAAAATGATAAACTTTAGAGATAAGTAATAACTGTAAATTTTTTTTTGAAAGTGAAAGGGAAAAAAAATTCTAAATTTTAGGAGTTCTCTTTTTGAATTCAAAATGAAATTTGTTATTTAACATTTATGACCATATTTCTAAATGAAGTTACTCTTCATTAATGAGGCTATTTTTAAATCACATAAAAGTCTAGTTGAAAGAGCTAAATTCTTTTATATATATATATATATATATATACACTAGACTCATCACTCGCATTTCGCACGTGTAATAATGCTTTTTTTTTTTTTTTTTTTTTTAGTTTAGTGTTATAATGCTTAAAAGTGATATATAAATAACCGTGTGTATTTATTTTTTTTTAAAGAAGGAGATAAGGTAACGTGAAATAATGTTTAAAAATGAGATAGAGAACTGTAAGAAGTTGAAACCCAATGAGACATTTGAATTTATTGATTAGGATAAGAATTGTGATAAGTAAAAAAAAAATTTGAGATTTGAACAAAAAAAAAAAAAAATGATATACGTTAGTGTGGATGGATGGGGATTTGTAATAAATGTATTGAATTTGGATAACAAAAATTATGGAACGATTTAAAGAATTAAAAAAAAAACCATAGAAATTTTGGGATAAGAATGAATAGTTTTTAAGTGAGGCAGTGTTTTTTTTTTTTTTTTTTGGGAATAAGTAATTTTATATTTGTTTTTTGGATAAAGATAATTGAAATATTTGAATTCGAATAGATAATAAATACAAATATGAATTAGGCATTTGAATACAAATGGGAGGTGAGAATAACACTTTTTTTTTTCTTCCTTTTGTATGTGAGATAATATTATTGTTTTAACCTCTTTTGCTTTTTTGTAGGAAAAAAAAATTTAAACTCAAGGGTATGTTATTTCATAATTTGTATGAGGATATTTTAGTACGTCAAAAATTAAAGACGAAACAAGAGAATCTTTATATCTATCTATCTATATATATATATATATATATATATAAAAGCAGAGACTTCTTGTTAGAGAGTATGAGATTGTGCCATGTGGTGCATTTCTTGAAAATTTTTTATTTATTTATTTATTTATTTTTATATAGGGTTCTAAATCAACAAAGTTAGCATTATATCAAAGTATCAGTTTATTAAATTAGACAATAGAGTAAATGCATATATTAATTATCTATAGTTGTGCATTAATTATTTATATCAAATAAATTTATATGATTATTTTTTAAGCACTATATAAGGGATAATTTTTAGTTGGAATAATAATAAAAAATTTAGAATATGACATTCTTACTCATGCTTAGTTGCTTTGACAACAATTGACACAAAAGCCATAAAAAATTAAATATTTGTGAATTCACTAAAATAAATCTTAGTCTTTTAAATTTCCTAACTCTTTTCAGTCATATGTAATATGTATATATATATATATATGCATGTGTGTAATGAAATTTTAATATAATTTTTCTAAGATTTATATGAAAAACAATTATTTATTGATCAATTTATTTTTTTAATGTGAGAAACAATTGAAACACTATATCATATAATAATTGAAGCAATGTCCAACAGAGTGGGGAAAAAAATTAGTAACACAATCAAGAATGTAAAAAACATGCTTATCTACACACACACACACACACATATATATATATAGTGTGATTTTCTATTTTGTCTATAAAATAACTAAAGATTACAATTTTTTATAAGGAAATTTATTCAAAATGTTTTTTATACATCAATAGTTGGGGTATCTGAATCGTTGAGGTATCTGAATTGTGAATGTCTCTATTAAAAATTGAAGTGCCAACCAATTAAGTTATAAGATTCTTGGTAAACTTACTGAAATATTAGAGAAAATTAATAATAAATTGCAAGTTATAAGATTCTTGGTAAGCTTACTGAAATATTAGAGAAAATTAATAATAAATTGCACTGCATATCGTGCAAGAATTTAGCTAGTTTGATTGAATGGTATGAGACCCTATTTCAAGAAGTTGGAGATAGGGCAAGCTTATAATGATTTTAATCCTATCCTATGGGGATTTAACTCTCATTAGGCATTGGTTGTGTCCTACATGATACTAGGACCCCTCACTATGAATATCATCAGACCACACCAATGATGCAGACTCCATTGACCCAGCTGGCAAACCTCTTCCAGTGATAGACAAGCAAATACGTTTTCTTATTTAAAGAGAGTACTTCAGGGCTCAGGCACTACTGTAATAATAAGTTTGGAATTTAGGTAGATTTTTATTTTTGCCTGGTATGAGGAGTTTGTGAAGCTAACATTTAATTGGCAACGTTTACAAATATTTGCTCAATGTTAAAAATTAAGGAGATTTGATCTTATTCTTTGGAAGATGATCTTGCTAGACCCACTTTTTTTTACTACTTTACATACCGTACACTTTATAAAGAAAATAATAAAATAACAAAATAGTTATTGTTTGACCATTTTATAGTCTAATCTTGTACTCATAAATCAAGTTGTGTTTGACCACCAGTGAGTGTTTGGTGGGCAATGGGTCATGAACTTGTTATGTCTATGATTCCAGTCAAAGGGATTTGTTAATAAAAAAAAACTTAAAAAAGTGATTTTGGCTAGCCCTTATTTAAAAAATACCCTTGTGGATAGAAAAAGACGATGATCATGTAAGGGCAAAAGGTGATCGTCATACATATTCACTATTTTTTATTTTACTAAAAGCACAAAAGTCAAATAAATAGAAGAATATGTGCTGAATGCTTCTTGAAAAGATAGCATATGAATCAAAATCTTGCAATTAATAATCACGGTGCATATGCTCAAGACAAGGGCAAATTTGTTTATATGGATTCAATGACTTGAATCCAGTTTCATCATTAAGGGGGGAATTTAATCTGTTGTTTCTTAATAGATACTTTATTGATAATAGTAATCAAATTACAAAGTCTCACAAGGACAATACTTAAATTAAGTTAACAAGCCTACTCTTAGTACATCCGAGGCATTCACTCACCTATAATGGTTTGTTTGAGATTCGCTTATTCTGTTGAAACTAAAAACTTTTTACTGAAAGTACTGTAGATAAAAGTAAAAGTTAGTTGAAATAGTACAGTGAGACCTATAAATAGTACCAAAAAGTGCAGTAAGGCCTATAAATAGTAGTAAAAATAAGTTGAATAATAAAATAAATTAGCAAATTTCATCATGCCAAATGCACACTAGATAACCTCCGGATTCCGAGAATGAAAGAATTGGTCTTTTTTGGTTTGATGGATGATTGTGCCTTATTTCTGCATAAAATCTTCACAACCCTAGGTGTTACATCACAAATTCACGATTAGCTCATTTTCATAATCTTTGGCTGAAACTTTTCCAGAAAACTGCAAAGTAACCGCTCCTTCTGTACGCATGCTTGTCTGGTACTTCGTTTATTATCTCTGCAGAAGGAAAAGTCCCTTTTACCCACTATGAGGGACTATCATAAATATTAATGTGATTGTCACATGTTCTTTTTTAATAAACTGACAAGAAGTATTTATGTGGCTTGGGTAATTATATCAACTTAGCTTTCAATAAAATGCCTTCTCAAAAAAAAAAAATAAAAAATAAAAAAGCTTTCAATAAGACGACGCAACTTGTCTCTTTATAAAGACTTCATTACTTTTTTTTTTTTTTTTTTTATTGGTTTGAAAGACTTCATTACTATATCAAATAATATGATTAAATAATGGCTAAAATGTTTATTTACGTAAATTGCTAATATGGTATTGCCATATATAATAACTATTATATTTATTTATATAGTAAATTAAATATTTGGTCCAACAGAAATAAAGAAGAGCTCTATTGTTTTTTATTTTTTATCTTTTATTTTTATTATTATTAATTTTTTGAGGAAGAAAACTATGCTTGCAATTTATTCAAGGAATTGGAAAATAAACCGAAACAGAAGCAACAACAACTAGTGGAACAAACTCCATCTAAACTAACAAAAGAAAAGAAAGTCTTGCTCTTTGGGTTTATTAAAGTACGTGCAACAACATTTCCTTACGTAACAATGTGAGAGAAAGAGAAACTTCTTAGGGAGCTAACATGGGTTAAAGTATCTCTAACTAAATGACCAAAAGATGACGAAAACATAGTGCCCATCTGCAAAGCCTTAATCACAGTTTCTGAGTCACCTTTAAAGTGTGCTTGTTGTAGACCAAGTTCAGCGGCGAAAATCACAGCATGCCTTGCTACCAACATCTCCAAGTTTTCAACCATACGAGGCTTCCTAATTTTTTCAGCCAAGACTTGGCCCGAAGAATCGCGTATCACAATACCAATTCCTACTTCTTCGCTTTCATTTAACATGGCGCCGTCAAAACTTAATTTATATTCACCTGGTTTTGGAGCCAGCCACCTGCATTTTCTTATTGTTTTTCTCGGCTTGTTTTCGCACTGTGAGTCTCGGCTAACTTTGAACAATTGATTGAAATAGAGAGCAATTACTCTTCTAAAAAAAAAATAGAGCGCAATTACAACTGATGTGAAAGTTTCTAATAGCGTGCTAAATAACCCTGTGAAAGGAAGCTAATCTCCAATGGGTTGATCCAGTTGCTTAATTATTTATTATGGAGTTGTAGTTACAGGGTCAGGAGTATATGTAATGAAGATATCCATGAATAAAATTCAATTGCAATTACAATGTAATTAAATAAACAGGTTAAAAGACCTAGAAGTATAATATAAACATGTTCCTTGTAAGAAATCTACAAGCAATATCTCCGTAGATTGAAATTTTTATGATTAAAATCTCAATATAATCTATGTCTTATTCAACTCTCGTGTAGCACTTTTTCTCTGAGAAATGCATGTGGTCCTTGGTTGAAAGAATGGTAAAATGAAATGGTCCTTGTAACTCAAATGAAAAGGTCAAATTAAGGGTTATAACAAATATAATATCATCTTGTATGCGTGTGTGTGTCTCTATATGGGTAATATAATAGAAGTAGTGTCATTATTTGTGATTAATGAATGGGTGCTTATAAAAAAAAAAAAGGTGTCATTATCAAGAAGTATTAAAATATACCATTAAAAGTTTCTAAAAGTTTAATAAATCTTTTTTCATTTTCAGCAAAAAAAAAAAAATAAATCTTTTTTCATTATTTTGTTTTTGTAGGGAATATAATAGAATAGACTATAGGCCTGGGTTTGGTGGGCCTTAAAGCAGGTCCTTTTGAAATCATGTGCCCCATGATCGTTTGGTCAACTAAATAGTATTGAGGATCTTTATGGCTTTTAAAAATTTTCCTCATCTATCTAATAATTTTTAAAAAAAACTAAAAAAAATTATAATTTCACTAATGCCCCTCTCCCACTTGGGGGGGAAAAAAAAAAAAAAAATCGCTCATTCAATGGATTTATGATGCCCAAGGCATTTAATGTCCTTACTTAGACCTAATCGTCCTTTTACTTGATGATGACTTTTTTTAGGTTAGCACTTTGAGTCTTTGACTAGTCTTGTGGCCAAACCAATCAAGATTTTCTCAAGCAACGTGTTATTTAAGCCTCTAAAAAACTAGCATTGAGGGTCCCTATCCAATATGGATTGACATGATTATTGGGGGAGGGAAGGGATCTCTCTCTCTCTCCCTCCCCCCCCCCCCCCCTTGGGGTTTTAAAATTTTCCCCCATCCTCCTAATATTTTTTTTTTTTAAATTTACTAATGCCCCCCTCCCCTATAATTTTTTTTTTTGGCTCATTTAATGGATGTGATGTCCTAATCCTAGTCTTCTAATACCCTCACCAACATCTAAAAGTTCATTTTCTCGATGGTGACATTTGTAAGTTTGGTGCTTTGACTGGTCTTGTGGCCAAATGAATTAAGATTTTCTAAAAAAAAATGTTGCCTAAGTCATTTGTCTCATCTTCAATGATATTTAATGCGGTAGAACTTGTCTCCTTCTAGTTGCCTGAGGCATGTTGTCCTAACAGACAAAGGGAAAATAAACTTGGTTTTGGGGGTTTAATTTATGCCAAAAATATTGACAGAACCTTCCTAAAAAGGCCAAGCTCATCCTTTAAGTTAAGGTATGCAAAAATGAAAAAATTTTGTAGTAGAAATTTTTGCATACCTTAACTTAAAGGATGAGTTTGGCTTTTTTAGGAAGGTTCTATCAATATTTTTGGCATAAATTAAATCCCCAAAACCAAGCATATTTTGAACTATTCAGTGGTAATTGCTCTCTCTCTCTTAGTTTGTGTATATATATATATATATATATAATTAATGTCTGTCATCTTACGGCACCAAATTGAAATTAAAGCGTGAAAATTTTAAATATAATATTGTGGAATTTAAACCTAATAAACCATATTAACACCATAATAATTGTCAAGTTGAATATTTATTTTATTTTATTTTAATTATATTACTCTATTTTTTTAGCATCCTATTATTCAGTTACGTTAATTATATTCCTATCTGATATTGAATCAACATTATTATTGGAGAGGGCTGGGGTCTTGGCCCCTGGCTTTAAAGATTTCTCTCATCTATCTAATAATTTTACAAATGCTCCCTTTCACAGGGTTATTTAGCACGCTATCAGAAACTTTCACATCAGTTGTAATTGCGCTCTATTTTTTATTTTTTTGAGAAGAGTAATTGCTCTCTATCTCAATCAATTGTTCAAAGCTAGCCAAGACTCACAGTGCAGAAAAAAGCCGAGAAAAATTAACTCATTCAATGGATGTTATGTCCTATCTCTAGTCGTTCGATGCCCTCACTTGGACCAAACAGTTCTTTAACTCAATGATGGCAACTTTAAGGTTGGCGCTTCGACTGCTCTTAAGGCTAAACCAATCAAGATTTTCTAAAAAAAGTGTTGTGTGAGCATTTGACAAACTAGAATTGAGGACTCATATCTGATATTAGATCGACATGATTATTGGGGAAGTGAGGGGTTTTAAAAATTTCTCTCATCCATCTAAAAATTTCTCTTTTGAGATAATGTATGCAACATTTTGTACATAACAATTCTTTTTTTTTTTTTTTTAATCGTGTTTTTTGTATTTTTGAGTTTTTTGGAAAACATTTTCTCCATTTGGGACCATGAAACACTTTCCGAGACAACTACAAACTTAGGAAACCTATTTAAACCTAGTATAGGATTAAATACAAATCTCTACATCAAAGTTATCAAGCAATAATAATCACATGCAAGAGTTATCCAAGGCTAACAATCAAAATTTTCCTCATTCAACCATTCATGATATCAATAGATGGGTTCGTAGCTTTGATTTTAGTACTAAGTCCAATTTTACAGGCTACAAGCTAGAGGGAATCAAGGCCTTAAGGAATGTCAAGATCAAGTGGGATTTCCTCTGTGTTGCCGTGAAGTTCTAGGATCTTGAAGATCATGTATTCTGGTTTAAAATAGCTGAACTTTGTCCCACAATTGAGGAATTTTCTAGGTTATGATCTTGGCAAGAAATCCGTAGCAGTTTCTTGTGATTCCAGAAATAGGGAGATTTTGTCTGATGCTCTAGGACTTCCTACTTCAATTACTAGTAACATGATTGAAGGGCACATGGTGAATCTTCGTGCAGTTCTTTCAAGATTGATTAACAAATGTACTCATGGAGTGACTGACAACGTGCAGGAGAATTTTGGCTTAGCTCTTTGCTTCGTGGGAAAACTTTTGCCTTGCTTTGGATGGCCTAGTTTTGTAGATGCTCGAGCCATAGGCATTGTGAGTCAAATTAAGGATGGTGATAATATTGCTTCTCTGATCTTAACAGAAACTCTTTTAGGATTGGACTCTATATTTCATGGTGGAGAGTCATAAAACTTTCTTGGGAATCTCTTGACTTTGCAGATATGGCTGATGGAAAGACTAGACATGATTGCCATGCCTACTATTGCTAATTATGGTCTTGACAGTTTCCTCAGTAGGACTTTCCTCAAAATCGAGAGTCAAATTGAAAGCGGCCGAGTGAAATTTCTGAACAAGAAATCTAGTATCTCAATTCGATGGAATTATTATTGGTGGAAGTGCCCACCTCATTTGTTGCAATCTCTAGGATCAGATCACATCTTCACAATTGGATTTAGAAGGGCAACTTTCTATAAGTCGAATAGACTCTTGAGGCAGTTCCAATATGAGTAAGGAATGCCTAGTGGAAAAGGAAGAAAACCTTTCACTCCTATGGACACTAATCCTACTTCTATAAGGAACATGTTGTCAGGCTTGGAGATGGCTGACTGAGTGGATCAATATTTTGTGAAGGTTCACTTTCACAGGATGACCACAGAATGTTCTAACTGGTTAGTGAACAGGATTGCGGACAAGGAGGCTGACATGGTTGCTATGAGAAAACAATTTCTTAGAGACAACCGAGAAAGACATGAGGTTGACAACTTTGAGTTTAACAGGAGGGACAACGATGACAAAGTACTTGGCACAGATGGAGCCAACAAACAGCCAAAGGAGAAAGGACTGAAGATAAAATGATCTTCTTATTTTTGGCTTTGAATATGTTTATTTTAAAAGTTGATGTGAAACTCATAGGTTTAAGAATTATTTAGGACTTCCAAGTTAAGGGTTTTTTTTTTTTTTTTTTGGAACCTAAGAAGGGAAATAACATAATTTACAACCACTTCAGATGTGGTGTTTTCAGACTACCACCTCAGACATGGTATTTCTTCAATTGATCCATATTGGTTGGCTCAGTAAAAGGGTTTGGATCTAAGTCCATCAACCTTATTGCTCCTTTAGAGTATATCTACTTGATAATATATGGACATGCCCAATTTTGCTTGAACTTCCTGTTTGTATCTTGAACTAGGGGGCTCGGATCTCTTTCAGCACTAGATCCCCTAACTTCAAATCTCTAGCTCTTACTTTCTTGTCAAAAGCTTTCCTAAGCCTCCTATGATAACCTTGAATGGGATACAAGACCATGAGTCTGTTCTCATCCATCATGCATAATTGGTCATACCTACTTTGCAATCAATCTACCTTAGGGATTTCACTCTCTAGTACTGTTCTCAATGCATGGACACCCATTTCAATGGAAATGACTGCTTCCATCCCATACGCCAATGAGTAAGGAGTGGCTCCTGTGGAAGATCGAACTGATGTCCTATACCCCCAAAGTGCATAGGGTAATTGTAGGTGCTAGTCCTTATAATTCTTTGTACTCTTCTTTAGGATTCGCCCTATATTCTTGTTGGCAGCCTCAACTGCTCCATTAGTTTGAGGACGGTAGGGGGAGGATTTGTGGTATTGAATATTGAACTGTTAGAGCAGCTTCTCTATTTCTCCCTTGAAATGCAGTCCATTGTCAGAGATAATTTCATGTGGTACCCCATATTTGGAAATGATATTAGTCTGAATAAACTGAACAACTTTCTTCGAGTTCAAAACCTTGTATGAGGCAGTTTTCACCCATTTAGTGAAGTAATCAATAGCAACAAGTATAAACTCATGGCCATTAGATGCTGTTGGGTGAATCTTCCCAATAATACCTATTCCCTATGTAGAGAATGGCCAGGGCAAAGTCATGGTATGTAATCGTATATGTGGCATGTGCTTCAGATCTCTGTGGACTTAGCATTGATGGCACTTTCGAACATGAGCTACACAGTCTGCTTCCATAGTGGTCCAGTAATAATCTTGTCTCATTATTTTTCGTGATAGCATGTGTGCATTCATATGTGGCCCATAAGCTGACTCATGAACCTCCTCAATTATTTGTTGCGCTTCCTTGGCAGTCACATAAAAGAGATGAATTCCATTATATGATCTTTTGTAAAGCCTCTTCCCACAAATAATATAATTAGTGGACAACTTTTTGATAGGCAATTAGTCATTCTTGTCTACAGACTTTGGGTATGTCCCATCCTCGAGTTTCTTTCATTAAAACACTTTTAGCTTTAACTAGTCGAAGAGGAACTCTTTCAAAATCTTTCACCTTCAGGTAGTCTTCGAACCATTTTCTCTCGTTGAAACACTTTTAGACCAGTTTCTCTTAATGAAACACATTAGCTTTAACTAGCCCCCAAAGGGTCTCTTTCTCAAACAATTTCACCTTCGGGTAGACTTTGGACTAGTTTCTCTTGTTGAAACATAATCAACTTCAAGTAGCCCCTAGAAAGTCTCTTTCAAACACCTTTGCCCTTAGGTAGTCTTCGGACATGTTTCTCTCGATAAAACTTTTCCACGCGTTCCCAGTTTAGGAACCTTTTCCACACTTCCATGCTGTAGGAACCCCTTTCTTAAAATGTCAAGTGTTTCAAAATATCTCTCTCAAGATTCAATTTGACGAAAATCGTTTAGTCTTGATTTTTATCTCAACTGTCAAATGTTTCAAAATATCTCGCTTAGGATTCAATTTGACGTCAATCGTTTAGTCCTGATTTTTATCTCAAATTTCAAGTTTCACAAAATCTATCTCTCAGGATTCAATTTGATAGCGATCGTTTAGTCTTGATTTTTTTTTCTCAAAATGTCAAATATTTCAAAATATCTCTCTCTCATGATTCAATTCCACAGCGATCATTTAGTCCTGATTTTTATCTCAAATGTCAAATGTTTCAAAATATCTCTTTCATGATTCAATTCGACGACGATTGTTTAGTCCTGATTTTTACCTCAAATGTCAAGTTTTCAAAATATCTCTCTCAAGATTCAAATCGATGGCAATCGTTTAGTCCTGATTTTTATCTCAAAATGTCAAGTTTTTTCAAAGTATCTCTCTCGGGATTCAATTCGACGGTGCTCGTTTAGTCCCACATTTTCAAAACTACTCTCCTTCTTTAAGGTTTCCCCTTTAAATCAAAGTTGCATCATCACCATGTTTTAAATCTCCCAAAATCTTTCATTTTAATATGCATAATTTCTCATGTCTACCTAGTTTTTCTTTGTTTTTTCTGTGTGCTTTCATAGTATCCAACATTTGCATGATTTCTCTATGTTATCAGATTAAGAAGAAAAGACCTAGAGATGATCAAATCCACTTTAGGGGCTCAACCTTATCAGGGAAAGACTGGTTTTGGCCCATGAACAGTCCAGTTTTTGCACATGATTTGGGGGCGACAAAATGTGGAATTATGTTCTTTATCCAATACCTTTCATTGCAATTGAGATGTTAGATAAAGAAGGCGCAGCTATAGAAACTGTATTTTGTTCGCGCTCGATTTGCATGCCAGATCCCAAAAATTCCAAAAAAAATATTAAGTTTTCTCCCTGGGGCTGTAGAAGCATCTAGATTAATGTGGCACAACACATTCGGGCATTAGAGCAATCAAAGTGCCATTTCAGGTCAAAATGACCAAAACGCCCTAGTCAACCCCGGGTTGATTGAAAGTCAAAGTTGGTCAAAATCATCTCAAAACAATATTTTTCATGTTTCTACATCAAACTCGAGCCACTCAGAGATTTTTGTCAATTTTGTCCAAGTTTGACCCAAGGTTGACTCTTGAGGGCACTAAAAACTCTAATTTTGGTCAGGCATTTAGAACGAGTTAGGGCTAGTGTCATTGCGAAGATTATTTAATTCCCTTTCCAACGACTATACATGGGTCGAAATCGGAGTTAAAATGGTTGAGATATCTCGAAAACCATGTGTAGCGCGTCAGCATGTTTCCTAAGGCCATAACTATTGATCCGACCATTGGAATTTCAATTTCTTTAGAGTTTGGGAACCTAGACATCCATACCTTTCTAGGGACACTAAGATCAGCTAAACTGGAATCTAGAAAGGCCTTCAAATATGCGATCGAATTCAAGTAGGAAAAAGACAAAATTGCTAATGTCAGCATACCTGACCCAGTGCACAAAAAGTGGTTGCTGAGCCTTGGGAAGCGTGGGAAAAGCCTATTTAACCCCCCAACCCCCAGATTTCATAACAAATGGATTTTGGGCATTTTGGAGCACTTTTCTAGGCAGAATCTCTCTCTTTTCTTCTTTTAATTCTCTCACAACCACATCCAAAAACCTTTGATTTTTCTATTTTCTCAACAAACAAGATATAGTGTTCTTGCACTCTTTTTCCTTTCCTTGGTCTTAGGGCCTTGGATTTGAGGTTTTAAGTTTGTAGAAGTAGGTTTTAGCTACTATCTACACTCTTTGCTTTATCATGCTTCATAACATGCTTTATTGCTTTCCTTAGTATATCTTTACTTTATCCTGCTTCCTAGCATGTTTTATAACTTTTCCAGCATGTCTCCTTGCTTTTTAACATGTTTTATTACTTTGATGATGTTAGCCTATCCTTCTTAGGCTAGATTATGCCTAAATACTATGTTTGTGCTTGGATCCATATGCCTAGGTGCTTTTTGCCATGTTTATGCCTAAATCTACATTTTTATATGCTCTTTGCCATGTTTTTGCTTGGATCTATATCTTTGTGTGCTCCATGCCATGTTCATTGCCTAGATCTACATGTTGGTTGCTATGCCATGTGCTTTTATAACCTTTGTGTCTCTTGATGTACCTCTTTCTTGTGTTTTGGCCCTTTAGATTGGGTGTAGATCTAGATCTTGTGGTCTAGGCCTACATCCGTACACTTAGGCCTATATCAAAGGGTTTATATAATTTTTTCTATGCATGTGTATGCTTGTTTGCTTCCTGCTTTATATCCATGTTTGCCTGTCTAGATCTAGGCTTTGCCAGGCTTTGCCATGCTTTGCACCCTCCGTGGGCTTGTGCTTGTCAGTCTTTGGGGTCACTTGCTTTTGCGGTTGCATCCGTCCCTCTCGTGGCTTGTTTGGATGTGACTGCTTGTGAGACACATCTCCGTGATGTTGGTGTGCTTGATACATGCTTTTCTTTGCGTGCGATGATGTTATGCTTGCCTTGCTTACTTTGTGCCACTTGTTTGGCTTTCTTCTTTGCATTTTTGCATGCTTGCCTACAAGTTGATGCATGAGTACTTACTTTCTTGTGTCATTAAGCCTAATTCCTACTATTTCGTGCAGGTTCACACCCGTCTTTGATACACGAGATCCTAAGTCCTTTTTAGGAATTTTGCTTGATGGCGCGTGTGTTGTCCATACTCCAATCTAATGGAACTATAGACAACCGATACAAACCTGCATTTTTCCTCCTAGGACACCCCTTTTTATTTGATAACATGTTTGTCTACCCCCGTTTGGCTCTCTTTACTAGTGTGTCTCTTTGCATGCTTTCTTTACCTCTTTGTTATCTCTTTTGCTTGTCTACTGGCTGCTTTCTTTGCTTGTTGCATGTATATGCTTGGAGCGAAGATGCTTGGAGCAAGGGCACGACCTCTTAGGTGCAAGCAACAAGGGCAAGGCGCAAGCAACAAGGGCAAGGATGCAAGCAAGAATACGCAAGCCCAAAAAGGGTAATATTCAATAGATTAGGAGGCCTAGCCTCATCGAGTGGTTACATTTTTCTCCCTCTCTCTTAGCCTCCTCTCTAGAGCATTGTATTAGGGTTTCCCCTCCATGTACCCTTTATCTTTCTTGCGCCTTGCTTGGGCCGTATTCCTTAGGTATGACAATGTTTGTTTTACATTTTCTGTGCCTTGCTGGGCCATACCCTTAGGACGTTATCAATATCTATTTTACTTTCCCACACTATGTGATAGCATTGTGCATGATGTATATATATATATATATATGTGTGTGTGTGTGTGTGTGTGCATGTATGTGGGTCATTGTGCACTTTGTATGATGGACCATCGTGGCTACATGAGTGAACCTCTGCCATGAGTGCACTTGATCTTGTAGTGTGGGTATGTGCCCAAGGCAATTGCTGTAGGTACATATTCACGCTATATTGTGTGCACAATTATTGCAGTGTGATCGTCCCAATCCATGTTACCAAGTGACATTGGTTTCCCCGTGTATGCAACACGCATCAATATGTTTGATGCTTTGAGAGGCTCTGGTTTGTCCTAGTATAAGCATGTTGGCACCTGCTATATACACAAGCATAAAACCCTGCTAGTGTACTAAAGGTATACCCTTCTTCACCACACCTGAGCTCCTGGGCCTGCAACTCTGTGTGCGCGCATGAGCGTCGCCACAATGGGTGGTCAAACTGCCACGAGGCATCGACAATAGTTAAACAATCATTCACCAATTAATGTTAACCAATTTCTACTTTTGTTGTTGTTGTTGTTGTTGTTTCCCGCCCCCCCCCCCCCCCCCCCCCCCCCCCAGATTTTAGATCAAATTGGTTTGATCTAAAATCATATTCAAGGCATCGACAATAGTCAAACAATCATTCACCAGTTATTGTTAACTATGGCTTTTTTTTATTTTTTTATTTTTTTTATTTTTATTAATTTATTTTTTATTTAAAGGCCAAGATATTGTTAAAAAAATCATCTTCAAGCCTATTTCATTTGGGTTTAAAAAGAAATTAGAGTCAAGGTATTCAAAATTTTATTTTAGGAGGGAAAAAAATTATTATATATAATTTATTAATTTTTTGCCACTTTAGGAGTTTATTTGCACCTCTGGGCATCAAGTGGAGCTGCCCCTGCTTATTATTGTGCGAAACAAAACCCAATCTATGGTTTTAAGTGTTTTATAAATTCTAAGTGTTCGACACAATAATGAAAATATGGGATTTGAAGTGGTACAATTGAAAAAATATGGTTTAATTACTTTGTCACATAGATAAAACTAGAATTTTTTTTTCCTTTCAATTCAAATTTTCTAAGTATATTGTAATGGATTGAATTTGACATTTCATCTAACAAATTACTTTTAAAATTTATAAAAATTTCAATCACAAGACTCACAATGTAATTGCAATATTTATTCCACAAAACTTCAATCACAAGACTCACAATGTCATTGTAATAATTACAACACTGCAACATTTCTAAATCACGATGTCTCTCGGAGCACAGTGAAATCCATCTCTATGAGTATAGAGAACCATATTCATGTCAGTCGGTATGATTAAATCATGAATCCACAGTCTTTCATCCCATTGCGTCACCGTGGTGTAAAATCTCCAAGGTGCAACATTTCTAAATCATGGTGCATTAAAGTTGGTCAAAAGTTTTAGTCATTCTGAAACTGTTGTGGGGGTTGCAATAACGAGTTCGTCTACTAGTTGCATGTAACGTCTAAGAAGTTTCTTGTTCCAAATTGTAACTCATACTCATATTGTGAATTGCCTTGTTTAGAGTGTGTTACCCTCGTGGTGATTTTTCCTTTGAAGATGTTCACCATCTTTTTTTCACTTCGCGACCAAATCTGCATGCAGCTACTTTTTTCATTGTTCCACTTTCAGATTTAGCTTTTACTGTGATTGTGATATAAATTGCTAAATTTTTGATTACTTGATTGGTTTAATTGAAATATAGTGATAAATTCACTGCATAATTTATTTTGGGTCTAAGCGGGTTTTCTCAAAGTTTACATAAGTGAACTTTTAAGCCCATTCTTGAATATAACTCTTTTTTAGCTCAAATATTTTCAAAATAAAAAGAAGGGACGAATCCACTATCAGGAAATCCTCGAGATGATTTCTTGGTGTATCATGCAATTTCTTTGAAATTAAAAAAAAAAAAAAAATGAAATAATTCTCTGCTGGAACAAATTATATATCTCATTTTCACCTCGAATAGTTTATTATTTTGGGTTTCTGAAATTATGTTTGTTTTTCATCTATACCAAAACCACTGATATCATTCCTCATGTACCAACTTTGATGCTTGCATAATATCATAGAATGTATCCCCCAACAAACTAGGAAAAAATCATCAAAATAAGGTTTTGATTTCGATTGGGTATCATGGGGTGCCTAACACCTTCCCCACACATAACTAAACTCTTAAACTAATGTTCTTGTATTGAGACATAATTTAACATAGTATAGAATAGATATTCTACAGAAAACTCAGTTAAATTTAGGTGACCACATAACTAAACTCTTAAACTAATGTTCTTGTATTGAGACATAATTTAACATAGTATAGGATAGATATTCTACGGAAAACTCAAGTTAAATTTAGGTGACCACATAACTAAACTCTTAAACTAATGTTCTTGTATTGAGACATAATTTAACATAGTATAGGATAGATATTCTACAGAAAACTCAAGTTAAATTTAGGTGACCAATCACACCTTAAGAAATCCCAATGATTGGTGCAACACTTTTCACCTGGACATACAATCACAAACCTATAAGCACAAGTAATATAAGCAAATCGGGGTAAAACACTGACACAAAGAGGCCAATTCTGCAGTATCCATTGTGGGAAATTTTGTTACATTTCTATGTAAGGTTTATCTTTCTTGTGCTCAATGGTCCACCATTTTGTTAAATGCGGGGCAGGATGGACTAAAATGCTGCACAACTGACTACTAGACTACGCTAATGATTCGGTCAATACAATAATGTCTTATGATGGTAACTTGTTTGAATTCTTTATCCTTTCTAGTTTCGACCAAACCATATGAATATTTCAGTTATTTACTAAATGGAATCAACAGATGAACGAATATCCATTTGCAAAAAATGAAAAGAATCTTTATCGCACTGATAGCTTGAGTTTTACATTAAAATTTTTTTGGAAGGAAGAATGATCTATTTGTAGAAAGAGTTTGTTATGACAAGCTTATAATGATTCTATTCCTTTAGGCTCTAGCGCTTTGGGTGTGCAAAACAATTGGACTTCTCACACTGTAAGTGCCATCGGACCACACCAGTGATGCAGATAGCCTTGACTCAACTGGCAAACCACTTCCACTGACAGATACAACAAAAGATTTCTTCTTATTTAGGGACTTGAAAGTGAGTACTTCGGGCTCCACTTTTATATTAACTTTTGAATTTGTGACTATTTTTGCCTTGTAACTGGAAGTTGCCGAGCCAACATTTGTAACTGTTCTGTGAAACGTAACATTGAAAGGCTTTGCTGGAAATACCTTAGCTGCCATTGAAGGGTAATTCAAATCCTTTGGTGATGCAGTGACTGGTAATTTAGGACAAGTAGTTTTAGCATCTCCTGATAAGACTTTAAGTTTCTTTGCATCATAGCCAATGTTACAAAGCATTATTATGTAGTCTTTTTTTACAGCTTCATAAACAAGTCCTGGACGAACAGCTGCCACTGGATTTACATGACCAGATCCGTAGGCAAATTCACCACCCAGACTTTTGTCATCACTCATGGGCGAAGCTGCAGATAAGATTTAACATTTCAGAAATATTAACTTAAAAGATGTAAGAGCTATTATGGAGAGTTTTGTTAGGATTGAAAGATTACCAGTAGTCATAAGAGCAGATTTGATGGCAGAAGGAGACCAATCAGGGTGAAATGTCTTGACATAGGCAGCTGCACCAGAAACATGGGGGCAAGCCATTGAGGTTCCAGATATAAAAGTGTAGTGAACACGCCTTGGATCATCAACGCTAAACGAGGGTGTAGAGAGTGGGGAATATGCGGCTAAGATATCCACCCCTGGGGCACTTATATCAGGCTGCGATACACAGCCAAATATGAGCAAAATACCATAAATAGACTTGTAGGAAAGACTTAGAGATGTAGGTTACAATCATATACCTTTATAATTTCTGGTGTAAAAAAATTTGGTCCTCGTGAAGAGAATGAAACAATGGTAGGAGCTTCCGCATCTTTTATAGTTTCACTTTTCAAAATGCTTGCTTGAGGGTTTCTTTAAAATAAAACGTAAGGACTAGTCAGAAAAAGGAAGCAAATCCAATGAAAGTAAAACAAAAATGGGTAATTATAAGAAATAGTACTTTGTGGAATTTACGTAGGACAAGACCAAATCATGCTCTTTAGCGCTTAATAGCACTGCAGGTAATGCAACAACATCAGAATATTCCATATATGGTTCATTTCTCACGATTGCCCCTAGTGCACCAGCAAAGAAAGCCTCATAATCTCCAGCATCCGATTTACAAAGCACATACTTTCCTTTCACCAATCTCTTGTCTAGACACCCTGGTTTGCAGTACCTGAAATGCAAAGAGACTTTCTAATTTTCCTTTATATATTTGTTAAGAAAATTTTGAAATTGGCAAGAATTTGGGCATCAAAATCTACATTGAATCATTTATAGAGCACCGCGTTGAAACTTCTTTTCCATGTAGTAGAGGAAACCTGGTTGCGGGTGATGCGAAAGAATTGATTGATTTTCCCTGATTGTGGAAAGGCCATTAGGATACATAACAATAAAATTATTGCTTAATTCAAGAAGATTTAGGAGTGTTGATACATACAACTAGTGTTCTTCCATCACCAAGGACAGCCTTGTCTACGAACAGACGGTCTGTGGTACTTGCTGCTACAGTAATCATCCACGGTGCTACACTTGAGATTGATCCATAGGAAGGACCACCATTGCCCGCAGACTGAGAAGTTAATATCCCCTTCTGCATTGCATGAAAAGCACCAATTGCAATGGAATCATTAAAGTAATCAGAAGCTTCTACTGATCCTACTGAAATTGAAATGATGTCAACTCCATCAGCAATTGCATCATCAAAAGCAGCCAAGATATCTTCTTCAGTACAGTCGTCCTGTTGGCAGATTCTATATGTTGCAATCCTCGCACTGGGAACCCCTCCTTTTGCGGTACCTTGTGCCAGTCCAAAAAAGCTAACATTGTTTACTATGTTCCCTGCTGCTGTAGAGGCAGTGTGAGATCCATGACCATCATCGTCCCTTGCAGACTTAGTGTTATTCGGCCGTGAGCCGCCGTAATATCGAGCTCCAATTATCTTGCTGTAACATGACAATTATATTATCAATGATGATTTTCACTTGTTCTAATCGTTTGCATATCCATGTCAACTATGATACTACTGCCATTCATAAAAGTATTCATAGATCTAACATTAATTTTCTAAAGAAATTTCATTTTAAACCCTATAATTTAAGCATTTAACTGTCCTTATAATGATAAAAGTAATAAGTTTAACGATAATGTTTGAAAATATAACATATTAAATCTCATAATATTTTGGTGGAATTTATTATGTTTAGGTTCCGTATGAGTTGAGAGATTAATTTGTTATTTTTTTTTTAAGAATGAAATTAATTTGCTATACCCCTTTAACATATATAAGATACAATAGATGCAGTGAAAAGCATTATATAGGCAATTAGGTTTTTTAGAATGCATCTAGTAGAACAAGAACAAAGTTTGTGTACAAACTAGTTTGTAGGTAGTAACTACAAACTCTCATTTATATCTTTTTATTATACGGGAATTTTTATAAATCTACTATTAGATTATATTTATTATTATTATTATAACAAACTAGTATGTTATCAATCAAATATTTAAATTCCAAATTTTTGTAGTCTTAAATTATGTATAAAAGAAAAATTTATGGATTGAATAGAAAATAACTTTCGATTTGAACAAAATTTAACATGCATGTTAAGAACAAAAAAAAAAAAAAAAACACATTTTAACGACTAGATTTTTAAAATATGTAACGACTAGATTTTTAAAATATGTAGTTGTGTTAATTTTTTTCGTGGAAGCTTGTAGGCAAAGTTTGTTCTCAAAACAATAATCCAAGTGTTAAACATTACTTGTTGCATGTGAAATTTTGGCCGCCTTCACAAACACCCTTCCACTTGCTGGGAGGAGGACCAAAACCTTTATCATTAAAGCTTTCTGATTCAGGCCAAATTCCAGTATCTAGAAGTCCGATTATGATATCACTCTCAGCTTGGGCATTCCGCGTGGCACTTTCTTGTAAACCTATGAAGTCCCATGATCTTGTTGTGTGAAGTTGAAGAGTTTTGCTTGGAAAAACGGAGATGACACCTTCCATATCTGCATATCATAGTTTATCCTATTATCTTGACTATAATGTAATATAATGTGTGTAACTATTTTGACAATGATGAAGTCTAAATCTTGCAGCACTCACTAGAAAGCCTTTGACTTTCGCTATCCGTGAGCTTTGCGACAAATCCATTGAAACTCCTAGTGTAACTTCTGATGTATGATGTTTCTACAGAACTGCACATAGACACACAAAGAGAAATGACGAATAGAATTGCTTATCGATGATTTAGGTAAGCTTGAAAAATAAGAAATATTACCTGTCCAGCTGAACGGTTTGCCGTAGCATACTACGGTGGTGAGACAATGGTGAGTATTGCCCCTTTGGAAGTGAACCCATGTACACAATGTGAGCCTGCATTATCATCAAAAGGAGTAACTAACTAGACATCTCAAATAAAAGAGAAGACTGAATTTCCAGAAATGTGAATGATCAGTCACCTTTTTTTCTTCACTGCTGGCCCCGCACAGCACGCTCATGGTGATTATGAATATGGTGAAAACGTAATAAAACATCAGAGAAGCTTGGTTTGCCATTGTTCCGATTCTGAAAATTGAAGATTGGTGACTAGCGTTTTTTTTTTTTTACCAGGAATGAGTTTTTAAAGTCCCTCTCTATTAAACATTCAGGTCCATGTTGCTTGATATGAAATGCATAGTTAGAAATACATCTAGCAATTATTATTTATTTAAACCATTCATTTAGGTTTTATTTTTAGTATTCAATGTGCATGCTCCTATATATAGGTGGGCAATGCTGGCTGCTGGTCACAAAAATAAGAAAATACTTTTTATAGATTTGACCAAGAACACTGGCATGGTCAATTCATTACAAAAATTTTTATTTATTTTAGTATAATACCCTTATATTTTTTAGTTTATACAACCACTTTTTTAAACATCTACACCAATTAAAAAGGTGAAATTAGAAATGAATAATATACGTATGTACACATGAAAGTAGCTGTGTAAATTAACATGGACATTGTATTTGCAGGCAAAATATGCATAATTTTAGACAAATTGACGTGGATGATTTTTTTGTTTGGTTGACTAAAATTTTGCATTTATGTCATTCTACTTTGTATGACAAAGTTCTCTAAGATATCTATATTTTTCTTTAAAACCATGAAAGCTTCTACAATCACAACAAAGTATGGGCCACGATGACACCTTACAAAATTATATTATAGATTATGGTGTATAAAGAAGTTATTAGATTTGTGTTTTTGTCTCATGTTGAAAGTTTCCAAAAAATTTTGAGGGTTTCTAAAGTAACACAAATACTAAAAAATAATTAAATTATATATTGAGAATATCTATGGGCATGTAACTCTAAAACACAAACGTGCACATTGTGACTCACTTAGTACTTCTATGTGTGCTACAATAATAGTAGTGCCAAAAGCCATATAGCTTAATTGGTACTTTTTAATATTTCTAATAAAGTCATGAAGAGTCTAAATTCTCACACTTTCTACTCTTGATGTATCCCCAAAAAGTAAATAAAAAATATCAAATGGTGGTTACTTTTTTAGTTTAATAAGATTATGGAAGTTATTTTCTGATATGAAAATAACAAACTCTATAAAATAATTTTTTTTGAAAGGTGATAAATTATTCTAAAAATCATATACGTTTAGAAAAGGTGTCAATTTAATTAAAAAATCATAAATATTTCATTGTTTGTAAATTAAGAGTCTAAATCACAGTTAAATATACAATTTTTATTGGGAATATATATATATATATATACAGAGACAGAGAGAGAGAGAGAGAGAGAGAGAGGTTTTTAAAAAAATAGATTTTTTTTTTTTTTGGTTCTTGACTTCTTCTCCTATAATTTCTAAGTTAATTAATAAAAGTCTCCAATTGATTAAAATTAGAATTCTTTATCTAATCCTTTTATTATTAATTTTTAGATAACACCACTCTTTTTATTCTTATCAACTTTTTAAGAGTGCAAATCAGATAAGATAGAATTTTATAAAAAAAAAAAAAAAATATTGATATCAACGTACAAAGCATATTTTTTTAAAACACACTTTTAAAAAATAGATATTATTTTTTTGTTCTTATCTTCTTCTCCAATAATTTTTAAGTAAATAAAAATCTTAATCAGATTACAATTTAAATACTTCATATAATCATTTTATTACTAGCCTCACTACACACTTTGCACGTGTGAGGAAGCTTTTTTTTTTTTTTTTTTTTTTTAGTGTCAAAATCTTCCAAAAAAATAAAAGAGAAAAAATGAACTAAAAATCATATAGAACAATCAAAACCATATGAGCAATAAAACGATTAAAAAAAAAAAAAAGGCACTAATAGAACTACCTTGTAGGAAAGGGCTACTCCTGAGAGGTATTTATTTATTTTTGATTTGAGTAACTGACACGCCGGTCAAAAGGAATAAAGAAAGATGACAGTGCCTAATTTTAAGGGATATAAATAAGTATCTAAAATTTGAGGCTATTTTGGTATATAAAATGATAAAACCCAAATATGGAATCCTTGTAGATCATTACAAGAAATCCAAAACTAAAGCCAATGAGCCAAAACCCATTTTGCTACACCTAGGTCTGTGAACTAATCGGTAAGGGAGTTGGGACTGGCCAAGTAGGATTATACTATAGGCCAGCTTGTGCGCAAGTTAGACGTGTCCAATGCTTAGATAGAGCAGAAAGCGCTGCAACAGGCTAGGCATCCTTGCAAATGCAACAGGTGGTGTCACAGTAGAGTATCTGGTACACCAAACAGACTAAAAAATAATAGTAGAACAAACCATACAAGTAGTATATCTAATGATGTTAACATGGGGTAGCTGATTCAGCAAAATAATAATCAATCTTACAGCAGAACAACTAATACAATAAATAAAAAAAAGATACTACAGCAGAACAGTTGATACAGCAAATATAGAAAAAAAAAGGTGCTATAGCAAAACAATTGATACAGTAAATATATAAAAATTAAAATCAAAATCAACAACAGAACAATTGATACAGCAAATAAAAAAGATATACTAAAACAGAACAATTGATACAACAAATAAAAAAAAAAGTACTACAACAAATATTAAAAAAAAAAAAATGTTCTATAGCAGAACAACTAGCAGGATGAATCACTGCGGCAAAACACATAGTAACGTAAATTTCAAACAAATTAAAATAAGCCGTGGTAGGACAATGGCAACAATTTTAGGCAAGCATAATAATGTCAATTAACTCTCCCAGTCCTAGGTAGAGTCTTTTAGCAAGAACAAATCCAAAAAGGGAACCAAACCCTAACACAGATAACCTCATTATGGATTCCTGCCATTGAAATTACTTGTGTTGGAGAAAGGGCTTAAGTGGTTATAAGTAATGACTTATAAAGTCACAGTGAGTGGGTTCATTAAGAGGAGAGAAAAGATGGTCTATTGATGCATGCTCCTATTTCTGTTTTGTTTTCTCTATTCTTCTTTCTACCTCTTTCTTTCTTTCGTTCGATTCTTTTTACCCTCTATTTCTTGCTGTTCTCTTACGTTTTTCCTCCTCCTAATTTCTATGGCTACCTCTCCCTTTTATAGTGGATTGATTCAATGTGATTTCTTCCTTTTGTCCCTAAGGCTTCACCAACCGTTTGTGACTTCTTGTGGGCATCCTTTTAGGATTGCCTACTAACTTGTTAGTTGCCCAGTGTGGTGGGGCCTTTTTGTATTCTGAGTTGGACTGTTCCAATCGTATTGTAGCCTAATAGTTCTATGGTAGGAGAGTCGGAACTGGCTTAACTGAAACCCACCTTCAGCCAGCTTGTGCACAAGTCAAGACCCCTTTACAGAGATCTTGATCACGTGTCCATGATAGGGGAAGTCGTCATAAAAATGTTATGGCAGGAGAGACATAATATAACATGGTAATAACAAGAGGTATTCCAACTAAAGTGCTCCTTGCCAACCTAAGATAATATCTAAACAATTTTGCAATAGGAAAAACGCGAAAATATGAGTATGGCAGAAATAATTTAGCAATAATGAAAAATTATAACTTTAATGCTTAATAAAAGAAAGGAAGGGGATTAGTCTACTAAACTTGGCTCCTTAGCAGATTTAAGTCCAAGAAGGAAACCAATTTCCAATGTGGGCAATCTCACAGGGAAATCCTGCCGTAGAAATTGCCTACTTTGAAAGAATGGACTTAATGGTTTAATCTCGAATCATTTAACTTGCTAGATAGTAGGCTATTGAGAGGGAGAGAAGGGAGTAGCCTATTGGTGCATGCTCTATCACACTTTTGTTTTTCTCACTTCACTTCCTACTCTCTTATTTTCTTTCTTTTTGTTTATCCTCTTTGTTTTTCTCTTCTTTCTATTTCTCCCTTCTTTCTATGTTTCCTGCTATTCTTCCTTGTTCTCACATTGTTGCTTACTGTGCACAGCTAAGGCCTTTTTATACTGCGTGCCATGAAAAGATTTACCATTTTACCCTTCAATTACTTTTGGCTTGTTATGGGTGTTCTTCCCGAGCCATCCATTAGTCTGCTGGCAGCCTAGCCACTACCACTACCCTGTGCTGGCTACGCCACGTTTCACTCCCAGACAAAGGGAGTTTTGTTTTATTTTCTTACTTTCCATAGCATTCCCATTCGGATAAGGGTTGGGAATTCTCTCTAACTTCTATGACATGCACCTAGTGATTCTAGCTCATCTTTCCTTTTTTTGGGTGGTATGTCATCCTAGCATGACATCTACCCCAAAAGAGCTTGAGCGAGAATCCCATAATAGACTTCCCCCTTCTCCCTACCGCCAGACCATGGCCTATCGCCTCTGTATTAGTTGGGTACAAATGGGTGGTGCTTGGGTCTTGTGCATTCTCCACTCACATATTAGTCCATGGCTTGTCTACTATTCATGCGTTTGCCATTGCCTATGGGTTTTTCTAGTCTTGCTGCGCATTCTGCTGTATATTTTTAACTTTTTGTGGCATGAATGAGTCATTGGGTCTTCATTCTTAGCATCTCGTTTCTTCTTTGGGTTAGGTATTGCTTGGGCATGGGCCCTATCCCCTTTTACTTCTGGTTTGTGGGTTAATTGGTATTCCTGCCATGCCACTGCACTGCTTTTGCTGTGGTATCGCTTAACTTGTGCTTGCTGGACCTCCTTTTTGCCTGCCATGTATTATTTCTTCTCTTAATTCACGTCACCCAGTATTTTTGCTAAGTTAGTTTTCATATCATCTTAGGCTTCCTTGGCCCATTTTATTCCTTTCAACATCCCTAGCCCGCTTCATTCCTTTGGGCATCCTCAGACCATCTCATTCTTACATTCCCATGAGATTTTGCTAAATCTTTCGGGCTTTCCCATCCCAATTATCATATCCTTTACTTTTGGAGTTTGTTGGCCTTTGCACCAATCCCATTTACTAATTTCTCTCTTTGGGCTCCTCTGGCCCATATTTGCTTGCTTTCTACTTCTTATGATTCTCATGGGCTTACTACTTTCTTCTCTGAGCTCCCATGGGCCTGATTGCTTTCTTTAGGGCCATTTTTCTATTTCATAGGCTTGTGACCATTATTCCTGCCATTTAGGCTTAACGGTTAATTCTTACTTTGCTAATTCTTCTTCCTTCACCCATTTTATATTGTTGGGCTTCTTTTTTTTATTGGGCGTTCTTGCCAAAGTGTGCATTAACATTCAGCCCCTTAAGCATATGAATTGCTCCTACAGTTCATATGCGAATAAGAAGTCTTTTTTTTTTTTTGGGTTTTTTCGAATAGTGGGCCCTGCCTTATTTTCTTTTTTGCCATGAACTGTGTTGTCTTTTCGAATTTCCTAGTTTAGCAATTATTTTGAAACACAGCTTTTGCTTCATTAATATGATGCTTCTTTTGATGGCTGACCCATTGCATCCTTTCACATCATCTGGGCATTGTCATTAGTACTTAAACTTATTCCCTTCCCATCAGTCGCACAGAACGTCTTTTCATTCCCTTTTTTCTTCATCGTGTATTCTTCCTTAAACACCCTCACCAATTTATTCTGACCAAATATCCCATCATGAAACTAGTGAAAGGCGAGCGTTCTTCCTACCGTAAGGGAAGGAAATTGCAGCCAATAATCTTGCCACCAAAATCGCAGGCGAAGGCACTTATCTCTCATAATCAGAACACTCCGAGGAGGAAGAAGGGAGTCCCGACCCAGATAGCGAGTGCGCTCCCCTCATAGATCCGTGGTACGACACCCACACTCATTTTTCAATAGTACCCAGTGATTACTTGCCTCTGCCGCCGGGTTGCATGTGGCTCTCCATTTGTCGATGCGATGCGGAGGTATCTTGGGCCCCTTTGGCTTCCTCAATCCCTGATCTTGATGTACACCAAGGCACCTCACTCCTTGTGCCCATTCTTTTTGAATTTAGGTTGGGTACCTCTTTGGGTTGGAAGGAGTGGGTGGACAAAGAGTTGTTCGATACGGGTTTCATGGCAGTGTTGTAGCAGGCTGGCGTGTTGAAGGCAATTGTCTTGTCGCTTTGCTTGTCCAACTATAGGGACTTATTCAATCTTCGTCATTTGGTCCACAAATGGTCACCGCTACCCATGCCTTCTTCCTTTCTTATGGCAAGATCATCGTAACCTTGGAGGATGTGGCAAATCAACTGTTGTTGCCCATTCTTAGTGATGTGGACCCAAGTGATATGGAACTCTCTCCTAAGGAAGAGGCTGTAGAGGTCGAGTTAAAGAAAGGGATAAGTGGGAACGCAAAGTTGTCTCATTAGGTTGGGGCTTTCTCCAAGGCTTCTAACATAGTCCGCCATGCGGCCTTCGTTGTATTCTGGCTTTGTAAGTTCATCTTTGGTTCTTACCCTCATTATGCTGTAAAACCACTTTATTTCTGATTAGCCATAAAGATTTCTACCAGGGTGAGTCTGCCATTGGCCCCTATGTTTCTGGGTCATCTGTATGTGCAGTTAGATATTTTGCAAAGTGATGAGAAGCAGGTGGGTTCCTACCACATTATTACTACTTCTGCCCATAGTACCATTTTGCAGCATCTGCTATGGGAATGTTGTGCTAGGCACTTGGCTAAGTGCAATTCCGTTCGTTTTGCCAAAGAGAAGTACCATTCGTGTTCGAAGGTTATTACTAATTTTTGTGGTCGTTTTGTACCTAACTTTTCGTTAGCTTACCGCTTGGTTGGGTTGAAGCCATTTGGGAATCCTGTCGTAGAGTTCTTTGATAAAGGAGTTGGTTTTTGTTGGAGAGCATACAAGAATCTGGGCACTGGTTACATATGTGTCAATTTAGTCATGGGCCCTTTTGCTGACACTACTGGGACCACCACCCCGTTAACTGCCTTTGATGAGAGGGGGGTTACATACTTGGTAGCCACTAATACTGGATGGCTGCCTTACCTTGCTGATGTGGGCATCCGATTTGTGCACTATTCTGCCAATAGAGTGAGGAGGTAGTTTGGGTTGGATCAGGACATACCTGATGATTTCTCCGCCATCCTAGAGTCTGCTACTTCTATCCGACCATTCCTGCAGCTTAGTGCTTTTGAGTTTTGGAGCAGACGTTTCTCAGTAGTCACTATTCCAGGTTTACAAAGAGGGGGTCTTTGCACAGCTGCAATGCATGGGCATTGGCAGGCTATAATGACTTCATTTGAGAAGGAATTGTTGGGCAGCCATGGGTTTTCTCTCATTCCTCCTAATTGTCTTCATGCTATCATTTTTTCCAACCCTCGGTTACTACTTCCCACCAAGTCTATGATGACGTATGTTAGGAAGCAAAGTTGGTCTACTATATTTGAGTGGTAGGTAAAGGAAAAGGGATGGTACTTGTATGCTGGTGAGTACCCCACGGGTTGGGAGAAGAAGGTGAAGGTGGTGGGCCTTCCTGTGCCTATGAAGAAGGGCCCAATATCTTGGTCTGCCATGCCCAAGTCTACCAAGAGAGATGATGATTATTCTAAGACTTGTTCCGATATTGTTCCCTATGAAGGCGGCCTTCCTTCTATTGGTAATATAGTTCTTAGGGGTTCTTCTCCTCCTTCTACTCGCACCTGTTCTAGTAGGCGGCCTACTACAGGTAAACTTAAGCCTTCCACTCCACGACCATCCACAAATGCTCTTTCTTCTAGTATGACCCACGGTAACAAGAGAAAGACATCTCCACCACCTCTATCCGCCACTACTAAGAAGAGAGTATATTATCTCTAACTTTACTTCTTCTTTATTTTTTTCTCATTCGTGGGGCCTTTCCACAGCCATCTCCTTTCCACATGCATACTTATTTATCTCCCTTTTCTTATATATTTTTTCTTTATCATTTCTTGGCAGTCTAAGCACAAGGAGGACATTTCTGCCACCCACCCCATCTTACTTGATGAACCCGAGTTGGAGGTACATTCCTCCCATTTATGCATTTTTATTGCCATGTGTTCCCCCCCCCCCCCCTTTCGTTATCATTCGTCATTTTTTTTTTTTTTTTGCATGCTTATTTTTCTGCTATTAACATTTGCCCTTTTTTTTTTTTTTAGGCTGACCCCATGCCCTTTTTTGTTTATCACCCCACAATTGAGGAGGTTTCTGCTGCCTTTGGCACATCCATGGAGGGTTTCTTTGATGGGGCGGACATTATGGTTGAGGCCATGGCCTCTGCTTCTACTGCTGCACAGGGAGCTTTTGCTGATGCCCCGATTCTTTCTCCTAGACCTAGTCCTGTTGAGGAAAGTTCCTGGATTGAGAGGGTTGGTGAGTTTGTTCCTATTCCAGCCGAAACTCCCACTCCTTAGAAAGGAGTCACTTCTGCTGGTGCACCTTAGACTGGGAGTGCTTCCCTAACTACTCCTCTTGTCATTTCTGCTAGTAATTCCTTCGCTGCCCTTTCTCAGGCCATAAAGGATGGCTCCTCTTTGGTAGTCACTCCGTTATCTATTCCCAGTTCTACCACCTATGGGCTTTATGTAGATTTGTCTTCTGATAAGGGATTTGAGGAGGTTCTTGAGGATTCTAAGGACGAGCCTATTGTGAAGAAGAGGGTCTCTAATTTTGATAAGGATGATGGTGGTGAGCATGAGACTGAGGCCATGGGTATGTGTCCCTTGCCCTTGTCAGATCTTCACTCTTTTTTTTTTTTTTTTTGGTAACTTCCTGGTATAATTCTCTGATTGTTCTGCACATTGATTTTCTTTAGCCAAAGATATTCCCGAAGAGCCCAAGGCTGCGGCAGACACTACGATGCCTACAGCCCCCACTCCCACATGTTTAGGTATTTTTTTTCCTTTCTTGCATATCTTCTTTAATCTTCATTATGAGTCCATTCCTTTGCTTTGTCCATCCCTCATGCTATATTTTGTAGTTTTGCCACAGTTCCTGATCTAACAAGTGAGGCTGCTACCTTCTTCATTCAGTTTGACCAGCCCGAGACCAACGACCTTAATCCTGCAGATTTCTAGGGTGTTAGGTCCCCTTATGTTGATTTACATGGCTTTCGGGTCCCTAGGGAGTGCATCTCTCATTTGGAGGCAATATACAATAGTCGTGGGGACTTCATGCAGGGATTTCTTTTTGGCCAATCCACGAGGGAGCACTTCCTTAAGCTATTGGGGAGCGTGGTGAACGATATCGAGCATAACTTCATCGACATTGTGTTTGCTGAGAGGATTCTGTAGTGGAGGGCTGCAGTTCAGGAGTTGATCAGAGTTGGCTTTGCTGTGGAGTTCTTACTGGATCACTTGCGAGAGATTGCTCAAGCCTTCTTTACGAAGAAGGTTCGGCCTGTGGTGGATGCCATAGATGCTCGCATCGAGATTTTGAAGAAGGAGGTGGCAGACTTGGAGGCACATCGAGAGTGCCTTCTTTCTGGTGTTGCTGGCCCTAGTCGCTTTGGAGACCAGACCTTCATTTTAGGCCTTTGATGAGACTTATTACATTGTGTAGTTCCTTATTTATTTCCTTCCCCTATGCTCATCTTCTTCCCCTTTTCATCCTACCCAGTACACTTCCTTGTCTTCTTTAACACTTATTTGATAAGTCTGACGTGACTTATATATTTTGGGTTTGTAATCTATTATGCTACATCTGCTATGGTTATTACTATGATTATGATACAATATGTTTTTGCTAATACTCCATAGTTTTCATTACCTTTTTTTTTTTTTCTACAATACTTTCTTGTCACATCATCCCTTGCAAGGTCAATCACATGGAGGAAACTAAAAAAAAGGAAGGAAACTAAACAATAGTTCTAGGGTAGGAAAGTCGGATTGGCTCAGCTGAAACCCACCTTAAGCCCACTTATGCATAAGCCAAGTCCCCTTTACAAAGATCTTGATCATGTGTCCACGGCAGGGGATGTTGTCATAAAAACGTTATGGTAGGAGAGACATAATAGAACATGGTAATAAAAAGAGGTATTCTAACTAAAATGCTTGCTGCCAACCAAAGATAATATCTAAACAACTTTGCAACAGGAAAAATGCGATAATATGAGTATGGCAGAAATAAGTTACCAATATTGAAAAGAATAATGTTAATGCTTAAACAATCATAATAAAAGAGGGGAAGAGGATTAGTTTGCTAAACTTGGCTCCTTAGCAGATTTAAGTCTAGGAAGGGAACCAATCTCCAACGTGGATAATCTTATAGGGAAATCCTACATAAAATTGCCAACTTTGAAAGAATGGACCTAAGTGGCTTAATCTCAAATCCTTTAACTTGCTAGAGAGTAGGCTATTGATAAGGGAAAAGGGAGTAGTCTATTAGTGCATGCCCTACTAACACTTTTGTTTTTCTCACTTCACTTCCTACTTTCTTATTTTCTTTCTTTTGTTTTATCCTCTCTATTTTTCTCTACTTTCTATTTCTCTCTTCTTTCTTTGTTTCCTACTATTCTTCCTTGTTTTCCTGTTGTTGCTTAATGTGCACAGCTAAGGCCTTTTTATACAGCTTGCTATGATAAGATTTACCATTTTACCCCTCAACTGCTTTTAGTCTATTGTGGGTGTCATTCTCGGGCCACCCACTGGTCTGTTAGTTGCCTAGCCACCACCACTACCCTGTGCTAGCTACGCCACGTTCCACTCCTAGACAAAGGGAGTTTTGTTTTATTTTCTTACTTTTCGTAGCATTCCCATTCGGACAAGGGTTGTGTATTTTTCCTTACTAACTCCTATGGCATGCACCTAGTGATTGTAGCTCATCTTTCCCTCTTTTAGGTGGAATGTCATTCCAACAGGACATCTCCCTCAAAAGAGCTTGAGCAAGAATCCCAAAATAGACTTCCCCCTTCTCCTGGTAGACTATACCTTCTTGTACCTTTGACCCATGGCCCACCGCCCCTATATTGGCTGGGTACAAGTGGGTAGTGCTAGGTCCTTATGTATGCTCCACTCCAATATGAGTTAGTGGCTTGTCTACTATTCATGCATTTGCCATTTCCTACGGGTTTGTCTAGTCTTGCTACACCTTCTGCTGCTTATTTTTAACTCTTTGTGACATGGATAGGTCATTGGGTTTTCATTCTTTGCATCTCGTTTCTTCTTTGGGCTGGGTATTGCTTAGGCATGGGCCCTTTCTTCTTTAATTCAGCCCCTGTCTCCTTTTACTTTTGGTTTTTCGGTCAATTGGTATTCTTGCCATGCTGGTGTATTGCTTCTGTCGTGGTATTGCTTAACTTATGCTTGCTGGACCTCCTTTAGGCTTGCCATGTATTTTTCCTTCTCTTAGTTCACGTCGCCCAGTATTTCTGTAGGGCCAGTTTTCATATCATCTTAGACTTCCTCGGCCCCTTTTATTCCTTTCGACATCCCTGGCTCGCTTCATTCCTTTGGGCATCCTTGGCCCATCTCATTCTTACATTCCCATGAGCTTTTGCTAAATCTTTTGGTCTTCCTCGGCCCAATTACCATATCCTTTACTTTTGAGTTTTGTTGGCCTTTGCACCAATCCCATTAGTAATTTCTCTCTTTGGGCTTCTCCGACCTTGCTTGCTTTCTACTTCTTATGATTCCCATGGGCTTGCTACTTCCTTCTCTGGGCTACCTTGGGCTTATTTGCTTTCTTTAGGACCATTTTTTCTATTTCATAAGCCTGTGGACCATTATTCCTACCATTCGGGCTTAATGGTTATTTCTTACTTTTCTAATTCTTCTTCCTTCACCTCTTTTATATTTTTGGGCTTCTTCTTGTTATTAGTCCTTCTTGCCAAAGTGGGCATCAACACCCAGCCACTACCGCTGCCCAGAGTGTGCTTGTTGCACCACTCCTCATTCCAGGACAAAACTTACTTGTTTTTGTTTTTCCCTCTCACCTTTCCTATCTTACCCCAATGGATAAGGATTGGAAGCTCTCTCTCTCTCTCTCTCTCTCTCTCTCTATGGCATGCATCAGGTGGTCCAACCCCTTTGCTTCCCTCTTTTGGGAGAAATGCCATCCCTGCAAGGCATTTTTCACAAAAAAGCCTTGGCAGGAACCCTAAAATAGACCCCTTTTCCCCCACCACCAAACCGCACCCTCTAAGACCTTTGATCGCGAGCCCACCTCTCTTGTATTGGTTGGCTATAGGTAGGTGGTGCTCTGGCCCTTGTATGCGAGGTCCATTACCCACTACATCTGTCTTCTTTCAATCCTACACCATTTCTGCCGTTCTTGCAATGTATCATTCTACTATGTGTCTCTTGTGTCTGTGTTTACCCTCTGCGGCATGAAAGGTGTGGGCTCTCAGGCTTGTACTACCTTCTCTTATTTCTTCATCGACATGGACATTGCTCCTATTACTTCTTTTCTTGCAGTGCCCATGGGCTTGTCGATTATCATTCTTGCAATGTTGACCCATTGGGCTAATTATCTCCTTCCTTGGGTTTCCTCGGCCCCTTTACTTTACTTTTACCTCTTGTTGTGCCTATAGGCTTATTGGCTGTCATCCCTGCCATGTTGGCCCATTAGGCTTATTACCTCTTTCCTTGGGCTTCCTTGGCCCATTTACTTTGCTTTTGCCTCTTGTTGTGCCTATGGGCTTGTTGGCTATTATTCCGTCACGTTGGCCCATTAGGCTTATTACATCTTTCCATTTCCTTTTCCTTCCATCTTTCCCTATCGTTGGGCTTCTTGTGCTGTTAGGCTCTTCGTTAAAAATGGGCCTCAACAATATGTGATGAAAATAGTCAATGACAGTTTATACAATAGAAAAGAGACATTCGACCTGATCATTATCTAAAATGATTTGTGTGATAAAAATTAGTTTCATATTTACTACAGCACTATGCTCGAATATATAACTCGTGTAACTATAATATAATCTCATGGGTGGTGTTTATTTTACATTGCTATTGCACTGAAAGTATGTGTTTGTGTTTTCTTAAAAAAGAAAAAAAAAGAAAAAAGGTGTTTGTGTGCTAGTATTTATCATAATCTCATTTACACCTACCTCATTTGCAAACTTTAGAGCTCTAACAATTGCAACCAACTGCCCTAATCTTTTCAAACTCATGCACCATCTAGTTGTCCCAGAATACTTGTACCATCTTGGTCCATCCATGTCGATCTTGAACTTTCATTTCTAGCAGTGGCAGCTATGTTGCACGAACACAGCGATTTTGGCCAGGTACCCATGTCAGGCACGTGTTGGACATGGGTACTCGTAAGTGTAGACATCACATTTTGTACCCTTTATGACTCAAACCCCCATTCCCCAATGATGGTAAAATTCTAAAGCTTAAGGTTTGTTTAGGGCTTGATCAGATTAAAATTTACTTGAGGAAGGTTTTTATGGAAAATATAACTCTTTTATGAGTTGAATAAAACTATTTTTTGAAAATAAAGGCCATGAAAACCCTAGGGCATGCGTATGCAGACATGCGTATGTATACACATGCTTCAAATCTGCGTGTGCAAGCTTCATGCATGTGTATGCATTAACGGGCAAGCGTACGCATAAACGGGCATGCGTACGCATGTTAGGGTTCCTAAAACTATGAAAGACAAGTTTTCTGCATTAAAGTTGAGGTTTGGAATGAATCCCACATTATCTGGGAATTGTTTGAAACCCCCATTTTCTCAATATAAAAAGCCATGCATGGTACATTTTCAAAACACACATAAAATCCTAAGGGAAAACCTAAGATTCACTAGAAATGATGAATCAAAGAGGAAGTTTTTCACAAAACATTCTCAAGTCAATTTTCTTTTGATTGAGACCTTTACTAGTGTTGATCTTTGAGTTTTGAAGTTTACTAATCAATTTTGTTTGATTGTGAATAGATTTGATTGAGGGGAACGATCAAAATTAAGCCAAGGAGCTTTGTATTTGAGGTATATGTTCTAAGTCTTTTTTTCCTTTGTTTTCTTATTTTAATTTTGGTTGTTTCTTTGTTTTCTAGGTTTATTTGTGATATAATATGTTTGTTTAAGTTTAGGTTTTCTAGCTTTCTGTTTTAAAGCATGTTCGGTTGTTAGATTTATCGTTTTAAGTTTTGCTCTGTTTTCTACATTTCTGTGTTTCTGAGTTAGGGTTTTGAGGTGTGTATGCGTATGCATATAGATGGGCTGCGTACGTAGGCCCTATGTATGCGTACACATACTCAAGCCCAAAAACCCTAATTCTACATTTTCTGCTTTTGTTTCTTTAATTCTTTTGTTTAATACGCCTTTGTTCTAGCCTGTTTTCACATGTATATTTTTTTTACTTTGTTTTTTGTTTGTTTGTTCTCCATATGTTAGATTAGGGTTTCCCTTTAATGTTTTCTTTAATATACTATAAACAAGCATTCACATGATCATGCATTAATGCATAGGTGCTGTGATGCAGTGAGGTAGGTTATGCATTCACATGGACATGCATTTTGGATGATGAACATAGTGAATATGTTTGTTTGGTGCTTTGATACTATGCTTAAATGTTTGGATCATATTTAATGTTAATACCTTGTTACCATGTCTATGTCTCTGCCCTTGGATATCTTGTTTGTTTGCTATCTTGGATGAGATATGCATGATAGATGTATGCTAGGCTTGATATGAGTTGCCATGATATATGTATGTTAGGGTTTAGGATGATTGATGCCATGTTGATTGTTAGATGAATGTTAGTGTGTGCGTGAGTTTAGGATGCAATATTGAACATGCCTGTAATGATATTAAGATGTAAGACACAATTAATGGAAGCTGACCCACGAATTAGGTGGGGTTGGGTGCCTAACACTTTCCTATCCCCATACCTAAATTCCGAACTCATACTTTGATAGTAAGACTAGTCCTTCGATGTAAGGGCGCTATATATATGGTTCCTATACCTAACTAGATGGTGACTCCAACATCTTTTTCTCCGTCCCGGTCCACTCAGTCAAGGCACACTGATCTCCAATGCGTTGCACCCATAGTAAGACACGCCTAAAATTCGTATCCGAGGCGTATTAGTACACTGCTGACATGGTTGCATCACGTTGGAACGTCCTAGACATGGCAAAACCTAAAAAAAAGCTAAAAAAAGAAGAAGATAGAGAAAGAACAGGATTAGACCAATGCCTCTCTCTTTCCTTTAGTTCTCTGATCTAATTTGTATAGTGGGCCTTCTTGGCGATAACCAAACCCTCTTCGGCCTCTAGTGACCCCAAAGCTCCTTCTTTCTCCCTCTGCCATTTCTCTCTCTCTCTCTCTGCCATTTCTCTCTCTAATTTGATCTCTGATTTGATTTGTGCGGTGTCCCTTCTTGGAGTAGATTGACAACAACCAAACCCCTTCCAGCCTTTGGCAACCCTAAACCTTCTTCTCTCACCCTCCACCGTTTCTCTTTTTGTATGTTTTTGGGTTCTCTATCTTTTGGCCTTTTGATTCTCTTTCTTTGTTTTTTTTTTTTTAATAGTATAACTTTACTTATACGCGTGTTATATTTTGGGTTTACTTATTTACATGTGTTATTTTTACTTATTTTATTGGGTTTCTTTTTTTATTTTTTGTTTATTATTTATTTTTATCTATCTTATGGGTTTAGTAATGGAACAAAAATTGTATTTTAGACAACATCTTTCTGGTGTTACTGTACTTATTTGTTGTTATTACTTAATTTCAATTCTTAAATAAACATATATTGTCTAAAAATATATCTAAATATATTAATTAATTAATTAATTAATTTCCATGCCCCCTGACATGTCGTACCTTGTATTTCAAGAATTGTCATACCCCCTGTACCCGTACCCATACCCATATCGTATCCATACCGTGTTGGTGTCCATTAATGTCTGACTGTTTCACTGTGCTTGGACTATACATATTTGCTTCTTTGTACTCTTCCACATATTCCTGCGCTTGTTTATCTGACATCCCTGGAAGATTTAAGTGTTCCTCGCACCTTCCATGCCACTCTAGGAAAAGTTCTAAAACGTTCATGCAGTTTTTTGTTCGACATTATAGGCTGGCGCCTACAGGTTTCAAAGCTCTTTGAAATCATCATCCCAAATCACATTTGTCTGTGCATGAATGTTTGTCTTAGCTGCTTTGCCACACAGTTTTCATAGATCATTATCAACCACTCGTCTCAGAGATAGGTTCACTGAGGTAGGTAGAGACGTGGAGTAGTAACTTTAGTTTCGTCTGCCATCCTATGGATTTATCCTCATGACAAATTAAATCACATACTTCTAAAGCTGTCATATTATACCCTACTTCTATTCAGTGGCGGTTCTTGAATGTCAACAAGAAACATAAATTATACCAAATCTAAAACAAAAGAAAACTTGAATATATCAACATTAAACACAAAAAAACAAAACAAAACAAAAGATCAAGCAAAAACCCAAACACATGAAATTTTACAATTGTTTTTTATGAGAATTATTATTTTGAAATCGTTGCATGATATTTTCATTATTAATCCTACGAGTTACATTTCTTTTAATGTATATAGTCAAACAACAACCATTCACCCATTAATCTTTCATTGGTTGATTTATTTCAAATTTGTTAAGATCTAAATAGTTTTTTTTTCTAAAGTTTAGTCTTTACAAATTTCTACTTTTGTTGTTCCCTTTTTTTCCCCAGGTTTTTCATCAAATTGGTTTGATATTGGTTTTTCTTTATTTATTTATTTAAAAAGGCCAAGATATTGTTAACAAAAATCATATTCAAGCCAATTTCATTTGGGTTTAAAAAAAAATTTAGAGTCAAAGTATTCAAAATTTTATTTTAGGAGGTAAAAAAAAATATTATATATAATTTATTAATGTTTTGCCACTTTAGGAGTTCATTTGAACCTCTGGGAATCAAGTGGAGCTGCCCTTGCTTTTATTATTGTGTGAAACAAAACTCAATCTATGATTTTAAGTGTTTTATAAATTCCAAGTGTTCGACACAATAGCGAAAATATGGGATTTGAAGTGGTACAATTGAAAAAAATATGGTTTAATTAATTTGTCACAAGGATAAAACTAGAATTTTTTATTTTTTTTTTCTTTCAATTCAAATTTTCCAAGTATATTGTAATGGATTGAATTTGACAGACATTATCAAACTTCATCTAACAAATTACTTTTAAAGTTTATAACAATTTCTTATTCCACAAAATTTCAATCACAAGACTCACAATGTCATTGTAATAATTACAACACTGCAACATTTCTAAATCATGATGTCTCTCGAAGCATAGTGAAATCTATCTCTTTGAGTATAGAGAGCCATATTCTTGTTAGTCGGTATGACTAAATCATGAATCCAGTCTTTCATCCCATTGCGTCAACGTGGTGTCAAATCTCCAAGGTGCAACATTTGTAAATCATGGTTACCGGAATTTTTGGTCATTCCGAAACTGTTGTGGGGGTTGCAATAATGAGTTCATCTACTAGTTGTAACGTCTCTTAGTGTATTGTTTCAAATTGTAACACATATTCATATTGTGAATTGCCTTGTTTAGAGTGTGTTACCCTCGTGGTGATTTTTCCTTTGGAGATGTTCACGGCCATCTTTTTTTCACTTCGTCACCAAATCTGCATGCAGTTACTGTTTTTATTGTTTCACTTTCAGATTTTGTGCTTTCTATGATTGTGATATAAATTACTAAACTTTTGATCACTTGATTTGTTTAATTGAAATATAGTGATAAATTTACTGCATAATTTATTTAGGGTCTAAACGGGTCTTCTCAAAGTTTATGTAAGTGAACTTTTAAGCCATTCTTGAATATAACTCTTTTCTTGCTCAAACATTTTCAAAATGAAAAGAAGGGACGAATCCGCTATTAGGAATCATTAAATCCTCAAAATGATTTCTCAGTGTATCATGCAATTTCTTTTAAAAAAATAAAAATAAAGTAAAATAATTCTCTAGTGGAATAAAATATCTCTCATTTTCACCTTGAATAGTTTATTATTTTTGGGTTTCACAAATTATTTTTTGTTTTTCCTCTATACCAAAACTACTGATATCATTCCTCATGTACCAAATATGATGCTTGCATAATATCATAGAATGTATAACCCTAACAATAGTCAAGTATTGTGTTTATATTACATTACACAAAACTAGGAAAAAATAATCAAAATAAGATATTGATTTTGATAGGGTATCATGGGGTGCCTAGCACCTTTGCCACACATAACAAAACTCTTGAACTAATGTTCTTGTAATGAGACATAATTTAACCTAGTCTAGGATAGATATTCTAAGGAAAACTCAAGTTAAATTTAGGTGACCAATCACACCTTAAGAAATCTCAATGATCAGTGCAAAACTTTTCACTCTAACATACAATCACAAACTTATAAGCACAAGTAATATAAGCAAATCGGGGTAAAACGCTGTGACATAAAGAGGTCAATTCTGCAGTATCCATTGTGGTCAATTTTGTTACATTTCAATGTAAGGTCCATCTTTCTTGTGCTCAATGGTCCACCATTTTGTTAAATCCGGGGCAGGTTGGACTACAATGCTGCACAACTGAATCCTAGACTACGCTAATGATTCAATCAATACAATAATGTCTTATGTCTGACTTGTCTGTGACTTTTTTTTTTTTTTTTTTTTCTCGATTTTCGATTCAGCTCGATACTGACCAATTCAGTACGAAACGGGTTGAAACAGCCCCGAATCGGTCCAACACAGGCCGAAATAAGAGTTTTTAAAAAAAAAAAAAAATGACAAATCGCATCGTTGGACTCTAGTGTTTTCTTTCCCTTTTTGTTCCCTTTTTACGTCTTTTTTGTTTATTTGTTTATTTTTTTAAAAAGTTCCCAAATAATTTGGTAATCTTATCAATTTAAATAATTACTTATCATTAAAAAATAATATTAATTTGCAAAATTTACCCCCTTAAATATTGGCTATAAATATTATACTAATCCCAAAGATTCATTATCTACTATTACTCTTAAATTGTGACATGTTTATCATTATATGAAAAAACATGCTTAGTAATATATAAAAAATATAAATAAACATATATTTAATATTTATTAATAAGCGTATCCCCGGACTTTACTTTTTCAAAATTACCGAGCCGCCGCTCTGCACCCACACTCAAACCTGAATCCGCACCTATGTTTCCTAGTTCTTTATCTTTTCTAGTTTTGACCAAACCATATGAATATTTCTGTTATTTACAAAAAGGAATCAACTGACGAACGAATATCCATTTGCAAAAAATGAATAGAATCTTTATTGCACTAATAGCTTGAGTTTTACATTAAAATTTTATTGGAAGGAACAATGACCTATTTGTAGAAGTCGGAGTTTGTTATGGCAAGCTTATAATGGTCCTATTCCAATTAGGCTCTAACTTTTTGGGCGTGCAAAACAATTGGACTTCTCACATTGTAATGGTCATCAGACCACACCAGTGATGCGGATAGCCTTGAGTTAACTGGCACACTACCACTGACAGATACAACAAAAGATTTCTTCTCATTTAAGGCCTTGAATGTGAGTACTTCGGGCTCCACTTTTATATTAAGTTTTGAATTTGTGACTATTTTTGCCTTGTAAACGGAAGTTTCTAAGCCAACATTTTTAACTGTTCTGTTGAACGTAACATTTGAAGGCCTTTCTGGAGCGACCTCAGCTGCCATTGAAGGGTAATTCAAATCCTTTGGTGATACAGTGACTGTCGGACAAGCAGTGTTAGTATCTCCAGTTAAGACTTGAAGTTTCTTTGAATCATAGCCAATGCTACAAAGCATTGTTATGTAGTCTTCTTCTAGAGCTTCATAAACAAGTCCTGGAAGAACAGCCATTACTGGAAATAAAAGCCCAGATCCGTAGGCAAATTCACCACCCGGACTTTTGGCATCACTCATGGGGTGGGCTGCGGATAAAATTTAACATTTCATAAATATTAACTTAAAAGATGTAAGAGCTATTATGGAGAGTTTTGTTAGGATTGAAAGATTACCAGTAGTCATAAGAGCAGATTTGATGGCTGAAGTAGTCCAATCAGGGTGATATGCCTTGACATAGGCAGCTGTACCAGAAACATGGGGACAAGCCATAGAGGTTCCAGATAAGAAAGTGTAGTGAACACGCCTTGGATCACTATTGGTAGACGGTGTAACGAGTGGGGAGTATGCAGCTAAGATATCCACCCCTGGGGCACTTATATCAGGCTGCAATACACTTAGCCAAATGAGTAAAATGTCATAAATAGACTTGTAGGAAAGACTAAGAGATGTAGGTTACAATCATATACCTTTATAATATCTGGTATAATAGAATTTGGTCCTCGTGAAGAGAATGAAGCGATGGTAGGAGCTTCCGTATCATTTATAGTTTCACTTTTCAAAATCCTTGCTGTATGGACTCTATAAAATAAAACATAAGGACTAGTCAGAAAAAGGAAGCAACTCCAACGAACGTATAACAAAAATGGGTAATTATAAGAAATAGTACGAATTGGATTCCACGTAGGACAAGACTAAATCATGCTCTTTAGCGCTTAATAGCACTGCAGGTAATGCAACAACATCAGAAAATTCCATATATGGTTCATTTCTCACGATAGCCCCTAGTGCACCAGCGTTGTAAGCCTCAAAATCTCCGTCATTCGAATTACAAAGCACATACGATCCCTTCACCATTGTCTCGTCTAGACACCCGAATCTGCAGACCCTGAAATGCAAAGAGACTTTATAATTTTCCTTTATATATTTGTTAAGAAAATTTTGAAATTGGAAAGACTTTGGGCATCAAAATCTACATTGAATCATTTACAGAGCACCGACTTGAAACTTCTGTTCCATGTAGTAGAGGAACCGTGGTTGTGGGTGATGCGAAAGAATTGATTGATTTTCCCTGATTGTGGAAAGGCCATTAGGATACATAACAATAAAATTATTGCTTAATTCAAGAAGATTTAGGAGTGTTGATACATACAACTAGTGTTCTTCCATCACCAAGGACAACCTTGTCTACGAACAGACGGTCTGTGGTACTTGCTGCTACAGAAATCAACCACGGTGCTACACTTGTGGTTGATTCATAGGAAGGACCACTATTGCCCGCAGACTGGGAAGTTAATATCCCCTTCTTCATTGCATGAAAAGCACCAATTGCAATGGGATCACTAAGGAAATCAGAAGCTCCATCACTTCCTCCTGTTCCTAGTGAAACTGAAATGATGTCAACTCCATCAGCAATTGCATCATCAAAAGCGGCCAAGACATCTTCACCCATACACCCGTCCGGTTGGCAGGTTCTATATACTGCAATCCTCGCACCGGGAACCCCTCCTTTTGCGGTACCTTGTGCCAGTCCGAAAAAGCTAACATCGTTTACTATGTTCCCTGCTGCTGTAGAGGCAGTGTGAGATCCATGACCTTTTCCGTCCCTTGCTGACTTAGACGATCGCGGCCGTGAGTCACCGTAATATCGAGCTCCAATTATCTTGCTGTAACATGACAATTATATTATCAATGATGATTTTCACTTGTTCTAGTCGTTTGCATATCCATGTCAAGTATGATACTACTGCCATTCATAAAAGTATTCATAGATCTAACATTAATTTTCTTAGGAAATTACATTTTAAACCCTATAATTTAAGCGTGTAACTGACTTTATAATTATTTTTTGAGAAGGAACTAACCTTATAATTATAAAAGTAATAAGTTTTTTTTTTTTTTGACAAGTATAAAAGTAATATGTTAAACTATAATGTTTGTAAAGGTAACATATTAAATCTCAAACTATTTTGGTGGAATTTATTATGTTTAGGTTCCGTATGAGTTAGAGGGATTTTTTTTAAAACTTTTTTTATTTATTTTATTTTAAAAGATTGGAATTAATTTGCTACACCCCTTTAACATATATAAGATACAATAGATGCAGTGAAAAGCTTTATGTAGGCAATTCGGTTTTTTAGAATGCATCTAGTAGAACAAGAACAAAGTTTACCTAAAAACTAGTTTGTAGGCAATGACTTCAAACTCATTCTATATCTTTATATTGGATGTATTAATTTGCTACACCTCTTTAACATATATAAGATACAATAGACGCAGTGAAAAGCTTTATGTAGGCAATTAGGTTTTTTAGAATGCATCTAGTAGAACAAGAACAAAGTTTACCTAAAAACTAGTTTGTAGGCAATGACTTCAAACTTCTTCTATATCTTTTTTATTGGATGTAATTTTTTTATATATCTACTATTAGATTATATGTATTATTATATCCTTCATGCTTACAAAATTTTAAGAATATTATGTCATCAATCAAATATTTAAATTTCAAGTTTTCGTAGTCTTAAATTATGTATAAAAAACAAGTTTATGAGTTAAATAATAAATAACTTTTGATTTGTACAAAATTTATATGTATGTTAAAAACATTAAAAAAAAAAAAAAAAAATTCTAACAACTAGATTTTCAAAATATGTAGTTGTATTAATTTTTTTTCATGGAAGCTTGTAGGCAAAGTTTGTTTGCAAGACAATAATCAAAGTGTAAAACATTACTTGTTGCATTTGAAATTTTGGCCACCTTCACAAACACCCTTCCACCTGCTGGGAGGAGGACCAAAACCTTTATCATTAAAGCTTTCTGATTCAGGCCAAATTCCAGTATCTATATGTCCGATTATGATATTACTCTCAGCTTGGGCATCCCGCGTGCCACTTTCTTGTAAACCTATGAAGTCCCATGATCTTGTTGTGTGAAGTTGAAGAGTTTTGCTTGGAAAGACGGAGATGACACCTTCCATATCTGCATATCATAGTTTATCCTATTATCTTGACAATAATGTAATATAATGTGTGTTACTATTTTGACAATGATGAAGTCTAAATCTTGCAGCACTCACTAGAAAGCCTTTGACTTTCGCTATCCGTGAGCTTTGCGACAAATCCATTGAAACTCCTAGTGTAACTTCTGATGTATGATGTTTCTACAGAACTACACATAGACACACAAAGAGAAATGATGAATAGAATTGCTTATCGATGATTTAGGTAAGCTTGGAAAAATAAGAAATATTACCTGTCCAGCTGAACGGTTTGCCGTAGCATACTACGGTGGTGAGACAATGGTGAGTATTGCCCCTTTGGAAGTGAACCCATGTACACAATGTGAGCCTGCATTATCATCAAAAGGAGTAACTAACTAGACATCTCAAATAAAAGAGAAGACTGAGTTTCCAGAAATGTCAATGATCAGTCACCTTTTTTTCTTCAGTGCTGGCCCCGCACAGCACGCTCATGGTGATTATGAATATGGTGAAAACGTAATAAAACATTAGAGAAGCTTGGTTTGCCATTGTTCCGATTCTGAAAATTGAAGATTGGTGACTAGCGTTTTTTTTACCAGGAATGGGTTTTTAAAGTCCCTCTCTATTAAACATTCAGGTCTATGTTGCTTGATATGAAATGCATAGTTAGAAATACATCTAGCAATTATTATTTACTTATACCATTCATTTAGGTTTTATTTTTAGTATTCAAAGTGCATGCTCCTATATATAGGTGGGCAATGCTGGCTGCAGGTCACAAAAATAAGAAAATGCTTTTTATATATTTGACCAAGAACACTGGCATGGTCAATTCATTACAAAAATTTCTATTTATTTTAGTATAATATCCTTATATTTTTTAGTATATACAACCACTTTTTAAACATCTACACCAATTAAAAAGGTGAACTGAGAAATGAATAATATACGTATGTACACATGAAAGTAGTTGTGTAAATAAACATAGGCACTGTATTTACAGATAAAATATGCATAATTTTAGACAAATTGACGTGGATGATTTTTTTGTTTGGTTGACTAAAATTTTGCATTTATGTCATTCTACGTTGTATGACCAAGTTCTCTAAGATATCTATATTTTTCTTTAAAACAATGAAAGCTTCTACAATCACAACAATGTATGGGCCACGATGACACTTTACAAAATTATATTATAGATTATGGTGTAGAAAGAAGTTACTAGATTTGTGTTTTTGTCTCACGTTGAAAGTTTCCCAAAAAATTTTGAGGGTTTCTAAAGTAACACAAAAACTAAAAAATAATTAAAGTATATATTGAGAATATCTATGGGCATGTAACTCTAAAACACAAACGTGCACATTGTGACTCACTTAGTACTTCTATGTGTGCTACAATAATAGTAGCGCCAAAAGCCATATATCTTAATTGGTACTTTTTAATATTTTTAATAAAGTCATGAAGAGTCTAAATAATCACACTCTCTACTCTTGATGTATCCCCAAAAAGTAAATAAAAAATATCAAATGGTGGTTACTTTTATTTTTTGATATGAAAATAACAAACTCTATAAAATAATTTTTTTTGAAAGGTGATAAAATATTCTAAAAATCATATACGTTTAGAAAAGGTGTCAATTTAATTAAAAAATCATAAATATTTCATTGTTTGTAAATTAAGAGTCTAAATCACAGTTAAATATACAATTTTTTATTGGGAATATATATATATATATATATACACACACACACACACACATAGAGAGAGAGAGAGAGAGAGAGAGAGAGAGAGAGAGAGAGAGAGGTTTTTAAAAAAATAGATTTTTTTTTTTGTTCTTGACTTCTTCTCCTACAATTTCTAAGTTAATTAATAAAAGTCTCAATTTAATTACAATTCGAATTCTTTATTTAATCCTTTTATTATTAAACCTGTGAGGACTAGATCAAGCCCAAAGCCCATGAGGACTAGGTAATGGCCAAAGAGTGAACATCCCAGCCTAGGAAAGGATACCCTTATAGGGCTACAGGTCAGGGGAAAGTATCTTGTAACAGGTGTGCCCTTTTTGCTTGTGTCAAAGAAATTATGCTCTACTCCAGGTTCTTTCTATCCTGCTTGCACAGCATCCATGATTAAATCCCTAGGAAAAGCAACCCTGTTGCTTATACATGCTAGATCATACCCTACGCCTAAAGGTTTACAACCCTATAAGGGCATTCATGCATACACTAAATGGTCCTGTCACCTAATTGTGAAAAGATAAAATTTGTGACAAGTAACCAAAACTCCCAGGAGGAGAAGCTACTGAAAAACTATTAAGAATCCCAAGATATCATGAGTTCAAGAATTCTTCCAAGGAAGGTCTAAAAAAGATTGCTAGGAGACCTAAGTCCTCAAAGAGATCCAAAGGTCTAAGAGATCCACGCTGCTCAAATTGCCATGAGGTTCAAGTTGCCAAGAGCTTCCCTGAGAAGTCCACATCGTTAAGAGCCAAGTTTCCTCAGAATTGCATTTACCTGTATTATAAAAGGCCCACTGTTGGAGCCAATGAACCTAGCGCTATAAAAGCAAATCTTGTATAAGCATGTAATCAAAAGAATGGTCTGTCCCGCATTACCAAGCATATCATGAAAGTTTTTGTTACTTGTTAATCTTGTGCATTAATCTTGCATCATAGTAGAAACTCACCATGATAAATACCCAATCAAGGGTGCAAAGCCAAATTTTTGAAAAAAATGATAGGTGCATGTTAAATAATAAGGACATAAACTAACTTGATTTTGTTGTTGTGTTTCCACAATGTCAAATGCACCCCGTTTCTGTCACGTCCCATTCATTCTCAAGATTAAACAATTGCTAAAAGAAAATAGTCTAAGCTACCACCACCTCATGATCCCATCATCACTAGGTCTTGTGCAAGAGAGATGTCTACCAGTGGGCCTTTGACTCCCAAAGTGAGTCCTGCCGAGTTCACTCAGATGAAAGAGCAAATGTCAGAATTGATGTGCGTGGTCAACAACTAGTTGTAGTAGGAGGACAAAAATCTTCCAGTCATAGTCATAGAGGTCCTTAAACTGATAATGAAAATCAGCACCCACCAGAATAGGATCAGGGCCATAATATACCACTTCAAGGCAATGACCAAGAAACAGATCCTTCTAAGAACAAAAACCCCAAATCTAGGATCGGCCAAGTCAAGAGCTAAGTTGAAACCCTAGTTGAGAAGCTTCGTATCAAGGAGGGCTCTAGCGTCCATGGAAGTGTTGATCTAGAAAGTTTGACCAACTTCCCTCAAGTCGTTATGCCTCCTAAGTTTAAGGCACCAGAGTTCATCAATTACAATGGTATAGGAGACCCTTGCGCACTTGCGCATGTTCTATAAAAAGATGTCTCCTTATGGGGATAATCACCCTTTGCTTTGCCAGATTTTCGCTGATAGTTTGATTGACCCCGCGACCACATGGTATGTGAGATTGGAAAAGACCTCTAGCTAGAGGGAAATGGCTAACTCTTTCCTAGAATACTATCGGTTCAACACCGAGATAGCTCCTGACTGCATGGTCCTTAAGAGAATAGAGAAGAAGAGTGGAGAATCTTTCTAAGAATATGCCCACAGGTGGCGAGAGCTAGCCGCACAAGTGCAACCCCCCATGATGGAAAGTGATGGTTCATTGACAACCTCAAGCCTCCTTACTATGAGAAGATGATCAGCACCCAAGTCACTCATTTCGTGAGATTCATCCCTATTAGGGAGCATATTGATGAGGGTATTAGGAGCAAGAAGATTGTGGATCCCGAATCCTGGAGTTCCATGGTTGAACAACAAGTCTAGAAAATGACTGGCCATAAGACTAAGGAAGCCGATGTGCACATGGTCGACAATGCATCAGAAAGGCCTAGGGGTATTACTACTGTTTATGCAACCCCAGCTGCTAGACCTTATCAATAGCAGGCTCAATCTACTCAAGCACCTAATTAAGTGTTTAATCAGAAAGGGTGGCCAGACCGACCTCGTCCCCTTAGGAAGGAAAACTAGAAGTACACTCTGTTACTTATGCCCATGGTAGATCTCTATGCTTACCTGCTGGAAAGGAAGCTAGTCAGGCCCCCTCCATCACCTAGCTTTGATCCTCCAAGAAGTGTGAACACCATTTTGGGGCCGAAGGGCATACTCTAAAAGAATGCTACCAATTGAGAGACCGTGTCCGGGATCTCATCGACAATAAGTTGATATAGTTTGATAATGCAGCCTCTCCAAACATCATCACTAACCCTTTGCCTCCCCATCAGGAAGGGAATGTAAACGCTATCATCACAATGAAAGAAAAGGTCTTAGATTTCTCCTCATCGTCATTTCCATGGAAGGCCATGCTCCGAGCCTTGGTCCAAGAGAGCCACCTTGATCTTAAGGGTATGGGAACCCTAGGATTTGATTGGGAAATCTACTCATTTTGCGACAGTGGAGATAGTGTGACGCCCTAGGCTCTAAAAAAAAAAAAAAAAAGGATCAGATTTTTGTGGAGCTCCCACGTGCCCCCCCACCTAACCCCACTCCCCACCACTCATTTTCACCCACCTCTCTTCTCTCTTTTGGCCAGCTCTCTCTTTTCTTTCTTTCATTTTCTTTCTTTTCTCTTTACTTAAACACACACACACACACACTCACTTCCACACCCACCCGCTAGCCTCCACTCCAAACCACACCATCTCACCATTATTTTTCCGACAAGATCACCGGAAAAATACTTAGGAACCCTAAAGCATCTTCATCATTTTATTTGAGGTAAAATTTCTAATCTTTTTGTGGGTATATGTACTTTTACTTGAGGTTATTTTTATCTAAGCCTTAATAATAATACCCATGTGATTTTTGAGCATTATAAGTGATATTCTTGTGCTAATGTTTATGGGTTTTGCTTTGGTGGACCTATTTGGGTGAATGGTTGTGAATTTTGTACAATGGTAGCCATTTGAGACTTACCCATAGTAAAGATTTGGGGGTTTTGACTTTCTAATGTGAATCAATTGATGAATCTAATTTTTATTGTTTATTGGAGCTAGTGGAGGGTTTACATTTGGGGTTTGTAATGGTGGATATGGTTATATATGTTGTTGTTTGTGGGTCTCTTGAAAATGACATGTATGTTGAGGAAGAAATTCATAGTGTTGGGATCTCTTATGGTAAAGAAAAGGCTTTGAATGATATGATTATAAATTGGAGTCTAAGCCTTGTAAATGAAATTGTTGATAAACTTTGGAAGTGAAATACTTTATTTGTGAGGTTAATTACTTAGGCTTGCCTAATTAAATTCTTATCTAGCGATTTATAATTTGTAGCTAGATAAAATGTTAAGCTTTATGCTTATTGTGATAGGTTTGTTTGGTATTGTTTAGGTTCTAACTAATCTCCGTTGGAGTTTTGGAACTAAACTTTTTGCGAGTTACGAGGTAAGTAGCTTTTAATGGGATTTTTTGAAAAATAATCATGTTGTATAAACTTTGTTTTTGGGTCAAACACATTTTGGAAGATTAATAGTAGAACTATGTTTTTCTATAAAGTATTGTGTTGTGACCCTACTATATATAATGATATATGAATGTGCATATTCTTGTTGCATATGGGGAATTGCATGATTTGTTAGCATGGAAAAGATATGCATCTTTTATCAATTCTTGGGAATGATTTTATGAATTTATTGCATTATTTGGAAATTCTAAAGATGCTTTATCTTAGCTTGTATTATTTGGGAAATTTACGCAAAATATTTATGACAAGAAATAGTTTAGAGGACTTTGAGAATATTGTGGCTATTTGGTTATTGAAATATTTTATGAAACTACTTGGAAGTGAATTGTGTATTTCAAATACATTAACTTGTAAGCTTTTGACATGGTTTTGTCATTGTGCCATGATATTGGTGATTACCCCGTTTGTCTGTGTGACGACCTCGTCTGTGTGACGACCCCGTGATGTGACCTTGGGTGAGGTTTCTGGATTTGAAATGGTATTAGATATTTTATGGCTCACAATGAATAATATGTAGTTTCATAGTTACTTTGGGAAGCTTGGTGTTACAATATGTCTACCACTCTTGTCATGTTGTTAAGGAAATTTATTTTGCAGAATTCAAATGAAAATTAATATGTAGTTTCATAGTTACTTTGGGAAGCTTGGTGTTACAATATGTCTACCACTCTTGTCATGATGTTAAGGAAATTTATTTTGCAGAATTCAAATGGAAATTCCCAAATTTTAGCATGTTTGTAAAATATTCATTGTTATGAAACTTGCATTTCCCCCACCCCCATTAAATATGCTTCTTACTGGGCTCTATCTCATCCCATTATTTTATAACATTTTCAGAGTAGGCAACAAGCTTTTGAGACAGCTTTTTGGTGGCTAATAGTAGTTAGACTAACTACTAATGGAGGTTGAACTTTTGTAATGGGTATATTAGATGGTGTAAATCTTAGAATAGGCTTGACTCATTCTTTTGTATATTAAAGTGGTTATGATGTTATTTCCACTAATGGGACAAGCTGATGATATGTAATTATTTATTCAGACCTCTATTTTTTTTTGTGGCCAATGGTCCTTGTAATTATTGCTTAGAGTTCTGACATACTTTGAGAGTATATTCAATGAAATTATTATGATAATTCTTAATGTTAGTTTTTGTTATGATTTATGTGAATTGGATTGTCAAAAAGGAAAATCTACAGGTTCTTTGAGATGTCTTTTTCATGCCTTGGACCATTTGGGGTTTGGGGTGTGATAGATAGGCATGCCCTGTTTGATTGTAGAGTGCTCCGAGCATAAGTTTAGAGTCTAGCCGATCATGGTATTATCAGGATTGAAAAGGAAACTATGCGAAGAGATGATTGCATGGAAGCTAGCCTATGTCCTCTAACTACCCAGTCAAGAACAAGCAGCAATGTTGTATTTGTTGGATCAAGTAAAGATTAGGATGAATATCTACAAAAACACCTCGGTAAGGTTACTTTAGTACCTCCTTCTTTAGTAGTCATTGAGGAGATCTTAGAATCACCTATGGATCGGGAGTTATTAGATTTAGGAAAATGGCAAAACCCGCCAACCATCGAGGGATTCACTCATCTGGTTCTTGCATTACTTGTGATTGCAGGGCCAGCTTCATCATCAGTTCAGGAAGGAAGCACTATTGTTCCCACTATCCGAGGTTTTGATCCTCTTATTCTGCTAAGGCCTACCTTCGGAATCTCTGGGGTATCCGGTTCAAAGGCCCTCAAAGCCATTTTGCCAAGTCTGGTGGTCATTAATATGAAAATGTTCTCCATAGCACCCAATATGCAAACTCAAGAGGGCATTATCATTCGCATGCCGAAGTCGTTCCCTTATGAAGATAGCCATCGTGTCTCATGGAAATATGATGTGTCTTTAATCTCTACTCAAATTGGAAAAGAGGAGGTCTGCTCCAATATCTCTTCAGGTCTATCTGGGCTTACTAGGAGTGGTCGCTGCTATACTTTCGAGGAGCTAGAAAAGAGAAGGAAAGAGATTGGCAAGAGTACAGCCGAGCTCGTTAGGAATAGGGTTACAGCCAAAGAAGCCAAGGAATTCTTGAAAAATATCAGAAACTCAGAATACAGTGTGATTCAGCAGCAAAATAGGTTGCTAGCTCAGATTTCTATCTTAGCACCATTGCTATCCTTTGATGTCCATCGTGAGGCTCTCTTGAAAGTCTTGAACAAAAAATGTGTTCCTACAAGTGTCACAGAATCTTCCTTTGAGGGTATGGTCTCAATCTTGTTGGCCACCAACCAGATTTCCTTTATAGATGATGAACTACCACCAGAGGGTAGAAAGCATACTTTGCCCATGCACATTATGGTGAAGTGTGAAGACATGATCGTCTCCAGAGTATTAATTGACAATGGATTAGCCTTGAATGTGTGCCCAATGTCTACAATAGAGCACCTGAATATGGATACTTCTCTTATTCGCCCTACTACCATGATCATCAGAGCCTTTAATGGAACTCTTTGAGAAGTGCAAGGTGGGATTGAATTAGCAATTGGAATTGGCCCCAGGTCTTTCATGGTTAACTTCCAAGTCATCAAGGTGGATTCTCCATATAATATGCTTCTAGGGAGGCCTTGGCTACACGCCACAGGCGCAGTTGCTTCTACCCTTCACTGGAGGCTCAAGTTCCCTCTAAGGATTAGTTGATCATTGTTATGGCTGAAGAGCCCCTAACCATCTTCAAGGAGATTTCTATCCCCTACATTGGTGCTAATGCCTTTCCAAAGGAAATTTTCCATAGTTTCGAGCTAGTCTCCATGATTTCTAGAACTTCAGAACTTGAGTCAACATGGCCCTTCGCTACTTTAATGGCTGCCAAGGAGATGCTTAAATTTGGCTATCAGTTAGGCCAAGGCCTCGGTGCTGTAGGACATGGGAATGCTTCTCTGATTAAACTCTTAGACAACAAAGGAGGATTCAGTCTAGGCTACGACCCCTTCGATGAAGAACTTTTTCAAGCTTCTAGAGGAAAGAAAAGGAAGTGCACTAGCCAAGGGATGTCCATTCCGCACATCAGGGTTAGTTTTCTGGCTCCAGACGAGGTTATCAGATCAGAAATGGCACAGGAATCATGCGAGGGGGAATCAGACCTAGCTTGTCTCATCCGTTTATGTCCTGAAGAATTCTCAGTGAATGCCATCATATCTCCCAGAGATGATCTGACTTCTACTATTAGGCCTTGTGTGCCAGGTAAGATAGTAAGCCATTCACCATCGAACCTTGTGTTAGGACTAGTGCCCTTAAATCCTATTGTGTGATGCTATGTATGAAATTATGTATGACTAAATGTTGTGATTAATAAAGTTATTTTATTGTTATCTAAAATAATGGTAATATGAATATTTGGACATTATCATTTAGTTCATGAGATGCATAATATGTGAATTATGTGATTTAGTCACAGAAGATATAAGTCACAAGTTCTTTGTAAACTTAGAATTTTAATTCGTAGTTGGTGATGAAATTGGGCGTTTCATCTGCAAAGACTATAACATATCAACTAAGATGATTTGTCTTGATCATGGAAGTGGAGACTTCTAGTTGATATATTGATATGTTTAAAGAGTTAAGACATATTGAACTGGACCGCTGTGAGATTTATTATTCTCTTAATTACTGTCAAATGAATAACAAATCTCATGACTTCTATTTACATAAACTCTTAATCCTGAGAGAATAATGGACCTGATCATGAAGTGCAGGTTTCTTTGATATATCAGGAGTGAGATCTAAAGTCACGATCAAAATCTCAGTATGTTGGGCAGCCACATGGAGTGTTGATGGAACAAATATTCTCAAGATGAAATTCATAATCTCTTAACAGAGATATAAAATATTCACTTGAGATAAGTTTAGTTGGTTCGGTTATTTAGAGTGTTAGGCTTAACCACTTTAGTAAATAGTTACTTAAGTATATATTTATGAAATTGGATTTCATAAATATATGATGAATAACTTAAAGGGTTAAATCGGGTACTCAAGGATTAAGATGTAGTAATCCTCAAAGTAGCAGTCTACTTTTACGACTTTGTATTACTACGAATATTTTATGAAGGGGTTGCATGTACAATAAAGTCTTGGGATATAATTTATTAATAAGGCTTAGAGTGCAATTATATTTAATACCACTATATAATAGTTGTATTAAATATAATTAATGGTAACTTTAGAATTGTTAAGAGTTGACAAAAAAACTCAAGGCCCATTAGAGCCAGTGTCTTATTTGTTCCCTTTTGGTCCCACTCCAAGCCACATACTAAAACCCAATTGGAAGGCCCAAAGGCTAGCCCAATTAGAAAACTAGTTATAAGGAGAGAAACATACAAAATTTTGTAAGAGAATGAAATGGTTTGTATGTGAGTGTTGGACACTCTCTTATTCTCCCTTGAACACATTCATATAAATTGATTGAGAGACCACATTTCTTGGGTATAAGTGGAATTAGAGTGAAGATTAAAAGTGTTCTTAAGTACTTCTAATCTTTGGTTTTGAATTTCACCGCACCAAGGTACACTCTCTTGTTCTTATATTCTAAAATTTACATAGTACATGTTATCAATTGCGAATGAAGTAGATCTGTTAATTTTCCGCTGCGTATGTTTTTTATGTGATACAAACTTGTATTTATCCTACAAATAGTATCAGAGCGGTCTTCAATTTCCAATCTGTATAACATGTTTTTTGAGTTTTGGAATTAGAGATAGAAATTTCATGTTGTTAGAAGATTATACAATTAATTTTCTGCTTGGTTGTTGAAATTATTGTGTGATAAAAACTGATATTGAAGTTATAATGTTGTTTAAGTTTGATATTAAGTATGTTAAATTGAACTTTAAGGCTATAGCATCAATGGAATTCATTTTTGATATCAATCTCTGTCTATTATGTTCATATGATGCTTGTTTGTTCATGAAAAACCGTTGAAAACTGCCTTAGAAAAATTCTGGAAAATGCAAGTTTCACGAGATTCGATTGATCGAAAATTACCTTCGATCAATTGAGTGAAACAGTGACCAATCTGTTTTATTCAATTGATATTCCATTGCTAGATGATTGATCGAATTTTCTTTTTCAATCAATCGAGCAGCAATCGAGTACCAATCGAGCTAGGCAGATTATGAAGTATGAATTTTTTAATTTTTTTGACCGATCAAGATTCACATTCGATCGATCGAAAACTATGAATTCAGAATTTTTTCTAAGTGTTTTCACATGGATAAAGAGCAAGGCTATGTGTGATGAGATTACACATGTTTACTAATTAAAAACCTTTAATTTAAAACATTTAGTGGGAGAGAGATACAAGGGTTGGATCTCACGGCCTCCATTATCGGTTCATGGTAGTGTGGGTAAGCACCTCGTGTTGGCGTATATGCCTCACGATCCTAAAGGAGGGTGTTTACTTCATAGTACTACAAGATTAAGCATAACAGTTTAAAGTAGTGTGAACAAGCACCTCGTGTTGGCGTATATGCCTCGCAATCCCAAAGAAGGGTGTTTTGTTCCATGGTGCTATAAGTTTTAAACACTATAAGGGAGATGAAAAGTGGCTACACATGATATTAGATAATGGTGTACACTGGACTAAGTGTAATTGTAACCTCCCAAATGAGCTATGTCATTATTACTTAGAGGCTAAAGGTAATACGGCATATCATTAGTGTTTGATAAGAGTTATCTTGATAGCACTAATAATGAGAATAATTCTCAATCAATTATGGTGTTTATAATATACTTGCTACCAAGGAATTATAGACATAAATTGGGTTGATGTTGCATATATTATATTATGGTTTTATTAAGGTTCCATATTATATGTTTATATGCTAAATTGATAATGTCCAGTTTACTTATTATATTCATGTTTATTGTTTTCAGATTTCATCATGGCATCATTTAGCCCACTTGTTGCTATTCTTAATCAAAACAAACTAGCTAGATCCAATTATGTTGACTGGAAAAGAAATTTGGACATTGTTCTTACTGTTGAAGAGCACAAATATATGCTTACTAAACTATGTCCTTTCCATTATTAGATGCTCCTTCTGAGGAAAAACAATGATATGATCGTTGGCAGAAATCTAATGAGATGGCCAAGTGCTATATCGTAGCATCTATCTCAAATGTTCTACAACATCTGACGGAAATTTAGACCCCTTAAACCACAAATAGATTGCGTAGCCTAGATTAATTAGCCAAGTTTTTACTTAGTCAAATTAAGCAATTCTAGGTTAAAATAATCAAACAATCATATCAAGAATATATAGCAGCGGAATAATAAATAACACAAGATATGATTACCCAGGAAACCACACGGAAAAACCTGGGGAGGATTTTACCCACCGATCCTCAAGGCAAAACGGAATCCACTAAGAAAGAATTGAAGTTCTTACAAAAGGACTTACAAGCTCCCCGCTTGACTTCCTAATGCTACCCACCAGTAAAACTTCCTGACACGACCACGCACAGGTTCCGAGTCCACGGACTACTTCTTTCTTTGTATTCCTTCAATCAGGTACAAGCTCCCCGCTTGTTTTATCTTTAAGCTTCAATGGCAGCAACCAAGTTGATCATTAAGATGTTGAAGAATCTCAATCTTGAAAACCCTAAGCTATGTGTAAAGGAAAGCTCCTCTAGATCTCACAAGAGATTTACACAAAACCGCAATGTATGAGCAACAATACAACTTGTGCAACTCTAAAAACGTGGCTAGGGTTTTGCCTTATATACCTAGGGCAAAAACAAAAAACCCTAAACGTTTTAAAAGAGTTTGGGCTGAGCTGGAATTTCTGCAGAATCGCATCTGGGCCGATTTTTGATCGATCGAGAATTACCTTCGATCGATCGAGCCAGGCCGAGAAGCCCCAATGCTTCTGCAGTCTCTCGATTCCAACTTTACAAAATTTTAACCAACTTTGAGCAAGCCTAAACAAGACTAAATACATTGTTTTGATCATGGTTTGCCAACATTACAAATTAGGTTCTAAATACATAAAATCCTAAGACCTTAGAACCTAACAACATCGAATGTAGAATGTAGAACTAGCTTCAGGCATTATGCTAAATCTGAAGGAGATGTTTGGTGAGCAAGGCCGTTCTGCAAGGCAAGAAACTATGAGATAAATTTATAACACCAAAATGACTTATGGCACTTCAGTTGGGGAGTATTGTCTTAAGATGATTTCTAATTTGAATACACTGAAATTTTAGGTGCCTTTGCATGTACACACATGGAGCGAGGACGCATGGAGCTAGGGCACGATTTCCCAGGCATAAGCAAAAAGGGCGCAAGCATGTCGATATAAACCAAGCAGCAATGTTTAGTAGTTTTAGGGGTCTAGCCTCTCCCATATGGTTATTTACTCTTTTAGATCCCCCTTATTCCTCCCTCATTTCTCTCTTAGATGGGTTGTATTAGGTATATCATGTCATGTACCATTCGCCCTCATCCCTAGAGTATGGCAACCTTGTTTACTTTCCTGCACCTATATTTTGGGTCATGCACTAGGGATGTAGGCATTTACTTTCCTGCTCTATGTGCTAGCATTGTGCACGATGTATGTATATATATACCTGCTCGCCTCTTTCGATGTGATTATCACAGCCCATGTCACCCAAGGCAAAGTGATGCCTAATTTTTTCTGTGAAAGTAAGGTGATGTGTCACCATATTTTCGTTGTGGAAATCTGGTACTTTGCTTGAATGCCTTAGGAAAGCATAGATTGGGACCACACCCATTTAAAAGCCAACCTCAAAGCTCCCATGCGTGCAAAGCCCCGAAAACCAATGCCAAAATTATGTTTTACTGCTAATCTCCAAAAATTAAGTTTTTATCAAAACAAAGGACTGTCCTTGGACAGGCGTTGTGGGGGTGCCTAACACCTTTTCCATACGTAACCAAATTTTTGGACTCAAGAATCAATATTTTTTACCATTCACATTAGATTAAGAAAAATGCCATTTTTCTTAGCCTAGGATTGGTAATAAAATAAACTAGAAACAGGTGACCAATCACACCTTAGAAAAACTCAATGATTGGTGGCGACTTCACTTACCTTTGGTAACTCCCTTAAAATTTGGCCAAGATTCCTGCCACACCTCCAAAGGTAGACTTACATTCCCCCACCAAGTGAAAGAGCACCCGAAGCTTTGCGCGAATAACACGTACACAATCAACCAAGAAGGGGGGGGCCTCAAAAGGGCCCAGTGTGCGCGGAAGCATTGCCATGGCGGGTGGTCGAATGAAGGCCCACGACTGTGATTTTCTGCTACGATTGAGGCTAGGCGTCGATAGATTAGTGACTTCACTGGGGATATATGAGAGTTTAGCCTTTAGAGCTTTTGATAAAACTATAATCTTTGGACATTGGCTTTCAAAAACATGGAAATTGGTGTTGGCCTCCGAGGCTTTTCTTTTGGTAAAGGCTTCTACAATATCCAAGTACACTATTTTCAAAAGAGCAAAGAAATCTTTTTCCAAAAACTCCTTTTTCGAAAGGGAGGGTTTAAGGTATTTTCACATGGAGCTTTATCACTTTCCTCACATGCTTTACCACTTTCCTTATATGCTTTACAGCTTTCCTCCACACGCAAACATAGGGTAGAAATTTAATTTCCGCTGCACCTTCATCTACTTTCATATATATCTTTACTGTGCTTTGGAAAAAATTTTCCCCTTCATTAAGGATTGCATGACATATACATCATTTTTGAGCCAAACTTAGGCTTTGCACTGCTCGCGTAATCACATCTCTTTGGGGATTCATCACGCCATCTGCAGATGCCCAGACATAAACATCGGCAGAGTTACGCATTGTTAGATCTGGGGCAGACTTTGTAGGCACTTCTCGGCCCATGTGTGGACAGGAGTAGTTGAAAAGGCCCCCTCGATCCTTCCTGCCCCACAACTTCCATGAAGGGTGGGGTATGGCGATTGAGTCCCCTTAGGATGGGAACTACTTACTAGTTAAGCATTTGCATACAGTTGGCCTAGTTATGTCAAACTTGTGAGGACTATATTAAGCCCAGAGCCCTTGTGGACTAGGTGAAGCCCAAAGAGTGAACACCCAAGCCTAGGAAAAGATACCCTTATAGGACTAGTGTTTTAGGATTAGTGCCCCTTAAATCCTATTGTATGATGTTATGTATGACATTATGTATGATTTAATGTTATGATTAATAAAGTTGTTTTATTATTATATAAAATAATGATAACACGAATATTTGGACATTATCATATAGTCTATGAGATGCATAGTATGTGATTTATGGGGTTTAGTCACAGAAGATATAGATCACAAGTTCTTTGTAAACTCAAAATTTTGGTTTGTAGTCGGTGATGAAATTGGGCATTTCATTTGCGAAGACTATAACATATCAACTAAGATGATTTGTCTTGATCATGGAAGTGGAGACTTCTAGTTGATATGTTTTAAGAGATAAGACATATTGAACTGGACTGCTGTGAGATTTATTATTCTCCTAACAACTGTGAAACGAATAATAAATCTCACAACTTCTATTTGCATAAACTCTTAATCTTGAGAGAATAATGGACCTAATTATGAGGTGTAGGTTGCTTTGATATATCAAGAGTGGGATCTAAAGTCACAATCAAAACCTCAGTATGTTGGGCAGCCACATTTAGTGTTAATGGAACATATATTCTCAAGATGGGATTCATAATCTCTTAACGTAAATATAAAATATTTCCTTGAGATAAGTTTAATGGGTTTGGTTATTCAGAATGTTAGGCCTAATCACTCTAGTAAGGAGTTACTAAAGTATATATTTATGAAATTGGATTTCATAAATATAAGATGAATAACTTAAAGGATTAAGATGTAGTAATCTTTAAAGTGGTAGTCTATATTCATGACTTTGTATTACTACGAATATTTTATGAAGGAGTTGCATGTATAATAGAGTCTTGGGATATAATTTATTAATAAGGCCTAGAGTACAATTATATTTGTATAGTGGTATTAAATATAATTAATGGTAACTTTGGACATGTCAAGAGTGGACAGAAAACCCTAAGGCCCATTGGAGCTAGAGTCTTATTTGTTTCCTTTTGGTCCTACTCCAAGTCACACACTAAAACCCAATTGGAAAGGCCCAAAAGGCCAGTCCATTTAGATAATCAGTTAGATACAAAGGGAGAAACATATAGAATTTTAATATGATACATCATTGTGAAATGGTGTGTATGTGTGAGCAGAAGCCACTCGATTATTCTCCCTCAGAAACTGATTGAGAGACCACATTTTTTGGGCATAAAGTGGAATCGGAGTGAAGATTAAAAGTGTTCCTAAGTACTTCTAATCTTTTGTTTTGAATTTGACCACATTAAGGTATACTCTCTTGTTCTTGAATTCTAAAATTTACATAGTGCATGTTATCAATCATGAATGAAGTAGATCCGTTAATATTCCGCCGCGTGCATTTGTATGAGATACAAATCTGTTATTCCATGTGTTTTTCTAACAATTGGTATTAGATCAGCCTTCAATCTCATGTTTGTATAATGTGTTGAGTGAGTTTTAGAATTAAAGAAAACTATTTTCATAGTTTTGAAAATTCTACAGTATTTTTTTTTTTTGCATATTTTAGTTTTGAAACTATTGTTTGATAAAACTGATTTTGATGTTATGATGTTGTTTAAGTTTGATTTTAACCATGTAAAATTGAATTTTAACACTTTAACATCAATGAAATTCAGGTTTTAATCTCAATCTCACCATTTTTGATCATTAAGAATGTGTTTTGTTCATTTGAAACTTAAAAAACGGTTAAAAGAAAAATGCTGAAAAAGTTGGTTACACGATTTTAGACTTATCGAACAGCAATCTAATAGCGATCGAGTCTTTTTGACTGATCGAAATAGCAATCGAGTACCAATCGAATTTTTTCGACTGATCGAAATAACAATCAAATTGGACAGAAATTTTTCTCCATATTTTTGATCAATCGAGAATTGTTTTAGATCAATCAAATGCTCTTTTTCGACTGATCAAATAGCAATTGAGAATCAATTGAATTGAGTTGAAAATTCGTGAATGCACTGTTTTTTTTAATTTTCACTAAGTGTTTTCACACTTTAAAAGTGCAAGGCTATGTGTGATGAGATTACACATGTTTCTAATTAAAAACTTAAAATATCTAGTGGGAGAGAGACACAAGGGTTGGATCTCACGGCCTCTATTATCGGTTCATAGTAGTGTGGGGTAAGCACATCGTCTTGGCATATATGCCTTGAGATCCCAAAGGAGGATGTTTTGTTTCATGGTACTACAAGTTTAAACACTATAAAGGGAGATGATGTTGGAAAATTTGGTTTTGTATCTCAAACAAAACACATAGCGGAAAGCAACAAACATGGATCTATTTCATTTATGATTGATAACATGCACTATGTAAATTTCAAAATTTAAGAATAAGATAGCGTACCTTGGTGTAGTCAAATTCAAAACAAAAGATTATAAGTTCTTGAGAACACTTTTAATCTTCACTCCAATTCCACTTTATGCCCAAGAAGTGTGGTCTCTCAATCAGTTTCCAAGGGAGAATAATTGAGTGGCTTCACTCACACATACACACCATTTCACAATGATGTCTCTCTTTTCTCTAATTAAAAATTCTGTATGTTTCTCCCTTTATATTTAACTGATTATCTAATTGGGCTGGCCTATTAGGCCTTTCCAATTGGCTTTAGTGTGTGGCTTGGAGTGGGACCAAAAAGGACCAATAAGACACTAGCTCCAATGGGCCTTGGGCTTTTTTGTTAACTCTTGACAAGTCCAAAGTTACCTTTAATTATATTTAATACCACTATATAAATTTAATTGGACTCCAGGCCTTATTAATAAATTATATCCCAAGACTTTATTATACATGCAACCCCTTCATAAAATATTCATAGTAATTCAAAGTCATAAATATAGACTGCCACTTTGAAGATTACTACATCTTAATCCTTGAGTATCTAGTTTAATTCTTTAAGTTATTCATCATATATTTATGAAATCCAATTTCATAAATATATACTTTAGTAACTCCTTACTAAAGTGGTTATGCGTAACACTTTGAATAACCAAACTCATTAAACTTATCTCAAGGGAATATTTTATATCTTCATTAAGAGATTATGAATTCCATCTTGAGAATATATGTTCCATCAACACTAAATGTAGCTGCCCAACATACTGAGGTTTTGATCGTAACTTTAGATCTCACTCTTGATATATCAAAGCAACCTACATTTCATGATCATGTCCATTATTTTCTCAAGATTAAGAGTTCATGTAAATAGAAGTCGTGAGATTTATTATTCATTTGACAGTCGTTAGGAGAATAATAAATCTCACAGTGGTCTAGTTTAATATGTATTAACTCTTAAAACATATTAACATATTAACTAGAAGTCTCCACTTTCATATTCAAGACAAATCATCTTAGTTGATATGTTATAGTCTTCGCAGATGAAATGCTCAATTTCATCATTGACTACGAACTAAAATTCTAAGTTTACAAAGAACTTGTGACTTATAAGTTCTGTGACTAAATCACATAAATCACATACTATGTATCTCATGGACTATATGATAATGTTCAAATATTCATGTTATTATTATTTTAGATAATAATAAAACAAATTCATTAATCACAACATTAAGTCATACATAATGTCATATATAGCATCATACAATAGGATTTAAGGGCACTAATCCTAACAATCTCCCACTTGCCCTAAAGAGTATTATGCACTAAATTTGACTTAAAAGTCCTTTGAGGCAAGGCTTTGGTAAATGGATCTGCTAGATTATTTGTACTTTCAATCTTTGCAACTACTACATCTCCTCGAGCAACAATGTCTCGAATAATGTGGTATTTTCTCTTAATGTGCTTTCTTTTCTTATGATTCCTTGGATCTTTGGATTGTGCAACTGTTCCACTATTGTCGCAAAACAATGTCTTGAGCCAAACAACTTAAGCCAAACAAGATTAGAATATCAAGATCAGAAAGGAATTTCTTGAGCCAAACAACTTCCTTTGCTACTTCACAAGCAGCAATGTACTCAACTTCCACGGTGGAGTCCGTAATACAAGATTGATTAACACTCCTCCAAGTTATGGCTCCACCTCCCAAGGTGAAAACACATCCTAAAGTGGATTTTCTAAAATCTAGATTTGATTGGAAGTCTGAATCTGTATAGCCAATGAGAATCAAATCCTTACACTGGTAAACAAGCATATAATCTCTCGTTCTTCGAAGATACTTGAGAATATGCTTTACAGCTTGCCAATGTTTTGCTTGTGGATTTGATTGATATTGGCTGACCATGCCAACTAAATAACAGATATCTGGTCTAGTACAAAGTATGGCATACATGAGACTTCCTACTGCAAAAGCATAAGGAACTTGTCTCGTCATATTTTCTTCCTCTTAAGTCTTAGGCCTCTGGTCATCAGACAGAGGAAATCCGTATTTGAAAGGAAGTAATTCCTTCTTGGTGTTTTGCATGCTAAATTGTTCTAGAACCTTATCTATATACCCAGTTTGTGATAAACCTAACATCTTATTCTTGCGATCTCGCCAAAGCTTGATCCCTAGTATAAAGTTAACTTCACCTAAGTCTTTCATATCAAATTAGCTTGGCAACTAAACCTTTATTGATGACATTACCCCTACATCATTCCCAATGAGTAGAATATCATCAACATAAAGCACTAGGAATATTATTACTTTATCTCGATGTCTTTTGTACACAAATGGTTCATCAAGGTTTTTTTCAAAACCAAATGACTTGATTACTTGATCAAATATGATGTTCCATGATCTATATGCTTGCTTAAGTCCATAAATGGACCTTTTCAACTTGCATACCTTATGCTTTTGGTTCTTTGAAACCTTTCGATTTCATCATATAGATTTCTTCTTCAAGATTGCCATTGAGAAAAGTAGTCTTGACATCCATTTACCAAATCTCATAATCATAATGAGTAGCAATGGATAAGAGAATTCTGGTTGATTTAAGCATTGCTACTGGTGAAAAGGTTTCTTTATAATCAATACCTTCTTTTTGTGTATACCCTTTCGCCACTAGTCTTGCTTTAAATGTTTCAACTTTTCCATCTATCCCTCTCTTTTTCTTGTAAACCCATTTGCAACCAACAGGTTTAATGCCGTTAAGCACATTTACAAGATCCCAAACTTGATTGGAATACATAGAATCTAATTCAGATTTCATAGCTTTGACCCAATGATGTGCATCTATATCATTCATTGCCTCTTCATAAATGTAGGGACCCAATTTAGCCTCTTTTGAGATAGCTTCATAAGTTTCTCCCAAATCTATAAATCTTATAGGTGGCTGAACAATTCTCCCACTACGATGAGGCACCTGTGTACTAGTCATCTCATGAGTAATATCTTGTGGTGTATCTAATACAGCTACATCATTCCTAGATTCATCCATTGGTTGTTCATTTACAGGTTTATTCATTTCAGCCAAGACAATTTTATTTCTAGGATTAAAATTATTCACATAATCATCTTCCAAAAATTTGGCATGTGTGCTAACAAACACGTTGTTATCTTTGTGATTATAGAATACATAATCTTTTGTTTCCTTTGAATACCCTAAAAATATGCATACTTCGGTTTTAGCTTCCAACTTATCAGACTTCTTTTTCACCACATGTGTTGGACATCCCCAAATGTGGAGATATTTCATACTAGACTTACACCCACTTCATAATTCCTTAAGTGTGTTGGGAACATATTTTGATGGAACTAAATTCAAAATATGTATAGTAGTTTTTAGTGCGTATCCCCAAAAAAGAAAATGGTAAAGTTGAGTAACTCATCATGGACCTAACCATTTCCAAAAGAGTCCTATTCCTTCTTTCTGCTACACCATTTTGTTGGGGAGTTCTAGGTGCAGTCAATTAGGATACAATCTCATTTTGAGTTAAGTAATCCTTGAAATCCCCAAAGAAGGTATTCATCACTACAATCAGATCGAATGGCCTTTATGCATTTACCTAATTGATTTTCAACTTTAGCCTTAAACTCTTTGAACTTTTCAAAGGTTTCAGACTTCTGTCTCATTAGGTACACATAACCATATCTTGAGTAATCATCGGTAAAAGTGATGAAGTACTCATAACCTCCTTTTGCTTGGGTTGACATAAGACCACATACATCCGTATGAACTAATTCAAGTAACTCTTGGGCTCTTCTACCTTTTGCATTAATAGGTCGTTTGGTCATTTTGCCTTCCAAACAAGATTCACAAACTGGAGATTCATCAAAGTCCAATGGCTCTAGAAGTCCATCTTTAATCAGTCTTTAAATTCTGTTTGGACTAATATGACCCAAACGCAAGTGCCAAAGATGTGCTTCATTAGTAGAAGGAAACTTTCTCTTTAATGATTTTACATGAGAGTTATGATCTAATTCAGAATTATATAATTCATGCTTATTATGAGTTAAAATATAAAGACCATTCACAATATTGCCAGAATAGATAAACACTTTACACTTCTTTATTACAACATTGTCTTTGAGGATAACACAATATCCATGTTTACTCAAATAAGTTGCAAAAATTAAATTCCTACGAACATTAGGTACATATAGACAGTCTTCTAATATTAAAACCCTAGACTCAAAACATAAATTAAACACTCTAACAGCTTCAACTGGAATTCTTCTCCCATCAACCAAAGTAAGAAACAATTCTCCTTCATTAAGCTTTTTGGTCTCCTGGAACCTCTGCAAAGAATTGCAGATATGATTAGTATAACCTGAATCCACACACTAGGAATCTGTAGGATTTTGTACTAAACATGTTTCAAGGAGGAATGAACTTTTCATACCCTTATTATTGGCAGCCTTGAATTTTGGACAATTCCTCTTTCAATGTCCTTTCTCACCACAATAGAAACACTTTCCTTTGATCTTCTTTCCTTTGTCAGCAACCCCTAAGGCAATTTGTTTACCATTTTACTTGGTGAACTTTTTCTTCTTCTTCTTCTTACTCTTGTCTTTCGACTTAGGTTGAGATTTAGAAGCTTCAGCCATATTAGCATCAACACTAAAAGTACCAAGAATGCCTTTTGCCAGTACCAATTCATTCATTAATTCAGACAAAGAATAAATCTTTTTGTTCATATTATAATTGAGTCTGAATTCCTTGAATGATTCCGGTAGTGACTGGAGTATCATATCCACTTGGGATTCTCCATTAATATCAGCACCTAAAACTTGTAGTGTATTTAGATTAGAGATCATTGTAAGACAATGCTCCCTTACTGAACTGCCTTCAGCCATTTTGGTATTATAAATTTGCCTCATGGTTTCTTGCCTTACAGAACAGCCTTGCTTACCAAACATCTCCTTCAGACTTAGCATAATGTCCTCTTGTATTTGATGCTGTAGAACATTTGAGATAGATGCTAGGATGTAGCACTTGGCCATTTCATTATATTTTTGCCAGCGATCATATCGTTATTTTTCCTTAGGAGGAGCATCTAATGAAGGAAAGCTAGGACATGGTTGAGTAAGCACATATTTGTGCTCTTTAGCTGTAAGAACAATGTCTAAATTTCTTTTCCAGTCAACACAGTTGGATCCAGTCAGTTTGTTTTGATTAAGAATAGTAACAAGTGGGCTAAATGATGCCATGTTCAAATCTGAAAATAATAAACATGAATATAATAAGTAAACTGGACATTATCAATTTAGCATATAAACATATAATATGGAACCTTATAAAACCATAAAATAATATATGCAACGACAACCCAATCCATGTCTATAATTGCTTGGCAGCAAGTTTATTGTAAACACATTAATTGATTGAAAACTATTCACATTATTAGTGCTATCATGATAACTCTTATCATGCACTAATAATATGCCGTATTAGCTTTAGCCTTTAAGTAATAATAACATAGCTCCTTTGGGAGGTTAACATTACACTTAGTCTAGTGTACACCATTATCTAGAGTCATGTGTAGCCACATTTCATCTCCCTTATAATGTTTAGACTTGTAGTACCATATAATAAAACACCCTCCTTTGGGATCACGAGGCATATATGCCGAGACGAGGTGCTTACCCATACTACTATGAACTGATAATGGAGGCCGAGAGATCCAACCCTTGTATCCCTCTCCCACTAGATGTTTTAAATTAAAGGTTTTTAAGATCAAGAACCATAATAATGCTAGAAACCTTAAAAACATAATCCTTTTCTCATTAGGAATAAATTTTATAACCCTAGCATTAATATGAACTGTTTGACTATAAATATATAATGCAAGGCAAGCAACAATGCTCGTTCATCAATTAGATCTTAATATATATATAAACATGAACTGATATCATGGTTTGTACATCCGCACATTAATATATATATAAATATATATAAGGTACTTCAATCCTTATGACATACGGATTCCACATTATCAATGTATATATATATATATATATATTAATCAATTCATGAATACAAGCTTATCCGAAAGAGTACTCATATTAAAAACAAGTATTACTTCATAAATGATAATACCTGTTCAATCCCACTTGCAATATATATATATATATATATATACACGGATTGGATGAATCCTTTATAAACAATTAACACATGCAAGATGGCCATCATGACAATAACGTTAAATTGTCTTATAATATCCAAGCGGTGCAAAACATCCAAGCGGTGCAATAAAGAAACTCACGCACATGACAGTTATTCCACTTACATTCAATAAGTAAACATCATGTGAACGAATATCATCATCAACTATGAATCCACATATATATTAGACTCTTATACTCACATGAATCCACATATATATTAATAAACACTATCAATGAAACAATGTTGAACATCATCATGCGAATGAATTCACTGAAGCAATATTAATACAATATAGAAACAAACAACGGTGTCAAGTGCATTAACAACATCAAGAAACTGTTTTCCTTTTTATTCTAAAATCCAATCACATGCTATACAATCATGAGATGAAACCTGGTTCTGATACCAATTATTGGAAAATCTGGTTTTGTATCTCAAACAAAACACATAGCGGAAGCAACAAACATGGATCTATTTCATTCATGATTGATAACATGCACTATGTAAATTTCAAAATTTAAGAACAAGATAGCGTACCTTGGTGTAGTCAAATTTAAAACAAAAGATTATAAGTTCTTGAGAACACTTTTAATCTTTACTCGATCCAATTCCACTTTATGCCTAAGAAGTGTGGTCTCTCAATTAATTTTTAAGGGAGACTAATCGAGTGGCTTCACTCACACATACACACTATTTCACAATGATGTCTCTCTTTTCTCTAATAAAAAATTATGTATGTTTCTCCCTTTGTATTTAACTAATTATCTAATTGGGCTGGCCTGTTGGGTCTTTCCAATTGGCTTTAGTGTATGGCTTGGAGTGGGACCAAAAGGGACCAATAAGATACTAGCTCCAATGGGCCTTGGGTTTTTTTGTCAACTCTTGACAAGGTTACCATTAATTATATTTAATACCACTATATAAATAAAATTGCACTCTGGGTCTTATTAATAAATTATATCCCAAGACTTTATTATACATGTAACCCTTTCATAAAATATTCGTAGTAATACAAAGTCATAAATATAGATTGCCACTTTGAAGATTACTGCATCTTAATCCTTGAGTACCTAGTTTAATCCACTAAGTTATTCGTCATATATTTATAAAATCCAATTTCATAAATATATACTTTAGTAACTCCTTACTAAAGTGGTTAGGCCTAAGACTTTGAATAACCAAACCCATTAAACTTATTTCAAGGGAATATTTTATATCCTCGTTAAGAGATTATGAATTTCATCTTGAGAATATATGTTCCATCAACACTAAATGTGGCTGCCCAACATATTGAGATTTTGATCGTGACATTAGATCTCACTCCTGATATATCAAAGCAACCTACACTTCATGATCAGGTCCATTATTCTCTCAGGATTAAGAGTTCATGTAAATAGAAGTCGTGAGATTTATTATTCATTTGACAATCGTTAGGAGAATAATAAATCATACAGCGGTCCAAGTCAATATGTCTTAACTCTTAAAACACATTAACATATCAACTAGAAGTCTCCACTTCCATGATCAAGACAAATTATCTTAGTTGATATGTTATAGTTTTCGCAAATAAAATACCCAATTTCATCACTGACTACGAACTAAAATTCTGAGTTTACAAAGAATTTGTGACTTATATCTTTTGTGACTAAATCACATAAATCACATACTATGCATCTCATGGACAATATGATAATGTCCAAATATTCATGTTATCATTATTTAAGATAATAATAAAACAAATTTATTAATCATAATATTAAGTCATACATAATATCATACATAGTATTATACAATAGGATTTAAGGGCACTAATCCTAACAGATGAAATGTGGCTACACATGATTCTAGATAAAGGTGTACATTAGAATAAGTATAATATTAACATCCTAAAGGAGCTATGTCATTATTAGTGTTTGATAAGAGTTATCATGATAGCATTAATAATCAAAATAGTTCTCAATTAATCATAGTGTTTATAATATACTTGCTACCAAGGAATTATAGACATGGGATTGGGTTGTTGTTGCATATTTTATATTATAGTTTTATTAAGGTTCTATACTATATGTTTATAAGTTAAATTGATAATGTCTTGTTTACTTATTATATTCATGTTTGTTATTTTCAGAATTAAAATCATGGCATCATTTAGCCCAGTTGTTGCTATTCTTAATCAAAACAAACTAACTGGATCCAACTATATTGACTAAAAAAGAAATTTGGACATTGTTCTTACTGCTGAAGAGCACACATATGTGCTTACTCAACCATGTCCTAGCTTTCCATCATTAGATACTCCTCTTGAGGAAAAACAGTGATATGATCGTTGGCAGAAATCTAATGAGATGGCTAAGTGCTATATCCTAGCATCTATTTCAAATGTTCTACAGCATCAAATGCAGGATGTAGAACTAGTTTCGGACATAATGCTAAGTCTAAAGGAGATGTTTGGTGAGCAAGGCCGTTCTGCAAGACAAGAAACTATGAGGCAAATTTATAATACCAAAATGGCTGAAGGTACTTCAGTAAGGGAGCATTGTCTTAGGATGATCTCTAATCTGAATACATTGGAAGTTTTAGGTGCCGATATTGATGGAGAATCCCGAGTGGATATGCTGCTCCAGTCATTACCAGAATCATTCAAGGAATTCAAACTTAACTATAATATGAACAAAAATGTTTATTCATTGTCTGAATTGATGAATGAGTTGGTAGCGGCGGAAGGCATCTTTAGTACTTCTAGTGTTGATGCCAATATGACTGAAGCTTCTACTTCTCGACCTAAGTCGAAAGGCAAGGGTAAAAAGAAGAAGAAGAAGTACTTCACCAAGCAAGATGGTAAACAAGTTGCCTTAGGAGTTGCCAACAAAGGAAAGAAAACCAAAAGAAAGTGTTTCCATTGTGGTGAGAAAGGACATTGGAAGACGAATTGCCCAATATTTAAGGTTACCAAGAATAAGGGTATGAAAAGTGCATTCCTTCTTGAAACATGTTTAGTACAGAATCCCACGGATTCCTAGTATGTGGATTCATGTTGTATAATCATATCTGCAATTCTTTGTAGGGGTTTCAGGAGACCAGAAATTTAAATGAAGGGGAAATGTTTCTTACCTTGGCTGATGGGAGCAGGATTCCAGTTGTAGCTATTGGAGTATTTAATTTATGTTTTGAATCTAGAGTTTTAATATTAGAAGACTGTTTGTATGTACTTAATGTTAGTAGGAATTTAATTTCTACAATTTATTTAGGTAAACATGGATATTATGTTATCTTAAAAGACAATGTTGTAATAAAGAAGGATAAAATGTTTATCTGTTCTGGCATTATTGTAGATGGTCTTTATATTTTAACTTTGGATAAACATGAATTATACAATTCTAAATTAGATAATAGCTCTCATGTAAAATCATTAAAGAGAAAGTTTCCTTCTACTAATGATGCATATCTTTGGCACTTGCGTTTGGGTTTTATTAATTAAAACAGAATTCAAAAACTGAACAAAGATGGACTCTTAGAGACCACGGACTTTGATGGATTTCCAGTTTGTGAATCTTGTTTGGAAAGTAAAATGACCAAACGACCTTTTAATGCAAAAGGTAGAAAAGTCCAAGAATTGCTTGAATTAGTTCATACAGATGTATGTGGTCCTATGTCAATCCAAGCAAAAGGAGGTTATGAGTACTTCACCACTTTTATTGATGATTACTCAAGATATGGTTATGTGTACCAAATGAGACAGAAGTCTGAAGCCTTTGAAAAGTTTAAAGAGTTTAGGGCTGAAGTTGAGAATCAATTAGGTATACACATAAAGGCCATTCGATTTGATCGAGGTGGCGAATACCTTCTTGGGGATTTCAAGGACCACTTAATTCAAAATGGGATTGTATCCCAATTAACTGCACCTATAATGCCCCAAGAGAATGGTGTAGTAGAAAGAAGGAATAAGACTCTTTTAGAAATGGTTAGTGATGGAAACAAAGATAAATGCAGCGGAAAATAAGTTTTAAAACGGATCTACTTCATTCGATATTGATAACATGCACAAAGTAAATTTCAGAATTAGAGAACAAGAGAGTGTACCTTGAAGCAGTGAATTTCAAAACTGAAGATTGAAGCACTTACGAATACTTTTAATCTTCACTCCAATTTCACTAACGCCCAAGAAGTGTGGACTCTCGATTAGTTACAAAAGGATGATTAGAGAGTGACATACACTCATTTCCACCATTACAATGTTGTTTTTTTCACTTACTTTTCTGTACGTTTTTTCCTTTGTATCTAACCAATTATCTAATTGGGCTGGCCTTTTGGGCCTTTACAATTGGGCTTAAGTGTGTGGCTTGGAGTGAGACTAAAAGGGACCAATAAGACACTAGCTCCAATGGGCCTTGGGCTTTTCTGTCAACTCTTGACAAGTCCAAAGTTACCATTAACTATATTTAATACCATTATAAAAATATAGTTGCACTCTAGGCCTTATCTATAAATTATATCCCAAGACTTTATTATACATGCAACCCCTTCATAAAATATTCGTAGTAATACAATGTCATTAATGTAGACTGCCACTTTGTAAATTACTACATCTTAATCCTTGAGTACCCGGTTCAATCCTTTAATGTTATTCATTATATATTTATGAAATTCAATTCCATAAATATATACTTAAGTTTCACTAAAGTGGTTAGGCCTAACTCTCTGAATAACAAACCCATTAAACTTATCTCAAGGGAATATTTTATATCTCCATTAAGAGACTATGAATTCCATCTTGAAAATACATGTTCCATCAACACTAAATGTGGCTGCCCAACATACTGAGATTTTGACCATTACTATAGATCTCACTTCTGATATATCAAAGCAACCTACACCTCATGATCAGGTTCATTATTCTCTCAGGATTAAGAGTTCATGCAAATACAAGTCGTGAGATTTATTATTCATTTGACAGTCTTTAGGAGAATAATAAATCTCACAGCGGTCCAGTTCAATATGTCTTAACTCTTAAAACATATTAACACATCAACTAAAAGTCTCCATTTCCATGATCAAGACAAATCATCGTAGTTGATATGTTATAGTCTTCGCAGATGAAATGCCCAATTTCATCATCGACTACGAATTATAATTCTGAGTTTACAAAAAACTCGTGATTTATATCTTCTGTGACTCTTCACATAAATCACATACTATTCATCTCATGGACTATATGATAATGTCCGAATATTCATGTTACCATTATTTCAGATAATAATAAAACAAATTTATTAAACATAATATTAAGTTATACATAATGTTAAACACAATGTCACACTTAATATCATACATAGCATCTTACAATAGGATTTAAGGGCACCAATCCTAACAGTTAGGTCCATGATGAGTTACTCAACTTTACAAATTTCTTTTTGGGGATATGCACTAAAAACTGCAATGCATATTTTGAATTTAGTTCCATCAAAATCTGTTCCCAACACACCCAAGGAATTGTGGAGTGGGCGCAAGCCTAGTTGAGATACCTTCACGTTTGGGGATGTCTGGCACATGTGTTGAAAGGGAAGTCTGATAAGTTGGAAGCAAAAACAGAAGTATGCATGTTTTTAGGGTATTCAAAGGAAACGAAGGGTTATTTATTCTATAATCATAAAGATAACAAAGTGTTTGTTAGCACTAATGCCAAGTTTTTGGAGTATGATTATGTGAATGATTTTAGTCCTAGAAGTAAAGTTGTCTTGGCTAAAATAGATGAACTTGTAATTGAACAACCAATGCATGAAACTAGGGATGATATGGATGTATTAGATACACCACAAGACAGTACGCATGAGATGACTAGTACACAGGTGCCTTGTCGTAGTGGAAGAATTGTTTGGCCTCCTATAAGATTTATAGGTTTGGGAGAAACTTATGAAGTTTTCTCAAAAGAGGCTGAATCCGATCCCTACACTTATGAAGAGGCAATGAATGATACAAATGCACATCATTGGGTCCAAGCTATGAAATTTGAATTAGATTCTATGTATTCCAATCAAGCTTGGGATCTTTTAAAGGCGCCTAATGACATTAAACCTGTTGGTTGCAAATGGGTTTATAAGAGAAAGAAAGGGATAGATGGAATGGTTGAAATCTTTAAAGCAAGACTAGTGGCAAAAGGGTATACACAAAAAGAATGTATTGACTATGATGAAACTATTTCGCCAGTATGATTATAAGATTTGGCAAATAGATGTCAAGACTACATTTCTTAATGGAGATCTTGAAGAAGAAATCTATATGATATAACCGGAAGGCTTCTTAGCAAAGAACCAAAAGCATATGGTATGTAAGTTGATGAACCATGTGTGTACAATAGTGATAAAGTAGTAATGTTCCTAGTGGTTTATGTAGATTATATTCTACTTATAAAAAATGATGTAGGGGTAATGTTATCGGTAAATATTTGGTTGTCAAGCCAATTTGATATGAAAGACTTAGGTGAAACTAACTTTATTCTAAGGATCAAGCTTTGGCGAGATCGCAAGAATAAGATGTTAGGTTTATCACAAGTTAGGTATATAGAAAAGATTCTAGAACAGTTTAGCATGCAAAACTCCAAGAAAGGATTACCTCCTTTTAGACATGGAGTTCCTTTGTCTAATGACCAAAGGCCTAAGACTTCTGAGGAAGAAAACATGATGAGACAAGTTCCTTATGCTTCTGCAGTGGGAAGTCTCATGTATGCCATGCTATGTACTAGACCAGATATCTATTATTCAGTTGGCATGGTCAGCCGATATCAATCACATCTAGGACTTAAACATTGGCAAGCTGTAAAGGATATTCTCAAGTATCTACGGAGAACAAGAGATTATATGCCTGTTTATCGTAGTATGGATTTGATTCCCATTGGTTATACAGATTTAGATTTTCAGTAAGATCTTGATTTTAGAAAGTCCACTTCAGGTTATGTGTTCACCTTGGGAGGTGAAGCCATAAGTTGGAAGAGTGTTAAGCAATCATGTATTGCCGACTTCACCATGGAAGTTGAATATGTTACTGCTTGTGAAGTAGCAAAGGAAGCTGTTTGGCTCAAGAAATTCCTTTCTAATCTTGGTGTTATGAGAATGGAGCAAGTTCCTATGACATTGTTTTGAGACAATAGTGGAGCGGTTGCACAATCCAAGGATCCAAGGAATCACAAGAAAGGAAAGCACATAGAAAGAAAGTACTACATTATTCGATACATTGTTGCTCAAGGAGATATGGTAGTAGCAAAGATTGACAATGCAAATAATCTAGCAGATCCCTTTACCAAAGCCTTGCCCCAAAGGACTTTTGAGTCACATTTGGAGGGAATGAGAGTTAGATTAGTGTATAATAGTCTTTAGGGCAAGTGGGAGATTGTTAGGATTAGTGCCCTTAAATTCTATTGTATGATGCTATGTATGACATTATGTATGATTTAATGTTATGATTAATAAAGTTGTTTTATTATTATCTAAAATAATGGTAACATAAATATTTGGATATTATCATATAGTCCATGAAATGCTTAGTATGTGATCTATGTGATTTAATCACAGAAACTACAGATCACAAGTTCTTTGTAAACTCATAATTTTGGTTCGTAGTCAGTGATGAAATATGGCATTTCATTTGTGAAGATTATAACATATCAACTAAGATGATTTGTCTTGATTATGGAAGTGGAGACTTCTAGTTGATAGGTTGATATTTTAAGAGTTAAGACATATTGAACTGGACCGTTGTGAGATTTATTATTCTCCTAACGACTGTCAAATGAATAATAAATCTCACGACTTCTATTTACATGAACTTTTAATCTTGAGAGAATAATGGACCTAATCAGAAGGTGTAGGTTGCTTTGATATATCAAGAGTGAGATCTAAAGTCACGATCAAAACCTTAGTTGGGTAGCCACATTTAGTGTTGATGTATCATATATTCTCAAGATGGAATTCATAATTTCTTAACGGAGAAATAAAATGTTCCCTTGAGATAAGTTTAATGGGTTTGGTTATTCATAGTGTTAGGCCTAACCACTTTAGTAAGGAGTTACTAAAGTATATATTTATGAAATTGGATTTCATAAATATATGATGAATAATTTAAAGGATTAAACTGGGTACTCAAGGATTAAGATGTAGTAATCTTCAAAGTGGCAGTCTACATTCATGAATTTGTATTATTATGAATATTTCATGAAGTGGTTGCATGTATAATAAAGTCCTGGGATATAATTTATTAATAAGGCCTAGAGTACAATTATATTTGTATAGTGGTATTAAATATAAAGTCTGTTAGATAATTTGGAGCTAGAGTTGAAAGAAAACCCTAAGGCTCATTAGAGCTAGAGTCTTATTTGTTCCCTTTTGATCCCACTCCAAGCCACACACTAAAACTCAATTGGAAAGGCCAAAGAGGCCAGCCCAATTAGATAATCTGTTAGATACAAAGGGAGAAACATACAGAAGTTTAATATGATACATCATTGTGAAATGGTGTGTATATGTGAGTAGAAGCCACTCAATTATTCTCCGTTGGAAATTGATTGAGAGACCACACTTCTTGGGCGTAAAGTGGAATTGAAGTGAAGATTAAATGTGTTCCCAAGTACTTTTAATCTTTTGTTTTGAATTTCACTATGCCAAGGTACGCTCTCTTGTTCTTAAATTTTGAAATGTACACAATGCATGTTATTAATCATGAATGAAGTAGATCCATTCATATTCCATTGCATGTATTTGTATGAGATACAAATCTATTATTCCATGTGTTTTTCCAACATAGAGGTTAGGGGAAAGTGTTTTGTAATAGGTGCACACTTTTTGCTTATGCTAAAGAAATTGTGCTCTACTCTAAGTTCTTTCTATCCTACTTGCAAAACGTTCGTGATTAAACCCCTAGGGAAAGGAACCTCGTTGCTTATACATGCTAGATCATACCCCATCCTTAAGGGTTTACAACCTTACAAGGGCATTCATGCATACACTAAATGGTCCTGTCACCTAATTGTGCGAAGATAAAATCTGTGGCAAGTCACCAAAACTCCACAGGATGAGATGCTATCGAAAAATTGTCAAGAATCCCAAGATATCATGAGTTCATGAGCCAAGTTTTTCCTTAGAATCGTATTTACCTGCATTGTAAAAGGTTTTAGAATCGTATTTACCTGTATTGTAAAAGGTCCACTGTTGGAGTCGATGAACCTAGCGTTGCAAAAGAAAATCTTGTACAAGCATGTAATCAAAAGAAGGGTCTGTCCCGCATTACCAAGCATATCATGAAAGTTTTAGTTGCTTGCAAATCTTGTGCATTAATCTTGCATCTTAGTAGAAACTCACCATGATAAATACCTGACCAAGGGTGCATAGCCAAATTTTTCTAAAAATGATAGGTGCATGTTAAATAATAAGGACATAAACTAACTTGATTTTGGTGTTATTGTCAAATGCACCCCATTTCTTTAAACTCCTATTCTTTCCTAGGATCAAAAGATTGCTAAACAGAAACAGTCCAAGCTATCACCAAGTTGTGATCCCATCATCACTAGGTCTTGTGCAAGAGAGATGTCTACCAGTGGGCCTTCGACTCCCGAAGTGAGTCCTGTCGAGTTCATTAAGATGAAAGAGTAAATGTCAGAATTGATACGCATGGTGCAACAGCTAGTTATAGGAGGAGGACAAAACTCTTCCAGTCATAGTCAAGGAGGTCCCCAAATTGAGAATGAAAATCAGCCCCCACTAGAATAGGATCACGGCCACAATATACTGCCTCAGGGCATTGACCATGAAACAGATCCTTCTAAGAACAAAAACTACAAATCTTGGAGTCAAGAGCCAAGTGGAAACTCTAGCTGAGAAGCTTTGTATCATGGAGGCTCCGGTGTCCATGGAAGTGTTGATCTAGATAGTTTGACCAACTTCCCTCAAGTCGTTATGCCTCCCAAGTTTGAGGCACCAGAGTTCGTCAAGTATGATGGTACGGGAGACCCTTGCGTGCACTTGCACATGTTCTATAGGAAGATGGCTCCCTGTGGGGATAATCACTCTCTGCTTTGCTAGATTTTCTTTGATAGTTTGACCGGCCCCACGGCCACATGGTATGCAAGATTAGAAAAGACCTCTAGCTTGAGGGAAATGGCCAACACTTTCTTGGAATACTCCAGGTTCAACATCGAGATAGCTCTCGACCATAAGGTCTTTATGAGAATAGAGAAGAAGAGTGGGGAATCTTTCAGAGAATATGCTTAGAGGTGGCATGAGCTAGCAGCCTAATTGCAACCCCCTATGATGGAAAATGAGATAATCAAATGGTTGATTGACAACCTTAATCCTCCTTACTATGAGAAGATGATCAGCACCCAAGTCACTCATTTTGCTAGCCTCCCACTCATTTTGCTAGCCTTATCCCTATTGGAGAACGTATTGATGAGGGTATTAGGAGCAAGAAGATCATGGATCCTGAGTCTTTGAGTTCCATGGTCGAACAACAGGTTAAGAAAATGATTGGCTGCAAACTAAGGAAGCCGATGTTTATATGGTTGACAATGCATCAAAAAGGCCTAGGGGTATTACTTTTGCTTATGCAACCCCAGTTGCTAGACCTTATTAGCAACAGGTTTAGTCTACTTAAGCACCTAACCAAGCCTTTAATCAGAGAGGGAGGTCAGACCCACCTCGTCCCCTAAAGAGGGAAAACTGGAAGTACACTCCGTTACCCATGCCCATGGTAGATCTGTATGCTTACTTACTGGAAAGGAAGTTAGTGACCCATATGTTTTCTAGGCCAAGAGAAGGCCCTCCATCACCTGGTTTTGATCCGTCCAAGAAGTGTGAACACCATTATAGGGCTGAGGGGCATACTCTGGAAAAATGTTACCATTTAAGGGACCATGTCTAGGATCTCATAGACAACAAGTTGATACAGTTCGATAATGAATATCATCACCATCCTTTTGCCTCTCCATTAGGAAGGGAATGTGAATGCCATCATTACAGTGGAAGAAAGGGTTCCACTCCTTACCATCATTCCCATGGAAGGCCATGCTTTGAGCCTTGGTCCAAGAGAGCTACCTTAATCTTAAGGGTATGGGAACCCTTGGATTTGATTGGGAAATTTGCTTATTTTGTGATAGTGGAGACAAGCACGCCCTGTTTGATTGTAGAGTGCTCCGAGCACAGGTTCAGAGTTTGGCCAGTTGTGGTATTATCTGGATTGAAAGGGAAATTGTGTGAACAGATGATTGCATGAAAGCCAGCTTATGTCCTCCAGCTACCCAGTCAGGAACTAATTGTAATGTTGTATATGTTGGATCAAGGAAAGATTGGGACGAATATTTACTAAAATGCCTTGGTAAGGTTACTTTAGTAGTCATTGAGGAGATCATAGAATCACCTGCGGATTCAGGGTCATCAGATTCAGGAAAAGGGCAAGCCCCTCCCACCATCAAGGGATTCACTCCTCTAGTTCTTGCATTGCCTACAGTCGCAGGGCTAGCTTCATCATTAGTTCATGAGGGAACGGCCATTGCCATTCGAGGTTTTGATCCTTTTATTCTACCAAAATCGACCTCAAGAATCTCTGGGGCATCCAGCTCAAAAGCCCTTGAAGCCATTCTGCCAAGTCTGGTGGTCATTAATTTGAAAATGTTTTCCATAACGCCTAATTTGCAAACTCAGGAGGGTGTTATCATTCACACGCCGAAGCCATTCCCTTATGAGGACAACCATCGTGTCCCTTGAAAATACGATGTGTCCTTGATCTCTACTCGAACCAGAAAAGAGGAGGTCTGCTCCAATATCTCTTCAGATCTATCTGGGCTTACTAGGAGTGGCTATTGCTATACCCCTAAGGAGCTAGAAAAGAGAAGGAAAGAGATTGGCAAGAATACAACGGAACTTGTCAGGAATAGGATCACAACCAAAGAAGCTGAGGAATTCTTGAAAATTATCAAAAACTCAGAGTACAGTGCGATTTAGCAGCTAAACAAGTCACTAGCTCAAATTTCCATCTTGGCGCTATTGCTATCCTCCGACATCCACCGTGAGGCTCTCTTGAAAGTCTTGAAAAAGACATGTGTGTTGGGGTTTATGCCTTAAAATCCAATTTATTGGCATGTTATAAATTATTAAATTGTTTAATTATATGAGACTATTTATAAATGAACTAATGGGACATTATCATAGTCCTTAAGATGCATTGTATGTGATTTATGTAATTTAGTTATAGAAGATATAAATCACAAGTTCCTTGTAAACTCAAAATATAGTTTGTAGTCGGTGATGAAATTTAGCGTTTCATCTGTGAAGACTATAACACCTCAACTAAGATGGTTTGTCTTAATCATGGAAGTGGAGACTTCTAGTTGATGTGTTGATATGTCCTAAGTGTGTAAGACATGTTGAAATAGAACACTTTGAGATTAATTATTCAATTAACAATTGTCACCTGAATAATTAATCTAATGACTTCTAATTTCATAGACTCTTAATCCTGAGAGGATAGTAAACCTGATAATGAAATATAGGTTACTTTGATATATCAGGAGTGAGATCTAGTTTAACGGTAAAAACCTCAATATGTTGGGTAACCACACGTAGTGTTGAGGGAACACATATTTTGAAGATGGAATCCATAATCCAATTTTATAGAGACATGAAATATCCCCTTGATATAAGTTTAATGTGAATTGGTTATTCAGGGCCAGCCACTTTAGTAAGGAGTTACTAAAGTTTATATTTATTGAAATCCAATTTAAATAAATATGAATAACTAAAAGATTAAACCAGGTACTCAAGGATAAAATAGTTGCTTACAAAGTGATAGTTAATTATGAATTTGTTCACTATGGATATTTTATGGAAGGGTCAAATGATATCATTAGAGTCTTGGGATATAATTTATTGATAAGGCCTAGAGTGCAATTATATTTCTATAGTGGTATTAAATATAATTAATGGTAACTTTGGACTTGTCAAGAGTTGACAGATAAGCCCAAGGCTCATTGGAGTTAGAGTCTTATTTGTTCTCTTTGGTCCCATCTCAAGCCACAAACTAAAGCCCAATTGGGTTGGCCCAAAAGGCTAACCCAATTAAATAATCAGTTATTTATTTAATAAGAGTTATTAAATAAAGTAACTGTTAAGATAGTTAAATGTACGTATGATTAAAAGAAGAGAAAATAGTTCTTCTCTACAGATTTTTGGAAATTCACTTTTCCAAAGAAAAATCAATGTATAAAAGGACTGATTAAGAGACCACTCTTCTCGGGTACCATGTGGAATTGGGATGTTGATTAGAGGTATTCTCAAGTCTTGGTTTTGAATTTCATTACATAAAGGTACGCTTTCTATTCTTTGTTCTAGAAGTCAAGGTTACATGTTATCTCTCATGAATAAAGTAGATCGGTGTTTGTTGCTTCCCCTGTGTGTTTTGTATGAGATGTAAAACTAGTTTTTCCAACAGTGTGTTCCTACAGGTGTCACAAAATCTTCCTTTGAGGGTATGGTCTCAGTGGTGTTGGCCACCAACCATATTTCCTTCACAGATGGTGAGCTACCACTAGAGGGTAGAGAGCATACTTTGCCCAAGCACCTTATGGTGAAGTGTGAAGATATGATCTTCTCCAGAGTACTAATTGACAATGGATCAGCCCTAAATGTTTGCTTGATGTCTACCATAGAGCATTTGAATGTGGATACCTCTCTTATCTGCCCTACCACTATGATCATTAGAGCCTTTGATGACACTCTTTGGGAGGTGCAAGGCGAGATTAAATTAGCAATTGGAATTGGCCCTAGGTCTTTTATGGTTAACTTCCAAGTCATCAAGGTAAATTCCCCATATAATATGCTCCAAGGGAGGCCCTGGTTGCATGCGGCAGGTGTAATTGTTTCTACCCTTCACCGAAGGCTTAATTTCCCCTTTGAGGATTAGATGATAACTGTTATGGCTGAAGAGCCCCCAACCATCTTCAAGTAGACTTCTATCCCCTACATTAGTGCTAATGCCTTTCCAGGGGCAACTTTCCACAGTTTCAAGCTAGTCTCCATGATTTCCAAAGCTTTGGAACTCGCATCAACATGGCTCTTCACTACTTTAATGGCTACCAAGGAGATGCTCAAATTTGGCTATCAGTTAGGCCAAGGCCTCGATGCCGTAGGACGTGGCCGTACGCTTCCCCATCACACTACTACCAAGTCAATTAAAAGTTGTAGTTCCTAATCTATAGCGTGTAAACTAGCAGCCGTGCCCTAGGCTTACATTCCATCTCGAGGTTAAATAGCAGCCGCACCGTATGCCTCGCCATCACACAGCTACCAAGTTTCTCAAATGTTCAAGTTCCTAATCTATATTGGGTAAATTCACAGCCACGGCTTAGGCTCACATTCCATCTTGAGGTAAAATGTTGGCCGCACTGTACGCCTCGCCATCACCCAGCTACCTAGTCACTAAAAAATTCAAGTTTCTGATCTGTAGTGGGTAAACTTGTAGTCGTGCCCTAGGCTCACATTCCATCTTGGGGTTAAATAGCGACAGTGCTATACGCCTCGCTATCACATAGCTACCAAGTCACATAAAAGTTCAAGTTCCTGAACTACCATGGGTAAAATAGCGATCGTGCTGTAGGCTCACATTCCATCTTGAAGTTAAATAGTGGTTGCATCGTACGCCTCGCCACTAGGCAGTTACGAAGTCACTCAAAAGTTAAAGCTCCAAATCTAGACCGCGCTCTAGCTCACATTTCATCTCGAGGTTAAATAACAGCTGCACCGTACGCCTTGCCATTACATAGCTACCAAGTCATTGAAAAGTTCAAGTTCCTGATCTACGGTGGGTAAACTACTGGCCGCGCCCTAAGCTTACATTCCATCTTGAGGTTAAATAGTGGCCGCACCATACGACTTGCAATCCTAGAGCTATCAAGTCACCAAAATGTTTAAGTTTACAGTGGGTAAAGTAGCAGCCAAGCACTAGGCTCACATTCTAACTTGAAGTTAAATAGCGGCCACGTCGTATGCCTCGCCACCACACAGCAACCAAGTTACCTAACTGAGCACTTCTCTGCGACTAATAGGAGAATGCTTGGGATCTCAAAAAGGGATCCAGGGAAGGAAGAGAGGGTACTATGTCCTAGAAGGATAGAGGAATATCTTGATCAAAACCGAATTGCCAAAGTACCCAATGCGCTAAGTAACGAGTATACTTGGGGCCACTCGAAGAGGGCACGGGAAGCTAGGAGGGGCTAATGCAGGCTAGGTAGGCTAAACTACCTTCATCACCATGGCGTAAATCAAAAGTGTTTCCTGTAGAAGTAAGGAAAGAAGACAACACAGAATCACAAGCAAAACCAGGGCTGAACTCCCGGGGAGAATGCCAATGTAAATGTCCTACTTGATCAAACAACTCAATCAAGTTAAGGCTGCCACCTTTCAGGCTGAGCCAACGAAAGATAATAGGGTGACTATCGGTTGAACTACCTCAAAGACCTTTAACCACATCAGGGGATCCCTGAAACTTGTCTTTCACAAACTTCAAATTCCTACACTTTGCTAAAGTGGCCGAAGAACGGTCTCACGTAAATACCTAGAGGATGGCGCAATGAAGAGAAGAAGTGATAACATAACAAGAGTCGCTCTCGGCTTCATCTCCATGAAGCTGACCTAGTTGAGAGTAGACATGGCCCAATAACATGGGGGCTAGAGGATACTAAGCACCCCGGGCCAACCTAATTACCAACAGAAAGAAAGTAGACTTGATCCCATACCTAGGGAACTCATTGAACAGAAACTTGCTAAGCCAGAATGCAAGGAACCCTGCTTGCCTAACTTCCTTGTCTTTCTCGCGCAAAAGGTTCATAACCCACCTACCCATCCTTACTGACTTCCCACCAGGAGAAGTGGTATGCCCACCAAAATGGTTAAATAACTTATCTTCTATCTTGAGATCCTCTTCAGAAAGGGCAATATCAAAAGGATTTTCATCCCCAAACACCAGGAGAAGGAAGTTGTTGACTACATCCTCTAGGGTGATCGTTAGCTCACCAACAAAGAAGAAAAAAGTGTGAAGAGAAGGGCACCAACGGCGTACTAGATTCCTAAGGCCCTTAAAGTCTTTGAAACCCTCAAGATTCCTGGAGATTGCTACTGCTTTCAGAATCCTGGCGTGCTCCAGATGACTCACAAACTCCTCGTCAGCAAGTTCCTTATCCACCCAGATGGGCCAGCTTTGGATCTTCCTCGCAACAAAATAAAAAAAGATGGGAACTGCCTTTCGAAGTCCCCGCCTGATCTGGAGATCAAAAATCTCTCTAGGGTCTAGGACCTGAGTGAACCTAGCAAAACCTGCTTAACCAGAAAATACCCAAAAGTGAGGAGATGGAGAGGCCTCACCATAGGACACCTGAGGAAAGAATAGACTAAGGGTGTACCAGGGGTCTCGTAAAGCAAGGGTGGAGCGCCTAGTGACCTCATGAGACTTGCCCTGCGCAGAATTAGAGGAGCCTTCAACCTTAGAAGGGCTGGGAGTGCGCTCTCTTCTTTTTCAAAAAGAGGAGGAGGCCATTTGAGTAATGGGTATGTCAGTAAATAAGGAGAGTTGAAGGATGGAGAAAGAAAAGAGTAGCAGACTGATTGAAAGGGAGAGAAGAGATTTGGGAACGGAAGATTTAGGAAAGCAAAGAGAGAATGTGAAGTGCCTGCAATAAAGACGCAAAGAACAGTTGGAGAAGACAAAATGTGGAAAGACGCGCCAGTTGCCAAAATATTTAATTTAAAGGGGGAAGAGTCATTAGCAGTTATTAATGGGAGTTACGGGGAAAGTAAAAGTGGGTGGAGGAATTTTTTACTTCATAACTCAACTGCCACATCCCACATAAAGGGGGGAAGTTACAAAAAAAAAAGAGAGATCAGGATCCCTGAAGAAGGATCTAGATAGTAGGATCTTATAGAAACTCAACTACTCACGCGTGGGATGCAAGCAACCTACGAGCTCAGCGGGCTAAATGTTGAGGTTCAAAAAAATCACAGTCTAAGGTCCAAGGAAATAATACATTGGGCTGAATTCCATGAGAAATAGAATTAGAGAAATAAAAAAGTTGATCTCATATAATGAAGAGAAAAGAAGAAAGAAAAGGAGAAAAGGGTGAGGGGCCCAAAGAGTTGGGATCCAAAAAGCCCACGAAGCAAAAAGAAAGACCCAAGATTAGTATGCCAAAAGAAGCCTAGTAAGAGGAATTGGGCCGGGATCCCCGAGACTGCCAGGAGGCCGGGATCCCTGGGATACACAACGTAACCTAGATAGGATAGAAACAGCTCAAAGAAAAGCACTATGGAACACGAAATACGAAGGACAGATAGGTCCGTCTTAAATGCCCACTAATGCAGTGAAGGATTCGAAGGTATAAAGCAACCATTCATGAGCAAAGGGGCAGTATCTCAAGGAACCTAGAATGAGGAATTATAAGCGGAAGTGGTTGGAAGGAAACTTTCAACCCAGCAGTAAAAGATTTCAACTACTTGGGAAAAATTACAGGAGAAGAAGGCAGGCAAAAAAACTGAAAAGATGAAAAGGGTCAATAGCTAAGGTCAGCAACCTGAGGGGAGTTCCAGAATAGAAAGTCAGCAAGAGGCTTCCAACTTAGCAGCACCAAAAGGAGAAAATTATAAAGAAGAAGGAAAGGACTAGCCCTTTGGGTAACTGACACAGCATGAGCTTTAGTACCCAGGGAGGGGTAAAAGAGAGAAATCACTGGTACCTCGGAGCCCTAGAGTCACACTATAAAAGGAAGAAGCAACCAACGTTAAAGGGGGTGGTAAGAACATCATAACAGAATCACCGAAAGAACTCTGTTAAATTTAAGGAAAACAGAGGAATATCCCTCGGTATCCTAGAAATATCCACTATAACACATACTTGGACTCAAAAGGTTTAAAACTTTACAAGTCTTAGAGGTTCAGATAGCCATTAAAGTTTGTAATTTTTTAGCATATCTGAACCTTGTATCACGTCTTAGTGAGCACACTGTAACCATAATCATAATCAAAGAAAAATTAAGAAAGTGTCTCTCATTAATACGAGGACCCCTATCCACTGTTTTATGCATTTCTTGATTATTTTACATTCCTTTGTTGTTTATTTGTTATTCAATACAGATATTCTCGATTGTTAGTTTATTTGTGATGCAGGAAATTTGCTCTGTGCACCACTTGGTTCTTAAACAGCCCCTTTAGCTGCGGTGAACCAAGCCCAGTCCACCAAACCATAATCATCTTGGCCCAGGATCCTTGGGCTCAGGTGCTAAAGAAAATAGGCACTCTCACAAGGTTAAATAGTGGCTACGCCGTACGTCTCGCCATTACACAGCTACTAAGTCACCTAAATGTTCAAGTTCCTGATCTACAGTGGGTAAATTAGTGGCTGTGCCCCAGCCTCACATTCCCATTTGATTTTAAATAGCGGCCGTGCCGTATGCCTTCCTATCACGCTACTACCAAGTCACTCAAAAGTTCAAGTTCTTGATCTACAGCGGGTAAACTAGTAGCCGTGCCCTAGGCTCACATTCCTCTAAGGGTTAAATAGCGGCAGCGCCGTGCACCTCGCCATCACATAGCTACCAAGTCACATAAAAGTTCAAGTTCCTAATCTACTATGGGTAAACTAAAGGCCATTCCCCAGGCTCACATTCCATCTTGAGGTTTAATAGCGGCCGCGTCGTACACCTCGCCATCACACAACTACTGAGTCACTTAAAAGTTCAAGTTTCTGATCTACAGTGGGTAAACTAGTCGCCGTGCCCTAGGATCACGTTCCATCTTAATTTTAATTACCAGCTGTTCCGTACTCCCCCTATCACACTACTACTAAGTTGCTCAAAAGTTCAAGTTCCTGATCTACAGCGAGTAAACTAGCAGACATGCCCCTGGCTCACATTCCATCTAGGGGTTAAATAGTGGTAGCGCCGTACGCCTTGCCATCACATACCTACCAAGTCACATAAAAGTTCAAGTTCCTGATCTACAGTGGGTAAACTAGTGACCGTGCCCTAGGTTCACATTCCATTGTGAGGTTAAATAGTGGCCGTGCCGTACGCCTCACCTTCACACAGTTACTAAGTCACCTAAAAGTTCAAGTTTCTCATCTATAATGGGTAAACTAGTCGCTGCGCCCTAGGCTCATGCTCCATCTTGATTTTAATTACCAGCTGTTCCGTACTCACCCTATCACACTATTATCAAGTCACTCAAAAGTTCAAGTTCTTGATCTACAGCGGGTAAACTAGCAGCTGCGCCCTAGGCTCACATTCCATCTCGAGGTTGAATAGCGGCTACACTATCCCCCTCACTATCCATGTCTACAGTGGGTAAACTAGTGGCCATACCTTAGGCTTATATTCCATCTTACAGTTAAATAGCAGTCGCACCGTATGAAACTACCGAGGGTAAACTACCGATTGCGCCCTTGGCTTACATTCCCTCTTGAGGTTAAATAGTGGCCGTGTCGTATGCCTCGCCATCACACAGCTACTAAGTCACCTAAATGTTCAAGTTCTTGATCTACTGTGGGTAAACTAGAGGCCGTGCCCCAGCCTTACGTTCCATCTTGATTTTAAATAGCGGTCGTGCTGTACGCCTCCCTATCTACTACCAAGCCATTCAAAAGTTCGAGTTCCTGATCTACAGCGGGTAAACTAGCAGTCGTGCCCTAGGCTCACATTCCATCTAAGGGTTAAATAGCAGCAGCGCTGTGTGCCTTGCCATCACATAGCTACCAAGTCACATAAAAGTTCAAGTTCCTAATCTACAGTGGGTAAACTAGCGGCCACGCCGTAGGCTCATGTTCCATTTTGATTTTAATAATGGCCATTTCGTACGCCCTACATCACACTACTACCTAGTAACTCGAAAGTACAAGTTCCTAATCTATAGCGGTAAATTAGCAGCCACTCCCTAGGTTCACATTCCATCTCTAGGGTAAATTATGGCCGCACTGTCCACCTCACTATTGCACAACTACCAAGTAGCTCAAAAGTTCAGGTTCATGGTCTATAGTGGGTAAACTAGCAGCCACACCCAAGGCTCACATTCCATCTTGAGGTTAAATAGCGGCCGTGTCATACGCCTCACCATCACACAACTACAAAGTCACTCAAAATTTCAAATTCTTGATCTACAGTGGCTAAACTAGTGCCCGTGCCCTAGGCTCATATTTCATCTCGAGGTTAAATAATGGCCGCGCTGTATGCCTCGCCATCACCCAGCTACCAAGTAACCAAAAAGTTCAAGTTCCTGATCAACAATGGGTAAACTAGCGGTCGCGCCCTTGTCTCACATTCCCTCTTGATGTTAAATAGAAGCCACGTCATACGCCTCGCCATTACACAACTACTAAGTTAACTAATTGTTTAAGTTCTTGATCTACAGTGGGTAAACTAGCGGTAGTGCCCCAGCCCCACGCTCCATCTTGTTTTTAAAATAGCAATAGGGTTGTATGCCTCCCCATCACACTACTACCAAGTCACTAAAAAGTTTAAGTTCTCGATCTACAGTGGGTAAACTAGCAGCCACGCCCTAGACTGACATTCCATCTCCAGGTTAAATAGCGGCCGCGCCATACGCCTAGCTTTCACACAGCGACCAAGTCTCTAAAATGTTTAAGTTCCTAATCTATATTGGGTAAACTGGCAGCCGCAACATAGGCTCACATTCCATCTTGAGGTAAAATGGTGGTCCCGCTGTACACCTCATCATCACCCAGCTACCTAGTCACCAAAAATGTTCCGGATCTACAGTGGGTAAACTTGTAGCCATGCCTAGGCTCACATTCCATCTTGGGGTTAAATAGCGGCAGCATCGCACGCCTCGCTATCACATAGCTACCAAGTCACACAAAAGTTCAAGTTCATAATCTACAATGGGTAAACAAGCGGCAGTGCCCTAGGCTCACATTTCATCTTGAAGTAAAATAGCGGCCGCGCCGTATGCCTCGCCATCATGTAGTTATGAAGTCACTCAAAAGTTAAAGTTCCATATCTAGACTATGCCCTAGGCTCACATTCCAACTCGAGGTTAAATAACAGCTGCACCGTATGCCTCGCCATTACACAGCTACCAAGTCACTCAAAAGTTCAAGTTCCTGATCTATGATGGGTAAACTAGTGGCTGTGCCCTAAGCTCACATTACATCTTAACGTTAAATAGAGGTTGTGCTGTATGCCTCACCATCACCTGGCTAGCAAATCACCAAAAAGTTTAAGTTGCTAATCTATGGTGGGTAAACTCATGGCCGCGCCGTATGCCTCGCCATCTCATAGCTACCAAGTCACTCAAAATTTCAAGATCCTGACCTACAGTGGCTAAACTAGTGGCCGTGCCCTAGGCTCATGTTCCTTCTCAAGGTTAAATAACGGCCGCGCCATACGCCTCGGCATCACTCAGCTTCCAAGTAACCAAAATGTTCAAGTTTCGGATCTACAGTGGGTAAACTAGTAGCCGCGCCCTAGGCTCACATTCCAACTTGGGTTTAAATAGCAGCAGCACCGTGCGCCTCACCATCACACAGCTACTGAGTTACATAAAAGTTCAAGTTCTTGATCTACAGCGGGTAAACTAGCGGCCGTGCCATACGCCTCGCCATCACGTAGTTACGAAGTCACTTAAAAGTTAAAGTTCCTTTTCTAGACTGCGCCCCAGGCTCATATTCCATCTAGAGGTTAAATAACAGCTGCGCCGTGCATCTTTCCATTACAAAACTACCAAGTCACTCAAAAGTTCATGTTTCTGATCTATGGTGGGTAAACTAGTGGTTGCACCTTAGGCTCACATAACATCTTGAGGTTGAATAGTGGTTGCACTGTATGACTTGCAATCCTAGAGCTACCAAGACCCCAAAAAGTTGAAGTTCCTGATCTAGAGTGAGTAAACTAGTGGCCACGCCTTGGGCTCACGATCCATCCTGATTTTAAATAACGGCCGTGCCATACGCCTCCCCATCAAACTATTACCAAGTCACACATTCCATCTTGAGGTTAAATAATGGGTAAACTAGTAGCCGTGCCCTAGGCACACATTCCATCTTAAGGTTAAATAGCGGTAGCACAGTACGCCTCGCCAACACACAGCTACCAAGTCACAGAAAAGTTTAAGTTCTTGATCTACAGTGGGTAAACTAGCGGCCGTGCCCTAGGCTCACATTCCATCTTGAAGTTAAATAGCGGCCACTTTGTATGCCTCGCTTTCACGCAGTTACGATGTCACTCAAAAGTTGAAATTCAATATCTAGACCGCGTCCAAGGCTCACATTCCATCTTGAGGTTAAATAACAGCTGCGTAGCGCACCTCGCCATTAGATAGCTACCAAGTCACTCAATAGTTTAAGTTCCTGATCTACTGTGGGTAAACTAGGGTTGTGCCCTAGGCTCACATTCCATCTTGAGGATGGATAGTGGCCGTATTGTACGATTCGCAATCCTAGAGCTACCAAGTCCCTAAAAAGTTCAAGTTCCTGATCTACAATGAGTAAACTAGAGGTTGCGCCCTAGGCACAGATTTCATCTTGAGGTTAAATTGCGGCAACGCCGTATGCCTCGCCATCACACAGCTACTAAGTCACTTAGAATTTCAAATTCCTGATTTATAGTGGCTAAACTAGCGGCCGTGCCATAGGCTCATATTCCATCTCGAGGTTAAATAACGGCCGCGTCGTATGTCTCGCCATCACCCAGCTACCAAGTCATTAAAAAGTTCAAGTTCCTGATCTACAGAGGGTAAACTAGCGGCCGCGATCTTGGCTAACATTCCATTTTATGGTTAAATAGCGGCCGTGCCGTACGCCTCGCCATCACATAGCTACTAAGTAACCTAAAAGTTCAAGTTTCTGTTCTACAGTGGGTAAACTAGTGGCCACGCCCTAGGCTCAAGTTCCATCTTGATTTTAACTACCGGTCATTTTGTACGTCCCCCATCACACTACTACCAAGTAACTCAAAAGTTCAAGTTTCTGATTTGCAATGGGTAAACTAGCAGTTGCGCCCAAGGCTCACATTCCATCTCGATGTTAAATAGTGGCCGCACTGTCCAACTCACTACCATACAGCTACCAAGTAGCTCAAAATTTCAAGTTCCTAGTCTACAATGGGTAAACTGGCTGCCACGCCCTAGGCTCACATTCCACTTTGAGGTTAAATAGCAGCCACACTGTACGCCTCACCAACACACAGCTACAAAGTCACTTAAAATTTTAAATTCCTAATCTACAGTGGCTAAACAAGTGGCCGTGCCCAAGGTTCATGTTTCGCCTCGATGTTAAATAACGGTTGCATTGTACACCTCGCCATCACCCAGCTACTAAGTCACCAAAAGTTCAAGTTCCTGATCTATTATGGGTAAACTACCGGCCGCACCCTTGGCTCACATTCCCTCTTAAGGTTAAATAGTGGCCCTACCGTACGCCTCCCCATCACACTCCAAGTCACTCAAAAGTTCAAGTTCTTGATCTACCAAGTCACCAAAATGTTCCTCAATGCTGGTTGCGCCGTACACCTCACCATCACCTAGCTACCTAGTCACCAAAAATTTCAAGTTCCTGATCTACAGTGGGTAAACTAGTAGCCGCGCCTTAGGCTCACTTTCCATCTTGGGGTTAAATAACGGCAGCATCGTACGCCTCGCCATCACACTACTACAAAGTCACCTAAATGTTTAAGTTGCTGATCTATAGTGGGTAAACTAACGGCCACGCCCCATCCTCACGTTCCATTTTGATTTTAAATAGCGACCGTGCCGTACGCCTCCCCATCACACTACTACCAAGTCACTCAAAAGTTCAAGTTCTTGATCTACCAAGTCACCAAAAAGTTCCTCAATGGTGGCCGCGCCGTACACCTCACCATCACCCAGCTACCAAGTCACCAAAAATTTCAAGTTCCTGATCTACTATGGGTAAACTAGTAACTGCGCCCTAGGCTCACTTTCCGTCTTGGGGTAAAATAACAACAGCACCGTACACCTCGCCATCGCATAGCTACCAAGTTACACAAAAGTTCTAGTTCCTGATCTACAGTGGGTAAACTCGTGGCAGTGCCCTAGGCTCATATTCCATCTTGAGGTTAAATAGTGGTAGCACTGTATGCCTCGCCAACACACAACTACCAAGTCACAAAAAAGTTCAAGTTCCTAATCTACAGTGGGTAAACTAGCGGCCGTGCCCTAGGGTCACATTCCATCTTAAGGTTAAATAGTGGTCGCACTGTACGCCTCACCAACACACAGCTACAAAGTCACTTAAAATTTTAAATTCCTAATCTACAGTGGCTAAACTAGCGGCCGTGCCCTAGGCTCATATTTCGTCTTGATGTTAAATAATGGTTACACCGTATATCTCAACATCACCCAGCTACTAAGTCACCAAAAGTTCAAGTTCTTGATCTATTGTGGGTAAACTATCGGCCGCACCCTTGGCTCACATTCCCTCTTAAGGTTAAATAATGGCCTTGCCGTACACATCCCCATCACACTACTACCAAGTCACTCAAAAGTTCAAGTTCCTGATCTACCAAGTCACCAAAATGTTCCTTAATGCTGGCTGCACCGTACACCTCACCATCACCTAGCTACCTAGTCACCAAAAATTTCAAGTTCCTGATCTACAGTGGGTAAACTAGTAGCCGCGCCCTAGGCTCACTTTCCATCTTGGGGTTAAATAACGGTAGCACCGTACGCCTCGCCATCACACTACTACAAAGTCACCTAAATGTTCAAGTTACTGATCTACAGTGGGTAAACTAGCGGCCGTGCCCCAGCCTCACGTTCCATCTTGATTTTAAATAGCGACTGTGCTGTACGCCTCCCTATCACACTACTACCAAGTCACTCAAAAGTTCAAGTTCCTAATCTACCAAGTCACCAAAATGTTCCTCAATGCTGGCCGCGCCGTACACCTCACCATCACCTAGCTACCTCGTCACCAAAAATTTCAAGTTCCTGACCTACAGTGGGTAAACTAGTAGCCGCGCCCTAGGCTCACTTTCCATCTTGGGGTTAAATAATGGCAGCACCGTACGCCTCGCCATCACACTACTACAAAGTCACCTAAATGTTCAAGTTACTGATCTACAGTGGGTAAACTAGCAGCCGTGCCCTAGCCTTACGTTCCATCTTGATTTTAAATAGCGACCGTGCCGTACGCCTCCCCATCACACTACTACCAAGTCACTCAAAAGTTCAAGTTCTTGATCTACCAAGTCACCAAAAAGTTCCTCAATGGTGGCCGCGCCGTACACCTCACCATCACACAGTTACCAAGTCACCAAAAATTTCAAGTTCTTGATCTATAGGGGGTAAACTAGTAACCTCGCCCTAGGCTCACTTTCTATCTTTGGGTTAAATAACGACAGCGTCGTACGCCTCGCCATCGCATAGCTACCAAGTCACACAAAAGTTCAAGTTCCTGAACTACAATGGGTAAACTTGCGGCCATGCCCTTGGCTCACATTACTTGTTGAGGTTAAATAGCGGCCGCACCGTATGCCTCGCCATCACGCAGTTACAATGTCACTCAAAAGTTAAAGTTCCTTATCTAGACCACGCCCCAGGCTTACATTCCATCTCGAGGTTCAATAACAGCTGCGCCATGCGCCTCACCATTACACAACTACCATGTCACTCCAAAGTTCAAGTTCCAGATCTACGGTGAGCAAACTAACGGCTGCGCCCTAGGCTCATATTCCATCTTAAGATTAATTATGGCCACACCGAACGACTCGCAATCCTACAGCTACCAAGTTAACTAAAAGTTCAAGTTCCTGATCTACAGTGGGTAAACTAGCGGCCGCACCCTAGGCTCACATTCCATCTTGAGGTTAAATAACTGCCCCGTTGCACGCCTCACCATTACACAACTACCAAGTCACTTAAAAGTTCAAATTCCTGATCTACGGTGGGTAAACTAGCCACTATGCCCTAGGCTCACATACCATCTTGAAGTTAAATAGCGGCCTCATCGTACGACTTGCAATCACAGAGCTACCAAGTCACCTAAAAGTTCAAGTTCTAGATCTACAGTGGGTTAACTAGTGGTTGCGCTCGAGGCCCACATTCCATTTTGAGGTTATATAGTGGCTACACTGTACTACTCGCAATCACAGAGCTACCAATTTACCCAAAAGTTCAACCTCCTGATCTACAGTAGGTAAACTAGTGGCCGCACACTAGGCTCAGATTCCATCTTGAGTTTAAGCAGTGGCCGCGCTGTACGCCTTTTTGTCACACAGCTACCAAGTCACCAAAAAGTTCGAGTTCCTGATCCACGGTGGGTAAACTAGCAATCGCGCCTTATGCTCACATTCCATCTTGAGGTTAAATGTTAGCCGCGCCGCACGCCTCACCATACCACAGCTACCAAGTCACCAAAAAGTTCAAGTTCTTGATCTACAATGGGTAAACTAGCGGACGCACCTTAGGCTCGCATTCCACCTTGGGTTTAAATAGCAGCGCTCCCTACGCCTCGATATCACATAGCTACCAAGCCACTCAAAAGTTCAAGTTCCTAATCTACAGTGGGTAAACTAGCGGCCGTGCCCTAGGCTCACATTCCATATTAAGTTTAAATACTAGTCGCTCCGTACGCCTCCCCCATCACACAACTACCAAGTCACTTAAAAGTTCAAGTTCTTAAACAAATGCGGGTAAACTAGCAGCTGCGCCCTAAGCTCACATTCCATCTCGAGGTTAAGTAGTGGCCGCTCTGTCCGCTTCACTAACACACAGCTACCAAGTAGCTCAAAAGTTCAAGTTCCTGATCTACAGTGGGAAAACTAACAGCCATGCCTTAGGCTCCCATTCCGTCTTGAGGTTAAATAGTGGCCACGCCAGACGCCTCTCCATCACACAGCTATCAAGTCACCCAAAATTTCAAGTTCCTGATCCACAGTGCATAAATTAGTGATAGTGCCACAGGCTCACATTCCACCTTGAAGTTAAATAATGGCTACACCGTAGGCCTTGCCATCACACTACTACCGAGTTCCCAGAAAGTTCATATTCTTGATCTACAGTGGGTAAACTAGCCGTCGCGCCCTAGGTTCACATTCCATCTTGATTTTAAATAGCGGCGGTGATGCACGATTCCCCATCACATAGCTACCAAGTCACTTAAAAGTTCATGTTCCTAATCTACAGTGGGTAAACTAGCGGCTACGCCTTTGGCTCACATTCCATCTTGAGGTCAAATAGTGGCCTCGTCGTACACCTCACCATTACATAGCTACCAAGTCACCAAAAAGTTCAAGTACCTGATCTACGGTGGGTAAACTAGCAGACGCGCCCTAGGCTCACATTCCATCTTGAGGTTAAATAGTTGCTGCATCGTACACCTCGCCTTCATATAGCCACCAAGTCACCTAAAAGTTGAAGTTCCTGATCTACAATAGGTAAACTAGCAGCCGTACCCTAGGCTCATATTCCACCTTAAAGTTAAATAGCGGCTGCGCCGTACTTCTTGCCATTACACAATTACGAAGTCACTCAAAAGTTAATGTTCCTTATCTACACCGCATCCTAGGCTCACCTTCCATCTTGAGGTTAAATAACAGTTGCGCCATACGCCTCACCATTACACACCAACTATGTCACTCAAAAGTTCAAGTTCCTAATCTATAATAGGTAAACTAGTGGCTGTGTCCTAGGCTCATACTCCATCTCAAGGTTAAATAATAGCAGAACCGTATGCCTCGCCATCACCCAACTACTAAGTCACCAAAAAGTTTAAGTTCCTAATCTACAGTGGGTAAACTAGCGGTTGTGCCCTTGACTCATATTCCAACTTAAGGTTAAATAGCGACCGTGCGGTACGCCTCGCCATCACACAGCTACTAAGTCACCAAAAAGTTCAAGTGCTAGATCTACAGTGGGTAAACTAGTGGCCATGCCCTAGCCTCACTTTCCATCTTGATTTTAAATAGCAACCGTGCCGTACTCCTCCCCATCACACAAAAGTTCAAGTTCCTGATTTATAACGGGTAAACTAGCAACCGCGCCCTACTCTCACATTCTATCTCGAGGTTAAACAGTGGCCGCGTTGTACACCTCACCATCACACAGCTACCAAGTCTCTGAAATGTTCAAGTTCCTAATCTATATAAGGTAAACTGGCAGCCGTGGCTTAGACTCACGTTCCACCTTGTGGTAAAATGGTGGCCATGTCGTACACCTCGCCATCACCCAGCTACCAAGTCAACAAAAAGTTCAAGTTCCAGATCTACACTGGGTAAACTAGTAGCCACTCCCAGGCTCACATTCCATCTTGGGATTAAATAGCGGCAGCGCCATACACCTAGCCATCACACAACTACCAAGTCACTCAAAAGTTCAAGTTCCTAATCTACAGTGGGTAAACAAGCGGCTATGCCCTGGGTTCACATTCCATCTTGAGGTTAAATAGTGGCCGCATCGTATGACTCGCCATCACCTAGCTACGAAGTCACCACAAACTTCAAGTATCGGATCTACAGTAGGTAAACTAGCGGCCGCACCCTTGGCTCACATTCCATCTTGAGGTTAAATAGCGGCCGTGCCATACGCCTCGCCATCACACAGCTGCTAAGTCATCTAAAAGGTCAAGTTTCTGATCTATAATGGGTAAACTAGTGGTCGCGCACTAGCCTCATGTTCCATCTTGATTATAAATAGCGGCCGAGCCGTATGCCTCCCCATCACACTACTACCAAGTCACTCAAAAGTTCAAGTTTCTGATTTACAGTGGGTAAACTAGTAGCCGGGCCCTAAGCTCACATTCCATCTTGAGGTTAAATAGTGGTTGCGCCATACACCTTACCATCACATAGCTACCAAGTCTCTCAAATGTTCAAGTTCCTAATCTATATTGGTTAAACTGGCAGTCATGGCTTAGGCTCACTTTCCATCTTGAGGTAAAATGGTGGCTGCATCGTACGCCTCGCCATTACCCAACTACCAAGTCACCAAAAAGTTCAAGTTCCTGATTTACAGTGGGTAAACTAGTAGCTGCGCCCCAAGCTCACATTCAATCTTGGGGTTAAATAGCGGTAGCGCCGTACACCTTGCCATCACGCAGCCACCAAGTCACTCAAAAGTTCAAGTTCTTGATCTACAGTAGGTAAACTATCGGCTGCACCCTAGGCTCACATTCCATCTTGAGGTTAAATGATGTATGACTCGCAATCCCAGAGCTACCAAGTCACCAAAAAGTTCAAGTTTCTGATCTATAGTGGGTAACTAGTGGCCGTGCCTAAGGCACACATTCTAGCTTGAAGTTAAATATCGGCCACGCCATATGGCTTGCCATCACACAACTACCAAGTTACCTAAGAGTTCAAGTTCCTGATCTATTGTGGGTAAACTAGCGACTGCACCCTCGGCTTAAATTCCATGTTAAGGTTAAATTGCGGCCTCGCCGTATGCCTTGCCATCACACAACTACCAAGTCTCTCTAAGTTCAAGTTCCTAATCTATATTGGGTAAACTGGCAGCCGTAGCTTAGGCTCACATTCCATCTTGAGGCAAAATGGTGGCCGCGCCGTACGCCTTGCCATCACCTAGCTACCAAGTCACCAAAAATTTCAAGTTATGGATCTACAGTGGGTAAACTAGTAGTTGCACCCCACGCTCACATTCCATCTTGGGGTTAAATAGCAGTAGCACCGTACGCCTCGCCATTACACTGTTACGAAGTCACTCAAAAGTTAAAGTTCCTTACACTGCGCCCAAGGCTCACATTCCATCTTGAGGTTAAATAACAGCTGCGTCGTATGCCTCGCCATTACACACGTACCAAGTCACTCAAAGTTCATGTTCCTGATCTACTGTGGGTAAACTAGTAGCCGTGGCCTAGGCTCATATTCCATCTCGAGGTTAAATAAAGGCCGTGCCGTATGCCTCGTTGTCACCCAACTACCAAGTCAGCAAAAAGTTCATGTTCATAATCTACAATGGGTAAACTAGCGGCCGCACCCTAGGCTTACATTCCACTAGATTTTAAACAGCGGTTGTGTCGTACGCCTTCCCATCACACAGCTACCAAGTCACTCAAAGTTCAAGCTCCTAATCTACAGTGGGTAAACTAGCGGCCGTGCCCTCAACTCACATTCCAACTTGAAGTTAAGTAGTGGTTGCGCCGTAGCCCTCACCATCACACAACTATCAAGTTACCAAAAATTTTATGTTCCTGATCTACAGTGGGTAAACTAGTGGCCGCACCCTAGGCTCACATTCCATCTTGATTTTAAACAGCGGTCGTGTCATACGTGTCCCCATCACACAGCTACCAAGTCACTCAAAGTTCAAGTTCCTAATTTACAATGGGTAAACTAACGGTTGCGTTCTCGACTCACATTCCATCTTGAAGTTAAATAGCGGTTGCACTGTAGGCCTCACCATCACATAGCTATCAAGTTACCAAAAAGTTAAAGTTCCTGATCTATAGTGGGTAAATTCGTGGCCGCGCCCTAGGCTTGCATTCCATCTTGATTTTAAATAATGGTCGTGCCATATGAATCCCCATCACACAGCTACCAAGTCACTCAATAGTTCAAGTTCCTGATCTACAGCAGGTAAACTAGCAGTCGCGCCCTAGGCTCACATTCCATCTCGAGGTTAAATAGCGACTATGCTATCCACCTCACTTGCACAGAGCTAAAAAGTTAAAGTTCCTAATTTATATTGGGTAAACTAGCGGCCGCGCCTTAGGCTCACATTCCATCTTGAGGTTAAATAGTGGTCGCCTTGTACGCCTTGCCATCACAGAGTTACCAAGTCACCTAAAAGTTGAAGTTCCTGATCTATAGTAGGTAAACTAGCAGCCATGTCCTAGGCTCACATTCAATCTTAAAGTTAAATAGCGGTCGTGCCATATGCCTCGACATCACACAATTACGATGTTTCTCAAAAGTTTAAGTTCCATATCTACACCGTGCCCTAGGCTCACATTCCATCTCTAGGTTAAATTAAAGTTACGTCGTATGCCTTGCCCTTACATAGTTATCAAGTCACTCAAAAGTTCAAGTTCCTGATCTATAGTGGGTAAACTAGCGGCCGTGCCCTATACTCAAATTCCATCTCAAGTTTAAATTGTGGCCGCTACATATGCCTCCCTATCTCACAGCTACTAAGTCATTCAAAAGTTGAAGTTCTTGATCTACAATGGGTAAACTAGGGGCCACGCCTTATGCTCACATTCCATCTTGAGGTTAAATGTTGGTTGTGTCGTATACCTCGCCATCACAAAGCTACCAAGTCACCAACAAGTTTAAGTTCCTAATCTACAATGGGTAAACTAGAGGCCGCACCTTAGGCTCGCATTCCCCCTTGGTTTTAAATAGTGGCACTCCCTACGCCTTGACATCACACAGCTACCAAGCCACTCAAAAGTTTAAGTTCCTGATCTACAACGAGTAGACTAACGGCTGTGCCCTTGGCTCACATTCCATCTTGAGTTTAATTACCGGCCGTTCTGAATGCCTCCCCGTCACATAACTACCAAGTCACTCCAAAATTTAAGTTCCTAATCATAAGCGAGTAAACTAGCTGTCGCGCCTTAGGCTCACCTTCCATCTCGAGGTTAAATAGCGGCCGCGCTGTACACCACACAAGCACACAACTACGAAGTAGTCAAAAGTTCATGTTACTGGTCTATAGTGGGTAAACTGGCAGCCATGCCCTGGACTCACATTCCATCTTGAGGATAAATAGTAGCCGCACCCTCGCCATCACACAGTTACCAAGTCACTTAAAAGTTCCAGTTCCTAATCTATATAGGATAAACTAACGGTCGTGCCTTAGGCTCACATTCCATCTTCATGTTAAATTGTGGCGTCATCGTATGCCTCGCCATCACCTAACTACCAAATCACCAAAAAGTTCAAGTTCCTGATCTGTGGTGGGTAAACCAGCGGCCGCGCCCTAGGCTTACATTCCATCTTAATTTTAAATAGCGGCCATGCCATACACCTCCCCATCACACAGCTACCAAGTCACTTCATAGTTCATGTTCCTAATCTACAGCGGGTAAAATAGCAGTTGTGCCCTAGGCTCACATTCCATCTCAAGGTTAAATAGTAGCCGCGCTGTCCACCTTACTAGCATACAGTTCCCATGCAGCTCAAAAGTTCAATTTCCTAATCTATATTAGGTAAACTAGCGAACACGCCTTAGGCTCACATTCCATCTCGAGGTTAAATAGTAGACGCGTTGTACGCCTCGCCATCACACAACTACCAAGCCACCTAAAAGTTGAAGTTCCTGATCTAAGTAGGTAAACTAGCAGCCGTGTCCTAGGCTCACAATAAATCTTGAAGTTAAATAACAGCTGCACCATGTGCCTTGACATCACACAGTTACGAAGTCACTCAAAAGTTAAAGTTCCTTATCTATACCGTGCCCTAGGCTCACATTCCATCTCGATGTAACATAAAAGCTGCACCGTACACCTTGCCATTACACAGCTACCAAGTCACTCAAAAGTTCAAGTTCCTAATCTACAATGGTAAACTAGCAGCCGTGCCCTAGGCTCATGTTCCATCTCGGTTAGATAACGGCCGAATCGTACGCCTTGCTATCACACAACTACGAAGTCACTCAAAAGTTCAACTTCCTGATCTACAGTGGGTAAACTAGTGACCGCGCCTTATGCTCACATTCCATCTTGAGGTTAAATGTTGGCCGCGCCATACGCCTCGCCATCATAAAGCTACCAAGTCACCAAAAAGTTTAAGTTCCTAATCTACAATGGGTAAACTAGTGGCCGCACCCTAGGCTCGCATTCCAACTTGGGTTTAAATAGTGGCACTCCCTACAGCTCGACATCACACAGCTACCAAACCACATAAAAGTTTAAGTTCTTGATCTACAGTGACTAGACTAGCAGCCATGCCCTAGGCTCACATTCCGTCTTGAGTTTAAATACTGGCCGCTACGTATGCCCCCCCCCCCCCCCCATCACATAGCTACCAAGTCATTCAAAAGTTTAAGTTCCTGATCAAAAGCGAGTAAACTAGCTACCGCATCCTAGGCTCAGATTCCAGCTCGAGGTTAAATAGCGGCCGCGCCGTACTCCTCACAAGCACACAACTACGTAGCTCAAAAGTTCAAGTTACTGGTCTGTAGTGGGTAAACTGGTGGCCACGCCCTAGTCTCACATTCCATCTTGAGGATAAATAGCAGTCACACCTTTGCCATCACACAGTTACCAAGTCACTCAAAAGTTCTAGTTCCTAATCTATAATGGATATACTAGCGGCTGCACCTTAGGCTCACATTCCATCTTGATGTTAAATAATGACAGCGCCCTAGGTTCTAATTCCATATTGAGGTTAAATAGCAGCTGCGTCATACGCCTCGTCCTCACATTCCTACCAAGTCTCTCAAAAGCTTAAGCTCCTAATCCATAGCAGGTAAATAGGCGGCTGTGCCTTAGACTCACATTCCATCTTGAGGTTAAATAGTGACTGTGCCGTACGCCTCGCCATCACCCAGCTACCAAGCCACCAAAAAGTTATAGTTCTTGATCTAGAGTGGGTAAACTAGCGGCTGCGCATTAGGCTTACATTCCATCTTGAGGCTAAATAGTGGCCGGGCCGTACGCCTCGCCATCACAAAGCTACCAATTCACCAAAAAGTTGAAGTTCCTAATCCACAATGGGTAAACTAGCAGCCGCACCTTAGGCTCGCATTCCACCTTGAGTTTAAATAGCGGCACTTCCTACACCTCGACATAACACAGCTACCAAGACACTCAAAATTTGCTGATCTACAGTGGGCAAACTAGCGGTCGTGCCCTAAGCTCACTGTCCATCTAAAGGTTGAATAGTTGCCATGTCGTACGCCTCACTAGCACACAGCTACCAAGTAGCTCAAAAGTTTAAGTTCCTGATCTACTGTCGGTAAACTAGCGACCTCACCCTAGGCTCACATTCCACCTTAAGGTTAAATAGTGGCCATGCCATACGCCTCGCCATCACCCAGCTACCAAGTCACCAAAAAGTTCAAGTTCCTGATCTACAGTGGCTAAACCTAGGCTACGCCTTAGGTTCGCATTCCATCTTGAGTTTTAATAGTGACGTGCCGTACGCCTTGACATCACACAGCCACCAAGCCACTCAAAATTTCAAGTTCATGATCTATAGTGGGTAAACTAGCGGCCGTGCCTTAGGCTCAAATTCCATCTTGAGTTTAAATAGCGACCGCTACATATGTCTCCCCATCTCACAGCTACCAAGTCACTCGAAAGTTCAAGTTCCTGATCTAAAGTGGGTAAACTAGCAGCCGTGCCTTGGGCTAATATTCCATCTTGAGGTTAAATAGTGGTCGCGTCATACGCCTCGTCATCACTTAGCTACCAAGTCACCAAAAAGTTCAGGTTTCTGATATACAGCGGGTAAACTACCCGTTGTGCCCTAGGCTCACATTTCATCTTGAGCTTAAATAGCGGCCGTGCCTTACGCCTCCCTATCACACAGCTACCAAGTCACTCAAAAGTACAAGTTCTTGATCTATATTGGGTAAATTAGCGGCCGCGCCTTAGGCTCACATTCCATCTTCATGTTAAATAGTGGCGGCGCCGTACACCTCGCCATCACCCAGCTACAAACTCACCAAAAAGTTAATGTTCCTAATGTACAGTGGGTAAACTAGTGTCCACGCCCTAGGCTTACATTCCAACTTGAGGTAAAAGAGTAGCCTCATTGTACGCCTTGCCATCACCCAGCTACCAAGTCACCGTAATGTTAAAGTTCTTGTTCTGAAGTGAGTAAACTAGGGGCCGCGCCTTAGGTCTGCATTCCATCTTAAGGTTAAATCGTGGCCGCGTTGTACACCTCGCCATCACACAGCTACCAAGTCACCAAAAAGTTTAAGTTCCTAATCTACAATGGGTAAACTAGTGGCCGCACCCTAGGCTCGCATTCCACCTTGGGTTTAAATAGCGGCACTCCCTACACCTCGACATCACACAGCTACCAAGCCACATAAAAGTTCAAGTCCTTGATCTACAGTGACTAGACTAGCAGCCATGCCTTAGGCTCACATTCCGTCTTGAGTTTAAATACTGGCCGCTATGTATGCCCCCCTATCACATAGCTACCAAGTCATTCAAAAGTTTAAGTTCCTGATCAAAAGCGAGTAAACTAGCTACCGCATCCTAGGCTCAGATTCCAGCTCGAGGTTAAATAGCAGCCGCGCTGTACTCCTCACAAGCACACAGCTACCAAGTAGCTCAAAAGTTCAAGTTACTGGTCTGTAGTGGGTAAACTGGTGGCCATGCCCTAGTCTCACATTCCATCTTGAGGATAAATAGCAGTCACGCCTTTGCCATCACACAGCTACCAAGTCACTCAAAAGTTCTAGTTCCTAATCTATATTGGATATACTAGCGGCTGCACCTTAGGCTCACATTCCATCTTGATGTTAAATAATGACAACGCCCTAGGTTCTAATTCCATATTGAGGTTAAATAGCGACTGCGTCATACGCCTTGTCGTCACATTCCTACCAAGTCTCTCAAAAGCTCAAGCTCCTAATCCATAGCAGGTAAATAGGCGGCTGTGCCTTAGGCTCACATTCCATCTTGAGGTTAAATAGTGACTGTGTCGTATGCCTCGCCATCACCCAGCTACTAAGCCACCAAAAAGTTCTAGTACTTGATCTAGAGTGGGTAAACTAGCAGCTACGTGTTAGGCTTACATTCCATCTTGAGGCTAAATAGTGGCCGGGCCGTACGCCTCGCCATCACAAAGCTACCAATTCACCAAAAAGTTGAAGTTCCTAATCCACAATGGGTAAACTAGTAGCCGCACCTTAGGCTCCCATTCCACCTTGAGTTTAAATAGCGGCGCTTCCTACGCCTCGACATAACACAGCTACCAAGACACTCAAAATTTGCTGATCTATAGTGGGCAAACTAGCGGCCGTGCCCTAAGCTCACTGTCCATCTCAAGGTTAAATAGTTGCCATGTCGTACGCCTCACTAGCACACAGCTACCAAGTAGCTCAAAAGTTTAAGTTCCTGATCTATTGTTGGTAAACTAGCGGCCTCACCCTAGGCTCACATTCCACCTTAAGGTTAAATAGTGGCCGTGCCATACGCCTCGCCATCACCCAGCTACCAAGTCACCAAAAAGTTCAAGTTCCTAATCTATAGTGGCTAAACCTAGGCTGCGCCTTAGGTTTGCATTCCATCTTGAGTTTAATAGCGACGTGCCGTACGCCTCGACATCACACAGCTACCAAGCCATTCAAAAGTTCAAGTTCCTTATCTACAGTGGGTAAACTAGCGGCCATGCCTTAGGCTTAAATTCCATCTTGAGTTTAAATAGCGACCGCTACATATGCCTCCCTATCTCACAGCTACCAAGTCACTCGAAAGTTCAAGTTCCTGATCTAAAGTGGCTAAACTAGCAGCCGTGCCTTGGGCTAATATTCCACCTTAAGGTTAAATAGTGGTCGCGCCGTACGCCTCGTCATCACTTAGCTACCAAGTCACCAAAAAGTTCAGGTTTTTGATATACAGCGGGTAAACTACCCATTGTGCCCTAGGCTCACATTTCATCTTGAGCTGAAATAGCGGCCGTGCCTTACGCCTCCCTATCACACAGCTACCAAGCCACTCAAAAGTACAAGTTCCTGATCTATATTGGGTAAATTAGCGGCCGCGCCTTAGGCTCACATTCCATCTTCATGTTAAATAGTGGCGGCGTCGTACACCTCGCCATCACCTAGCTACAAACTCACCAAAAAGTTAATGTTCCTAATGTACAGTGGGTAAACTAGCGTCCACGCCCTAGGCTTACATTCCAACTTGAGGTAAAAGAGTGGCCTCGTCATACGCCGTGCCATCACCCAGCTACCAAGTCATCGTAATGTTCAAGTTCTTGCTCTGAAGTGAATAAACTAGGGGCCGTGCCTTAGGTCTGCATTCCATTTTAAGGTTAAATCGTGGCCGCGTTGTACGCCTTGCCATCACACAGCTACCAAGTCGCCAAAAATTTAAAGTTCCTAATCTGTAGTGGGTAAACTAGCGACCATGCCTTAGGTTCGCATTCCATCTTAAGTTTTAATAGCAACGTGTTGTACGCCTCGACATCACACAAGTACCAAGCCAGTCAAAGTTCCAATTCCTAATCCATACTGGGTAAACTAGCAACCGTACCTTAGGTGCAAATTCCATCTTGAGTTTAAATAGTGGCCGCTACATACGCCTCACCATCTCACAGCTGGCAAGTCACTCAAAAGTTCATGTTCCTGATCTACAGCGGGTAAACTAGTAGTCGTGCCCTAGGCTAATATTCCATCTTGAGGTTAAATAGTAGTCGCGTCGTATGCCTCGTCATCACCTAGCTACCAAGTCACCAAAAAGTTTAGGTTCCTGATATATAGCAGGTTAACTACCCGTTGCGCCCTAGGCTCACATTTCATCTTGAGCTTAAATAGTGGCTACGCCTTACGCTTCCCTATCACATAGCTACCAAGCCACTCAAAAGTACAAGTTCCTGATCTACAATGGTTAAACTAGTTGCCTTGCTGTACGCCTCGCCATCACACAACTACCAAGTCACTCAAAAATTCAAGTTCCTGATCTACAACAGGTAAATTAGCAGCCACGCCCTAGGGTCACTTTTCATTTCGAGGTTAAATGGCTGCCCTGTCGTACGCATCCCTAGCACATAGCTACCAAGTAGCTCAAAGTTAAAGTTCCTTATCCATTGTGCGTAAACAAGTGGCCACACCTTAGGCTCACGTTCCATCTTGGGGTTAAATTATGGTTGTGCCATATGCCTTGCCATCACATCACTACCAAGTCACCAAAAAGTTCAAGTTCCTAATCTACCATGGGTAAATTAGCGGCTGCGCCTTAGGCTCGCATTCCACCTTGAGTTTAAATTGCAGTGCTCCCTACGCCTTGACAACACATAGCTTCCAAGCCTCTCAAAAGTTCAAGTTGCTGATCTACAGTGGGTAAACTAGCGGTCATGCCCTAGGCTCACATTCCATCTTGAGTTTAAATACTGGCTACTCCGTACAACTCCCCAGCATACAGTTACCAAGTCCCTAAAAAGTTCAAGTTCTTGATCAAATGCAGGTAAACTAGCAGTCGCGCCCCAGGCTTACACTGCATCTTGAGGTTAAATAGCAGCCATGCTGTACACCTCTTCATCACACAGCAACCAAGTCAATCAAAAGTTCCAGTTCCTAATCTATATTGGGTAAACTAGCGGCCACGCCTTAGGCTCACATTCCATCTTCATGTTAAATAGTGGTGGCGCCGTACACCTCACCATCACCCAGCTACAAACTCACTAAAAAGTTAATGTTCCTGATGTACAGTGGGCAAACTAGCATCCACACCCTAGGCTCACATTCCAACTTGAGGTAAAAGAGTGGCCTTATCGTACGCCTTGCCATCACCCAGCTACCAAGTCACCGTAATGTTCAAGTTCTTCATTTGAAGTGGGTAAACTAGGGGCCGCGCCTTAGGTTTGCATTCCATCTTGAGGTTAAATCGTGGCCATGTTGTACGCCTCGCCATCACACAACTACCAAGTCACCAAAAATTTAAAGTTCTTGATCTACAATGGGTAAACTAGCGGCCGCGCCTTAGGTTCGCATTCCATCTTGAGTTTTAATAGTAGAGTGCTGTACGCCTCAACATCACACAACTACAAGCCAATCAAAGTTCTAGTTCCTGATCTACAGTGGGTAAACTAGCAGCCACGCCCTAGGCGTAAATTCCTTCTTGAGTTTAAATAGCGGCCGCTACATACGCCTCACTATCTCACAACTGGCAAGTCACTCAAAAGTTCAAGTTCTTGATCTACAGCAGGTAAACTGGTAGTCGTGCCCTGGACTAATATTCCATCTTCATGTTAAATAGTGGTCGTACCATACGCCGCACCATCACCCAGCTACTAAGTCACCAAAAAGTTCAAGTTCCTGATGTACAGTGGGTAAACTACCGGCTGCGCCTTAGGCTCACATATCATCTTGAGCTTAAATAGCGGCCGCGCCATACACCTCGACATCACATAGCTACCAAGCCACTCAAAAGTTCAAGTTCCTGATCTATAGTGGTTAAACTTGCGGCCGTGCCATACGCCTTGCCATCACACAACTACTAAGTCACTCAAAAGTTCAAGTTCCTGATCTACAGTGAGTAAACTAGCAGTCGCGCCCTCGGCTCACATTCCATCTCGAGGTTAAATAGCTACCTTGCCGTACGCATCCCTAGCACATAACTACCAAGTAGCTCAAAAGTTCAAGTTCCTGATCTACAGTGGGTAAAGTAGCTGCCATGCCCTAGGCTCACTTTCCATTTCGAGGTTAAATAGCTATCGTGCCGTATGCCTCACTAGCACACAGCTACCAAGTAGCTGAAAAGTTAGAGTTCCTAATCTACCGTGGGTAAACTAGCAGCCACGACCTAGGCTCACATTCCATCTTAAGGTTAAATAGTGGTCGCGCCGTATGCCTCGCCATCACATAGCTACCAAGTCACTCAAAGTTCAAGCTCCTATTCTATAGTAGGTAAACTAGTGGCCGCACCCTTGGCTCTAATTCTGTCTCGAGGTTAAATAGTGGCTACATCGTACGCCTCGCTGTCACACAGCTAGCAAGTCACCAAAATGTTCAAGTTCCTGATCTACAGTAGGTAAACTAGCTGCAGCTCCTTAGGCTCGCATTCCATCTTGAGTTTATAACGCGGTGCGCTGTACGCCTCAACATCACACAGCTACCAAGCCACTCAAAAGTTCAAGTTCCTGATCTACAGTGGGTAAACTAGCGTTCGCGCCCTGGGCTCACATTCCATATTGATTTTAAATAACGGCTGGTACGTACGCCTCCCTATCTCACAGCTACCAAGTCAGTCAAAAGTTTATGTTCCTGATCTACAACGGGTAAACTAGCAGCCGCGCCCTAGGCTCATATTCCGTCTTGACGTTAAATAGTGGTTGCGTCGTACGCTTTGCCATCACCTAGCTATTGAGTCACCAAAAAGTTTAAGTTCTAATCTACAATGGGTAAACTACCGGCTGCGCTTAAGGATCACATTTCATCTTGAGTTTAAATAACGGCTGTGCCGTATGCCTTACCATCACCCAACTACCAAGCCACTCGAAGGTTCAAGTTCGTGATCTACAGTGGTTAAACTAGTGACCGCACTGTATGCCTCACCATCACACAACTACCAAGTCACTCAAAAGTTCAAGTTCCTGATCTACAATGGGTAAACTAGTAGCCATGCCTTAGGCTCACTTTCCATCTCGAGGTTAAATAGCTGCCGTGTCGTATGCCTCACTAGCACATAGCTACCAAGTAGCTAAAAAGTTCAAGTTCTTGATCTACTGTGGGTAAACTAGCGGCCACGCCCTAGGCTCACATTCCATCTTGAGGTTAAATAGAGGTCGCATCGTACGGCTCGCCATCACACAGCTACCAAGTCACTTAAAGTTCAAGCTCCTATTCTATAGTAGGTAAACTAGCGGCCCCGCCCTTGGCTTAAATTCCATCTTGAGGTTAAATAGTGGTTGCGCTGTACGACTTGCCATCACATAGCAACCAAGTCACCTAAAAGTTCAAGTTCCTGATTTGCAATGGGTAAACTAGTGGCCACACCCTAGGCTCATATTCCATCTTAAGTTTAAATAGTGGCCACATCGTACGCCTCGCCATCACATAGCTACCAAGTCACTCAAAAGTTCAAATTCTAGATCTATAATGGCTAAACTGGTGGCTGTGCCTTAGGCTCATATTCCATCTCGAGGTTAAATAATAGCCGCGTTGTGTGCCTTGCTATCACACAGCTACCAAGTCTCTCAAAAGTTCAAGTTCTTGATCTATAGTAGGTAAACTAGTGGTCGTGCATTATGCTCACATTCCATCTTGAGGTTAAATAGTGGCCGTGTTGTACACCTCACCATCACACAGCTACCAAGTTACCAAAAGTTCGAGTTCCTGATTTGTGCTGGGTAAACTAGCGGTAGCGACCTAGGCTCACATTCCATCTTAAGGTTAAGTGGCGGTCGCACTGTACGCCTCGCCAACATACAGCTACCAAGTCACTCAAAGTACAAGATCTTGATCTACAGTGGGTAAACTAGCGGCCGTGCTAGTTTCTCATGCTTGTGTGCTCAGATCTATGCTCTCTACATGCTCTATACTATCTTCCATGTGCTTGTGCGCTTCATGCCATGTTGTGTGGTTACATTTAACACCCATGTGGCCTTGTTTGGGTGTAACCATTTGAGAGGCATCTCCGGATGCCTGTTTGCTCCATGCGTACCCTTCCCTTTTCCGCTCCGTGCAATGCTATGCTTACCTTGCTTGGTTGTGTCGCCTATTGGCTTTCTATGCAGCTTTACACGCTTGCTTACATGTTCATGCACGAGTCTTGCTTGCTATTGTGTCATCCATGCTTCAACACAATGAAGTTATGGACATTCAATCCAAATCCACATTTATCCCTCCTGGACACCACCTTTTGTTTGCTTTCTTGCTTGTTTGCCTTTTCTCTTATTTGCTTGCTTTCTTGTTCCTTTGCTTGTCATGGCTATCATGATTATCTACTTTATGCCTCTTTCATATGCTCTTTGCATCTTTTCCTTCCATTTCTTTTCTATTGGTTTCTTGCCTTTGCCTTTGCATGTACATACATGGAGGGAGGACGCATGGAGCAAGGGCACGGTCTCCCATGGGCAAGCAAAAAGGGCACGGATGCAAGCATGTTGATATAAACCAAGCAGCGACGTTTAGTAGTTTTAGGGGTCTAGCCTCTCCCATTTGGTTATGTACTCTTTTAGATCCCCATCCTTCCTCCCTCCTTTCTCTCTTAGATGGGATGTATTAGGTATATCATGTCATGTACCATTCGTCCTCATCTCTAGAGTATGGCAACCCTGTTTACTTTCTTGCACCTATATTTTGGGCCATGCTTCAGGGATGTAGGCATTTACTTTCCTGCTCTTTTGTGCTAGCATTGTGCATAATGTGTATATATATATATATACTTGCTCGCCCCTTCCGGTGTGATTGTCACAGTCCATGTCACCTAAGGCAAAGCAATGCCTAATTTCTGCCGTGAATGTAAGGTGACGTGTTGCTAGATTTTTGCCGTGGAAATCTGGTACTTTGCTCGAATACCTTAGGAAAGCATAGAGTGGGACCACACCCATTCAAAACCCAAACCTCAATGCCCCCATGCATGCAAAGCCCCAAAAGTCAATGCCAAAATCATGTTTTTACTGTTAATCTCCAAAAATTAAGGTTTTATCAAAACAAAGGATTGTCCTTGGACAAGCATTGTTGGGTGCCAAAATTCCTATCACACCTCTAAAGGTAGACCTACATTCCTCAACTGAGAGAGAGAGAGCACCCAAAGCTCCGCTCGAACAACATGCATTAAATCAATTGGAAAGGGCAGCCTCCAGTGGACCCCGTACTCACAAGAGCGTAGCCATGTCGGGTGGCCGAACGAAGGCCCACGACAATGGTTTTCCGCTCTGATCGAGGCCGAGCGTTGACAAGTGCGACCCTGTATTCATTAGTATACAGCATGGAGGCCATCCTCCCTACAAAGATAAAGATCCCGTCTCTCAAGATTTTATCTTAAGAAAAGCTGTTAGAAGCTGAATGGGCCTATTCCCAATTTAAACAACTGAACATGATAGATGAAAAGTGCATGACCATAATATGCCATGGACAATTGTACCAACACCATGTCGAGCGAGCATTCAACAAGAAAGTTAAACCCAGGGTCTTTGAAGAAGGCAGTCTAGTCTTGAAAAAGCATAACCAGGCCATGCCTGATCATTGAGGAAAGTTCACCCCAACTCATATGTGGTAAAGAAGGCCTTTTCCGGAGAAGCCTTGATTCTAGCCGACATGGACGGGCATGACTTCAATATGCCCACCAATTCGAATGCCATCATATGGTACTTTGCATGAAGGAGCCTCTCAATGCACCTCATTTCTATACTTATATATATATATATATATAAAAGAACAAAAACAAAACATATATGTAAAAAGATAGATCGAAAACCCAAAAGGGCGGTCTACGCAATAGGAAAGCAAAAGAAGGAGTGTGAGAGAGCCTGCTAAATTGAAAATCCAAAAGGGCAGTCTAGGCAAAAATTAAGGCAATCAAAAGTCAGTTGAGCTACGTGATGACCTGATCCTTCCTAGTGGAGGTATATAGGCAGCCATCTTGGTTCGGTCACGTCTAAAAAGAAAAATCAGTCAATTATGCCTGCTTGAATTCCTGGTCAAGATCAGAAAATTAGATGGATCCAGTGTCTAAGACAAGATATGAAGAAACCTTCAAGATTGCTTTCTGTCTAGAATACTGCCCTGACCCGGTGGTTTGTTCAAGATGTTCTGGCTCATACCAATGGGAAATGTACCTCACTGGGAAAAGGAAAAGATCCGTCTAGAACAGGATGTATCCTTGGAAAAATAAGATATTGATATGCATGGATTTTACATCTATCACTTATTTGTATGATCTTGTATTTTCAAAGCATTTGCCTGCATATTCATTAACATGCCTATATTGTGCCATTTAGTTTCTTTTGTGCATTTTGATACCAAAACATGAAATCTCATCTTATAAATATATCTCATGAATATCATCATAAGTATCTCTCTCCTCCATCTCTCAGTTTCTAAGCATGCCTAACGAAATAGACTATGCTTTAAGAACTCAAACAAAAGAAGGAAGGTTTTACGCAATTGCCTAGCAATTTACGAAGGACCTTTCCATACATGGTGGGATACTAACTTCCTAACTTATGTGCAGAAACAAAATAAGCAAAAAAGAACACTAGAAAGTCAAACATGGCCCAAGCGATCAGACACAACTAGGCAAAATCTCCCAAAACCAATACAGAGAATCGGGTCATCATAAGCATGAGTGTGATGTGACCCAGTTGCATCAAAGCCCAGATCTCTGGGAACCTCTTTGAGTCTGTCATATGAATGTGGAAAACAGACAAGCTCCCTTTCCATCATCGAAACAGAAGTAGGCCCCTATCTCTCGGTCCCCAACAAAGCTTGTAGGGTGCCCACCTTTGCAATAGAAACTCTCAAAGCCTCCTCGCTTTCAGCTAGCTTAGTTTGAAGGTGACAGAAGGCCAACTGTGGCTCACTAAGCTCATCACCCTATTGCCCATACTCCATGCTCAAAGTGGAATGAATGTAGGCCTTCACCTGTACTAGCTTTATTGCTAAGCCATCAGCCCTACCGGCCTCCAATGCGGCCCTCTCCTCAACCCAAGTATGATCCAATGCGGTAAACCTCTAAGTAAGATCCACAACCTCATCCTTCAAACCCGCAACCCAGGATCTCAACTAAACACACTCTGCCTCTGTACAGGAGGGGCCGACCCTTACCGATCAAGCTTCGCCTTAAGAGTAGCGAGCTCACTCTCATATGCACTGCTCATCTCCTCAATATCCTCTATAAGGGTATGAGCCAGCTCCCTGCAGCAGTCTCTATCCCTGACAGCCTCCCTCAGGCACTCCCTCAAATCCATAAGGGCCCTCTCAACCCTGATCTCAAACTCTAAAGTATAGTCTCTTAAAACATTAGCTAGAAGTGGCAACTCGGTTGAGGTTGGTGATGATCTTTGGTGTCTTGCCACACTCTAAACTCAATAGAAAACCACTCTTGGTTATCCCTAAAACAAAGAGGGAAGTCAATGCTTGACTTACATGTTTCCCAGAAATCAGAGGCCCACCCTGTCACTGCCACATCAATATCCACGAGCCCGTACTCGCAAGTGACAATGGAGAGATCACTAAGTTAAGGGATATGCTGGATATCCCCGAATTGCCGCATGGCCATACCTGGAAAGTAACCTGTGTACCCCCAAATACCCACCAGAGGGAATACCAAGTAAACCGATGCAATGGGTCTGCCCCTGCCATCTAGCGATACCTCACTTAACTTTTCAAATCCAATCAGCAGGACTCAAGCTACACAAGTACCTCCACCAACCCCTAGTATCCCCAGAAAAGGGAAGATCAAGAACTACAGTGGCCCAAACTTTATTCCTAATGGTAAAGCCCCCAGGCTGATCCCTGGTAATAACACTCAAGTGGCTACAAAACCACAGATGTAGTAGATGAACATAACAAACTAGCCTACCCATATGGGTCCCTCGACACAAAGACAAGGACCTAATCATCTTAGAAAGTGGAGAAGGTGAAAGAATCGAAGTTCATACAAAAGGACTACAAGCTCCCGGCTTGACTTCCTAATGCTACCCACCAGTAGAACTTACTGACACGACCACGTGCAAGCTCCGAATCCACAGACTCCTTTTTTTTTGAATTCTTCAATCAGCTACAAGCACCCACGCTTGTTATTCTTTAAGCTCCAATGGCAGCAACTTTGTTGATCGTCAAGATGTAGAAAATATCTCTACCTTGAAAACCCTAAGTTTATGTGAAGGAAAGTTTCTCAAAGATCTCACAAGAGATTCACATAAACAGCAAATATGAGCAACAAAGACTTAGAGAGATTTGGGTACAAAACCTTAATAAAAGGAGGCACAAGAGGCACTCTAATCTCTCTCTACAAAAGTCTCAAAAACGTTCTAGGGTTTCCCTTATATATATGAGAGTTTTACTTGAACCCCAAGACTTTTAAATAGAGTTTAGGCTGAACTAGAACTCTGCAGAAAAATAAATCTGTACGTGGTTCGATCGATCGAGTCTAATTTTCGATCGATCGAGACTTACAGATTTAGTCTAATAAATTCTGCAATCACTCGATTCCAATTTTACAAATAAACATACTTTAAGCAAGCCTAAACCTAGACTAAATGTTTTGATCATGGTTTGCCAACAAAATACAAATTGAAGTTCTAATACATTAATTCCTAATTTCTTAGAACCCAACAATCTCCCCCTTTGGCAATCCGTGACAAAACACATCATAAACATGAAATGCTCAAAGTTACAAATAGCCCAATACAAAGATAATACTCAACAACAAATCCAATCTTAACTACTATCCATCAGTTGCAAGTGTAGACAGCAGCCAAATTGAATGCACCTATATATTCCTGAAACACTCAACAAATGCATAAATGCATGTGTGACAGAAAAACATTAAATCAACAGATAAATTCTTGACTTCACAAAATACAAAACAAAGACATATATCATGAATAACTCATAAATATAAATCAATGAGCAGTGAACAAGAAACAGAAATAAAAACATAAGTAACCTAACTCTCCCCCTAAGTTAGATACAACAAAAAGTTTTTATTTTCTTCCCTTTCAAAAATAATTTCAGCTCCCCCTAAACAAGACAAACATGATTCCCATAAATTAATAATTTCTCCCCCTTTTTGTCACGTATTGACAAAGCCAACTCATACAAAGAGTAAACAGTCAACATACGCAATAAAGGATAAGAGAAAATAAAGAATCAAGAGGAACACAAAACAATTCAACTCTATAGAAAATAGAGACAGCTCCCCCTATGAACAACACAGGTTAAAAAAAACTTTTCTCCCCCTATAAAAATAGGAAAAACAGTTTTGGGGAAAAATAAAGGGGGTGGGGGAAAATCAGCAGCAGCAGTAGCATCACCAACAGGATCAAGAACATCCTCGCCAGCAGGACCAAAGTTAAAAACACACAAACCATAGTTAAAAAAACTAAGGTGAGGATACACATGAAGAAAAAATATTCTCTCTTTCAATAAAATGCAAACATGGCACTATGTGACCCATAAACTGTTGCATGAATAGAGAAAATATTTGCACATTGATTATCCATCATATCTCTTAAAAAAAATATTTTCTGCAGTTCACACATAAAAAAGGCATATACTAGAAAGTACATAGCTCAAAAATTAATCAATCAATTTTTGTGATCAAGTTGAGTACCCAATGTAGCAAAGTGTATACATGCTATGTGTGAAAACAATGAGAGATATGACTGCAAAACTGCAAGATGGATACAGAAATCAATGCAATGCATGTAAATCTTAAACATAAAAGATGCATGAAAAAATATGTCATGATGCATTCTCTAATGCAGTAAAAAATTAAGTTCAATTGAGATTAAATTGACAAAATTGGCTGGAGCAGGGAATTTCTACCAAAAACCCCAAAAATTGAAAACCACTTGTTGAAATTTTTAAACAAATTGATGAATTTAGCATTACTAAACACAGTACATAGAGTATAATGCCTATTTTCATCAAAACAACAAGCCAATTTCATCAAATTCAACTTAATTTCACAAAAGCCCCAATTCGGATCAAGAACAAACCCTTTTTAAAAAACTGATTCGCGACTTTCGATTGATCGAAAAATACATTCGATCGATCGAATGAAACAGTCATTTCTAAACAAAATTAAAGCACTTTTTCGATCGATCGAAAATCAGAATGGATCGATCGAAATGGGCAGAGGCTCACAAAATTTTGAGAAAAATCACAGTTTTGAAAATTACAAACCAAATTTTGAAGACCAATTCCTCAAAGCATTTGATCAACGAAAACAAAATGCATGAGTATGAGATGTAATGCTTTTTCAAAAACCCAAATTTTAAACCCAATTTTCTCAAAAAACAAGTTTCAATCATTTTCCCATTGAATTTTCTTAAGCAACAAATATGCTATGCACAAATCTCAAGATATTTTCAAAATTTTCAAACTTGAAACACATTTTGCATTAAAATCAAGGAACTTTTAATCTTGGATGGCCACAACAAGATCACACACAATATAATGTTCCAAGTTTAACAAAGAGTACCTTGTGTAGTGTGTGCAACTAGCAAAAGCTCGAGATACATGTGAGGTGATATGTGAATAGAAATCAATCACAAAGTCTACAAAATTCATCACATAGAATTTAAAAGAGACTATCACCAAAAGAGTTACATCCTATAACTCTCACATCTCCTAGAACAAAAGCTTGCAATCAAGTAAGTTTCTTGCATTTTTGCCTCTTATTTATGTGAATTGGCATCAAGCCTAATAGTACACACCGGTTTGAATTAAGTGAATTGGCATCAAGCCTAATAGTACACACCAGTTTTAATTTAATTGAGGTTACACCTTATGTTCTTTTTGTGCATGTGCTACACTTTCTCAAGTACAAAATCTTATGATATGCACTAAGGTGTTCATGATTGGCTAGTGAACAGTGGTGAGATGGTTATTTATGCCTTTCTCAAAAGGATCAAGTCCAACAGTCAAATAACATGTGACTTCAAGATCAAGGCTAAGTGTTTAATAACCACAAACATCTTTCCCACACAACATGCACTACAAAGTTTTAACTAGCAAAGTGCAATAAGTAAGCTCATCAAAGCTAAACAAGGTACACAAACATGTTATGTAAAGATAATATGGCCAACCTTGATTTCAAATCCAAGAAAAAATAATGCAAAACACAAAAATCTTTTTGGTTTAAAAACATTTATAACCACTTGTTGAGATTTTGAAAAAAAAAAATTTATGACCAAAAACAAAAAACACACATTGTGCTAAATGATCAATGCAAATGCAATGCATGACAGTGCTTAACTAAGCTATAGAGGGTACACAAACAAGAAATAACAATTTCTTAATTAACCCTTGAGTACGTGTACAAACTAGTACATACTCACACAAAATCAAAAATAGCTTAGCACAGACTATTCAAGTTTCTCCACAATGTCAAGCATGTTCTAAATCAAGAGAGAGATATCATAACTCATGTAATCCTCAAGAAAAATAAAACAAGACACAAAAAAAATATTTTTGTCTTTTTGAAAATTTTTCAATGTTTTTGGATTTTTTTTTTTTTTGAATAATCAAAACAACCTAAAAAAATAAAGCAACCAAAAACAGAAACAAGACATGTCCACAAACAATTGAAAGAATTAAATCAGGGATAAGTCAGCAACACTCACCTTGGAGAATCTTTTCTCACCCATATAGCACGAGTCTTTGGCTTTGTAGGTGAAAATCCGTGAGAAACAGAGTGTATTTGAGGGATTACACCAATCTTCTGAGAAAGACTAAAATCCTACAAATTCCTTTCACAAGCCAACAAGCTTAAATTTTTCAAAATCATATGAAACAATTTATATGGACTTATGGCAGGAGAAATATCATCACATATCCTAGATTGACATACAGAATGCTTAAATTTCAACTTATGACAATTTGGACGAATGTGACCGGAGACACCACAAAAGTGACAAACAGGAACAAATTTAGGAACATCAGTATTCCTAACAGCAAATCTAGTCTCAGATTTTTGTTTTTGCCTCAGCAAAGAACAATTTGGTCTAATATGACCAACAATACCACAATGGTGACAAGTAGGCACAAAAACATATTTGTTATGCTCTTTAACAGTAGGTTTAGACATAGGTTTAGAAACTTTAGCATCTACATCAGAACTTTTACCTTTGTCTAACCTAGCACAATAAGCCTTTTCTTTATTATTCCTCTTAAAAGGAGGGATATAAACTTTCTCAGTTTTAGGCTTAAGAGAAACAGAAACACTTCTGTTATCAACAGCAAGCTTGGTACTAGTCAAATTTTCAATTTTAGATTTAGATTCAACTAATTCTTGTTCCAAGCTTTTCATCTTCTCATCTTGAGAGGAACTTTGATTTCTCAAAAATTCATTCTTTTTATTAGATTCATCTAATCTAACAAGCAATTCTTCTTTTTCAAGATTAGCCAATTTTAACTCTTCTTTAAATTTCTTAGCAATTTTCAAGGATTTAGATAATTCCTTACGAAGAGTTTCAAAAGCATCAAAAAAATCAACAGAAGCATGAGCAGAAACATGATCAGAAAGACACTTCAAATTGTCCATGACAACAAGGGTCAAGGATCAGCTCAGAGATCAAAAGATCTACAACAAAAGAGCTACCTGCTCTGATACCACTTGTAGGAATTTAAGACCCCTTACAAACAACCAGATTGCGTAGCCTAGATTAATTAGCCAAGTTGCTACTTAGTCAAATTAAACAATTCTAGGTTAAAACAATCAAATAATCATATCATGCATATAAAACATATAAAGCAGCGGAAATAATAAAGAACACAAGATATGATCACCCAGGAAAATCAAACCGGTAAAAAACCTGGGAAGGATTTGACCCACTGATCCTCAAGGCAAACCTGAATCCACTATGAAAGAATTGAAGTTCATACAAAAGGACTACAAGCTCCCCGCTTGACTTTTTAATGCTACCCACTAGTAGAACTTACTGACACGATCACGTGCAAGCTCCGAATCCACGGACTCCTTCTTTCTTGAATTCTTCAATTAGCTACAAGCACCCATGCTTGTTATTCTTTAAGCTCCAATGGCAGCAACTTTGTTGATCATCAAGATGTAGAAAATATCTCTACCTTGAAAACCCTAAGTTTATGTGAAGGAAAGCTTCTCAAAGATCTCACAAGAGATTCACATAAACAGCAAATATGAGCAACAAAGACTTAGAGAGGTTTGGGTACAAAACCTTAATAAAAGGAGGCACAAGAGGCACTCTAATCTCCCTCTACAAAAGTCTCAAAAACGTTCTAGGGTTTCCCTTATATATAGGAGAGTTTTACTTGAACCCCAAGACGTTTAAATAGAGTTTGGGCTGAACTGGAACTCTACAGAAAAATAAATCTGTACGTGGTTCGATCGATTGAGTCTAATTTTCGATCGATCGAGACTTACAGATTTAGTCCAATAAATTCTGCAATCACTCGATTCCAATTTTACAAATAAACATACTTTGAGCAAGCCTAAACCTAGACTAAATGTTTTGATCATGGTTTGCCAACAAAATACAAATTGAAGTTCTAATACATTAATTCCTAATTTCTTAAAACCCATCAGCAGGAATGAAAGAGGTACCACGAGGTGGGGCACTCATAAGAGGGAGAACGACAAAGCTGATAGCTCCTAATAATGAAGGAAACAACACCGCACCAAAAAAGCCACCAGGAAGGCCTAATGCCGGTAAGATGTCCACCACTCCTCTAAGTCCACAAAATCATCTCGGTAGCCAACAGGACACTTCAATGGGTGGAACTGATCATACAGAAAATCGAAGGACATGCTCCCTTCTATCCCGCTGCCATACCAAGTTAGAACCTCCATAACAGGCCTCTTTAAGCCCAACAAATCAGTGATCTCTTAAGGTAGCATGGCCACACTGGTAGAACAAAAATAGTGCTCAGAGTGGTAGAAAGAGATTGAAAACGATTGTACTCCTTTAAGGTGGGTAGCAGATCAACATCTCCAATGGTGACACATCTCAAGACAGGGTCCCAACAAGAGGTAATAACCTCCAACAAATGCCAGTCCAATGAGGTGTGAAGAAGAGTAGTAGCATCTCCAAGAAGTTGCCGAATGAATGCTTGGTCACTGCAAGAAAAGGGGCTCAACCACCTCTTAAGGTTCTTCTCATAGTAAGACTCCCTCTCAAGCTTAACTAAAATGTCGTAGGAGTGAGCACCAAGAGCATCCATGAATGGAACCTTCTAAGTCTGATGATCTGATGAGAATCTATGCGAAAATTGATGAAAAACAGTGTTTTCTACACATTTTGGATGAAGAAAAGGGAAGAAGAAGACCCCAAAAAATTGCAGACCAAAATGAGATAAAACTAAGCTAAACCTAGCCTTTTATGAATGAAAACCGAGGTGACATACCTTGTAGGATCGCTGGCGCACCTACAAGGGCCATCAGCCCTCGAGACACGTGCCAAGGTTTTTCAACCTCGTAGGCACAAACCCAAATGTGTTCTGACCACTACCCCTTTATTTGGGATGTTTTTGACTACCTTGAAGCAAAGATTCCCTCATTTTAGCACCCGTCGTAGTGCGCGGTAGGCCCAGCAGTGAACTGGATTGTGAGAAATTCTCTCTCATGCAATTGAGACTGCACAAATCCTACACTGGGGCAGTTTATCTTTGCACATCTGATTCAGCACTTCCAGACATCTTGAACCTCATTTTTCTAAGCCCGGTTTGAGGGTCGGTTCAACCGTAATAATCAGAGCTAACAACAAAAGAACACTAGAACCCGTTCTCAGCCATCCGGTAGCTTTTTTAGCTTATTTAGGGGACAGAGGGAGTCATTTCTTATGATGTTGCCCCAAGAAGCCTGTCTTTGAATTATCAGCCCGCTTGGGCAATAACAGGAGCAATCAGTGCATACCGCCTCATGGCATGCTTAAGGAGATCTTGTTCTAAATGTCCGCATTCATTACCAGCATTTGGTATAGCCTATGAAGTCAAGGCCATTTTCAGTCAGTCTGTAGGCTTCAAACCTCGCAAAACCCTAAACTGGGGTAGTTTATTTCGTGCGATTCTCTCTGCCTTATTCATTATGCAGGAATAGGTCCGTCTCGCCAAGGATATTTCCCTTATGACTAGAATCACAGGAAACCCTATAGCTACAGTGGGATGATCCCACCGTAATCTGTCCATTCTCTCTCCCTCTGGTGGGACGATCATTGTCATGACTCATGGATAAAATCGTAAAGCTACGGTACATCAACAGCCCTTTCAAAGGAAATTTTCTAGAGTTATGCAGGTAAGTCCTACCTAGAGGCATTGGTTTTCACACACGTCAGCAGCCTTCTCAAAGTCGATTTTTCTATGGTTGTACATGTAAGTCCTAATCAGAGGCATTATTTCTCCTACACCAGTAGTAGCCCTCTTAAAAGCAACTTTCTAGAGTTATGTAGGTAAGTCCTACCCAGAGCCATTTTTTTTCACACACGACAGCAGCCCTCTCAAAGGCGATTTTCCTATGGTGATACAGTAGCCCTCTCAAAGGAAATTTTCTAGAGTTATGCATGTAAGTCCTACCCAGAGGCATTGCTTCTCACACACATCAACAGCCCTTTCAAAGGCGATCTTTCTATGGTGATACATTAGCCTGCTCAAAGGAGATTTCCTAGAGTTATGCATGTAAGCCCTACCAAAAGGCATTACTTCTCACATATGTCTACAACCCTCTCAAAGGCAATTTATCTAGAGTTATACATATAAGTCCTAACCAGAGGCATTGTTTTCATATACATCAATAGCCTTCTTAAAGGCAATTTCCTAGAACTATGCATTCAAGTCGTAATCAGAAGCATTGTTTTTCACATATATCAGCAACCTTCTCAAAGGCACTTTTCCTAAAGTCATACATCAGCCCTCTCAAAGGTAGTTTCTAGAATCATACATGTTAGTCCTAACAAGAGGCATTGTTTTATACATACATCATGAAGCAAAGAGGTAATATCATACATCAAGGCCCACAGTGGGGCAATATAATACACACATGTCCAGGCCTATCAAGAGGCGATGCATAATATACATACATAGCAGGCCCACTATGGGGCAATGTCTACAAAATACTTGGAAGGTACATACAAGCCCATGTAGAGGCTACATCATGCTACAACAGGAATCTAACCTCGTTGGGAATCATCATTTCTAAAGGAGTCACTGATAAATTGGTTGGCATCATCATCATCATCATCGTCGTCGTCGCCAGTAAAAGTACCGATAGAAGGATCGGCTCCATCTGAAACACCCGGAGTGTATCCTAAATCATGAGAATGCCCCTGAGTCTGAGCATAAGGACCCCAACTGCCTACTGGGCCCGGAGGAAATAGCATATTCCCAGGCTTGTATGGAGGAATAATGGGCCCTCGGCTTGGAATGTGAGAAGGAGGTAGAATATGGCCATAAGCCACCCACAACTCTCCTATCAAAACCATGGTATAGCCGTAAAGTATGGCTAGCTCACCTTGAAGCTAGGTCCTCTCTCTGTCCACTATAGTAGCACAGGCCCCTGTATCCCTCTGCCAAAGCTCCCTCTCTCGAGCTAACGCTTGAGCAATCTCCTCCTGCATATGCGCCTCCCTAGCAGTAGCAGCAGTCTCAAGCTCTATCACCCTAGCTTGCAAAGTCTTGGGCCGCAATCTCCACTCAACTTCAAAAGCTACCTGGGTAAGAGCGATGCATCCTAGCACTCTGCCTTCACTCATAGGGTCGTCTCCCATAATAGGTCCCGCAGAGGACGCTGTTATGCATCGAAGGAGCCCATCACGTAATCCGAATCATCCACAGAAATGGACTTAAATGACAAACCGAGAGGAAGTGGATCCATGGGTACTATAAAAACCAGCATGACCTGATGGAAGGTCCTCTCAGCCAAGAAGAACTCCTAACTTAACAAGGCCTAGAATCAGTGTTGTTCTCTTGACTGGCCTATGGTAATAGTAAGCTCCGGTCTCCCAGTAGTGAGCCATCATAAGGACAAACCACTATCTCAACCCAGGTGACGAAATCAAGATCACAGTGATAGTAACCAGCTACACCAAGACAACTTTAATAATAGTGCAGAGAGACCAAGCATAAGCTCGAGGATAAATGATCGCAGACAAACCCGTGAATTGTGGTCGCAAGGCTGGAATATACTCACAGGCCCACCATGTCAAGATATGCCAGCACCCTTCTAGGCTCCTAAAATCCCACTATGAAGCTCTCCTCAAGAAGACTATGAAGAAGCCATAAGTGATGGACCCCCAGTCATAACTCCTAATGTTTGAAACTACTGTTAAAGCCTACAGCAGCTAGTAGATCAATATTGATCGGTTGTCGCAAAAAAAGCAACTATTGAGGAAATACATGAAGAACTGGCAAAGGTGGATGTCAATTGGCCCTACACTCCAAGGGATGCTACCTCGCAGCCATTTAGTACAGATTTGTGGTGACACGGAAGGCCCAAAATACACTTTCGTGCCCTCCATCAGTGGGAGAGGAATCCTTAAGAGCTCACAAGCCATCTTGAAGCTCATGGCATCACTCAAAATCGGGTATCCATCGAATCTAATGCCCAGGATGGTCGTCTAGTCAAGAGGGAGAATCGCATACTCCTCATAACTCCAATGAAAGGTGCTTATCTTTGCATGAAACTGCCAAACTAAAGCTTCCTCAATCCCATGCCTCATGGTATATGGAGTGATCCTCAAAAAATCCTCGAACCCCTGCTCTCTCAAGAAATCCACATAGTGCTTGTTGGTCTTAGGGTCAGACAGCCGCTGAAGGAAAGTAGACCAAGCACCCCGACCATGGATTGTGTGGGGCCCCTGCATTCAAAACCAAAAGCTACCCGTTAGCAAATGCATTCAATAGGAATCTAGATGACAAAAAATGAAGATAGCATACTTGTCCCTTCTGCGCCTGAGCAAAAGGATGCCTCTTCAACCCTTAATGAATATGAGTGTCCCTGATACTATCATTCACTGTTCCAATGTAAGCATCGGCCCCAGCCTGACGTTGTAGGAATATCGGCCTCAAATATCGCCTCCGGGTGCCCGGATTTGGATTGATCTCCTCCTTGCCTAACAAATCGACCTCTAGGTCAAATATGAGATCCTCGGCCATCGTCGCTCCACTCGAACCCTCCCTCTCCATAACTGGCATGCACCGTGAGGAAGTCCTAGTAGAAATAGTGCAAGACTTAGAGGAAGCACTAACTGTCTCAGCTGAACGCTGTCTCCTGGATTGGGTCTCCATGGCAATCCCATCAGTGGGCCTGATGTCATCACCCTTCGGTCAAAATGGTTTTACAGAACTTGAGCCGCCTGTTCACAACCAGAAATAATCTCATCATTAAAAGAAGAGTCCCCATAAGACATAGCATAAACGGAGGCCTTCCCTAGATCTCCTCTGGAACTCGCCCTTTGAGGCATAATCTACAAAACAACCAGAAATTCAGACACAAGTGGTAAGGCCATGAAACAAACGACAATGCCCATAAACTAACACCATTTCCTAAGCATGTTGTGTAGACTTAAGTCAAGCATATGTTCCCATAAGAAAACAAATTCTTACAAGAGTCTCTACAGTGGACACCTAACGACCGTGCCGTATGCTCAAATCCTATAGTGGGTTAACTAGCGGCCATGCCATATGCTCGCATCTTGTTTGGAGGCTATCTAGCGGTTGTGCCATACGTCTCTACAGTGGGTTAACTAGTGGCCGTGTCGTATGCTCACATCATATAGCAGGTTAACTAGCGATTGTGCTGTATGCTCGCATCTTATTTAGAGGCTATCTAGTGGCTGTGCTGTACATCTTTATAGTGGGTTAACTAGCAGCCATGCCGTATGCTCACATCCTATAGTGGGTTAATTAGCTGTCATGCTATACACATGCATCTTATTTGGAGGCTATCCAGTGGCCATGCCATATGTCTCTATAGTGGGTTAACTAGTGGCCGTGCCTTATGCTCACATCTTATTTTGAGGTTAACTAGCAGCTATGTCATACGTCTCACCATCACATAGCTATCAAATTCCTGAAGAGTTTTCAAGTTCTTGATCTACAGTGGGTTAACTAATAGCCGTCCCGTACGCCTCTCCATCACAATTATCAAGTCACTAAAAAGTTCTCAAGTTCCTGATCTACAGTGGGTTAACTAGCAACTGTGCCGTATGCTCACATCCTATCTTGAGGTTAACTAGTGGCTATGCAGTATACCTCACCATCACAGTTATCAAGTCATTGAGAAGCACTACAACAAAATGTATTTTCAGTGACGAAAAAATTCGTCACTAAAAGTCTAGTTTTCCATCACTAAGGACCTTTAGTGACGAAATTGGACTTTTAGTGACGAAACTCATTTCCTCACTGTAGCCCCGTCACTAAAAGTCCTAGTGACGAAAAATTTCGTCTCTAAAAGTCCGATTTGATTTAAAAAAAAAAAACTTTTAGTGATAAAAACGTTTCGTCACTAAATGTTTTCCTCACTAAAAACACTATTCAATGACGAAAATATTTCGTCACTAAAAACACTTTAGTTTACTAAATCATATTTAGTGACGGATAATTTCGTCACTAAAACTATTTTTAAGAAAATCTAGGCAGATATAGTGACGAAAATTTTCGTCACTAAAACCATTTCTTACAAAATTTTGCTATATTTAGTGTCGAAATTTTCATCACTAAAACAATTTTTTGTTGCTATATTTGTGACGAAAAAATTCGTCACTAAAACTTATTTTCTATTTTTTTTTTTTTCATGGCTTTAATATTAACCTATAACCTGTTATTACATTATTAAAACCTCACGTTTGAATAACACATTTATTTCAACAAAACATTTATAAAAAAAGATCCATACATTCCACGAGTAAAAAATAAAACAAGTATCCAATTCAAACTCCTTCCATACAATAATTGTTTGCAATACATGATAACTCTACCTAAACTCTATTGTAGAACTAACGGAAGATGTCCTCATATGTCTTTAAGTAATGCCAAAAGTAAATCTCCTAAAAGCCACTGATAAAAAATCTGCACAAATATAAAAACAATGCTCCGTTAAAATCATAAAGTAAAAACATTAACTATGTTATAAGAAACATTTCTAACAATGCATTAAGAGTAACCACACCAATAAATTAAAATCACAACTCCTAATGTATAAGTTGTAGAAAGCAAATAAAGTACGAACCAAAAAGTGTTTTAACTTGAAGTTGAACCACCCCCATAAGTAAGAGCATCATCATAACCCTTGCTCCTCAAAAAGTTAAGAATATTCTTTTGGACCTCATCTTGCTTAGTTTGTGCATCTTGGTCCTTAGCTCTCTCCTCTTGATTTCTAGCTCTTGCCTCTTTGAGCTCAATTATCTCATTTTCTAACCGTTGGATATACTCCACCGATGAATTAGAGAAGGCGGTGGTTACTAGAGAAGAAGAAGGTCTAATGCCAAGTCCTTTTACAATACCAGACTTCTTCTTAACACCAAGTTTGAGATCTCCTCTTGTGTAAGGGGAATTGCATTAGGATCTTGACAATGATCCGCTTGCACTTTGAGAATATTTTCCTATCATTTGAAAGAGAGAAAGAAACAAACAATCACAACATTAATACTACATATGTTATAGCTTTACAAATATGATAGGGATGGAATGATACACATACATATGTCGCTTCATCCTCAGGGTGTATCCACATATTTGTATTTGGATTGAAATGAACATCTTTGAAGATTTTTGCCAATTCAGGAACTTGACCATCATTATTATTAGAGATAAGGAAAACCAAAATCTACTACTTGGATTAGCTTAAGATCTCAGATATAAATGCATCAAAATTATGACAAAAATAGAAAGAGAAATTAATAATAATAATAATAATAATAATAATAATAATAATAATAATAATAATAATAATAATAATATTATTATTATTATTTGTAAGAAACATGGGCTTGGAATTGCCAACAAATCTTTTAATTCTGGGTAAACCATCATTAAAAACATTTTTTGCAGAAACAGAAGAAACAGTATCAGAATCTGTACTTTCATCAGAAATAATTTCATTTTTTGAAATGGTTCGAGTAGCAGGAGTACTTGTAGAAGTACCTTCAGTTTTAACTTTTAAATCAGAAAGCATTTTGTCAACAGTTTCAAGAAGTTTAGACTGAGAGGTTCGAAACTTGAATTTGTTATCATGACTGGGTAAATTAATCAAAGGTTCCTCAGTCTTGATAGAAACAGATTTTTGAACAGAAGCAGGTTTGTCAACAGAAACAGCTTTTTCAGCAATTTTCTCTTCAATACGGTCAAGCTGTTGACCAATAACATGCAATGATTCATTAGTAAAATTGTTTTGTTCAATAAGACTAACAACCGGAGTTTGTTCATCAGCAATTTTGAAAGGAGTAGCTTTAACATCAATTTTGTCAGTAGTCACTAAAATAGTCTCAAGGGGTGGATGACTAGATCTGACAATGGTTTTGTCATTTTTAACAAAATTAGATTTCTTTATCGCGTTCAAATGATTTTTTGAAACTTCATCTTTTGAAACATAATAGTTTTCAAGAAAATCAAAGAACAAAATGTGTCTTTTCAACTGATGCATTTTTTCTAACCATTTTCTTTTAACACGGTTTTTCTCAGGCTGAGCAAAATCATTTTGGTAAATTTTTCTTTTTGCCCTATTTTTTGGAAGCATAAATTCATCAAACAATGGAGTCAGATCAACTTCAAAATTTTCATTGACAGCAGTCAGAACTCTTAAATGGTTAACATTATTATCAATAGGAGGAAAATCAGAATCAGATGGACAAACTGAATTAGCATCATCATCTTCTTCGATGGCAGGTTTGCCATATGGAGAGGAAGATTCAGGTTTGGTAGAATAGTAAACAGAGCGGCTGATTTGAGATTTATCACTTGAAACACCTTTTAATTTCAGATCAGTGGGTTTTTCAAAATTCTTTTGTAAAAACTCATTGATATCATGATCTCTTTTCGAAGTACTTTCAGATCCAGCAAAGGAGTGTCTTCCTTCGTTAATCCTCAAGGGTTGATTATTTTGAAAACATATTTTAACAGTACCATCAAGATATTGTTGAATATTTGTGAGATCAAGCTCATCAAAAACAGGTTTAGGGACAGGAGATTCTTGATTCAACAACCATTCTTTAGGAAGAGTAATATCTTGCCATTGAATCATTTTTGGAACTTGAACTTTAGCATCAGGAGTTGAACATGTGATTAACATTGTTTTACCAGAGGGTTCTCTAGGATTCAAACAACAAGGATTTAACTGAGTACCCAAAAGTCTGTAATAAATACGATAAATTAAAGCAAAAGGTTTACTACCTTCATCCATAATATAACCAGAAGAAGCAATATTCAAAGTCAAAGCTTTAATAATATTAGGATCATCCAAAGCAAGAGTAATATCAGGATAACAGTTAAAGTAAACAGGACCATCATACAAAGAAGCAATGATCATACCAAGAATGCTATCTTTAAAGACTTTAAATCTAGTATCACGTAAACACATGAGAATGGAAGCATTAATACCCTTTCGGGTAAGTGGTTTAACAGCAACTTGGACCAAACCAATATGTAAATAACTGAGTTTCTTAGCAATGAAGTCATTAATATTTTTCTTGGAAAACAAACAACATTTTTCATGCATTTTTGAAATGGAAAATATTTGTTCAACAGTAATAATATAGTGAAAGTAAATGTAAATAGCAAAGTTAGAACAATAATAAGGCGGTAGAACCAGCCAAGCAGTATATATCAAAATAATTCATAAAGGGGGAAGGGGACACACGGAAGAAGGGAGAGAGGCGGAAGCACAGTAATAATATAGTGAAAGTAAATGTAAATAGCAAAGTTAGAACAATAATAAGGCGGTAGAACCAGCCAAGCAGTATATATCAAAATAATTGAAAGCAATTAATGAAAGCAATTTAGAACTGTCCAGTATGGCGGTAATCCGTCCAAGGTGGCGGTAGCAACAAATAATATAATGAACATGAATAACTGAAAATACTTCTTTATTGAAAGTAGTTAAACACTTACAGTAGTAGTAGTGAATACAACAAGATCTCAACAGTAGAGGTTAACAGTTACAAAGCTTGAACTAGTCCTAGTTACAAGGTTTGTATGAACAGGGTTATGGTGAACAAGGTTATAGTTAACAAGATAATAGGAGAACTCTCTCAAAGAAGGTAAACTCTCTAGAGGAAGTTCTAACAAAAGTTCTGAACAAGTTCTAAATTTTGTTCTGAGTTCAACATAAGGGACAGCTCCCCTTTAATAGGCAAAATTCGGAATGAATAGTAACAGGTGAATAGTGACGGATGAATAGTGCCAGATGAATAGTGACAGGTGAATAGTGACAGATGAATAGTAAAAGTGCATCTTTTTCTTTTTGACTCCAAGTCATGGGAGAAATCAGGAGCATCTTACGGGAGGGCTTAGACCTTCATTTCTAGGCATAGACTTCATCATTTTTTGTCCTTAAAGGAGTCATCAAAAGAAGCCAAAATTTGAACTATGATGGGAGTCTTCAGAGTATGCAACACTTCCAACGTGGGAGGCATAAAATCAGCAAGATTTCTGACAAAAACTAGTAGGAATATCATCAGGAATATCATCATGTGCGCATGTTCTTGAATAGTGGCCATTATGCTGGCTAGACAAATAGAGAATAGTAGCAACAGGAATATTTCTTTGAACATCACCATGTACGCATGTAGTTGAATAGTGGCAACAATAATCTGAGGGCCACAGAATCAATCAGTAGAAGGAGCATCGGACGGATAACCATCAAAAGGATCAAAGGGACCTTGTGGAGAGTCACAATCATGCTCATGATAAATAGCATATTGGTTGCAAAATCCACAATATAAAATGGGCTCATCCAGTGGTCTTCTTCCTGGAATGAGAAAGCTCTTTGGATTACAATGGTCTGCAATACGCAAACGAGCAATAGCGTCAACACGTGGCCTGGGACCAAAAACAGAAATTCTATCAGTGCTTCCCATGAAATGATAATCAGGTTCTGAGCAACTTCAATAATTTGATTATTAAAATAGTTTCCCCAACATTTTGCAAGAGCATAAGGATTTTTGAAGGACAAATGAGGATCTCCTTCAAGCCATTGCCCCTGATGAGTATGACCATTGATGAGAATAAGATGTTTCGAAGGCTGGACATTCATCCAGTTATCTCTTTCCCATCTAGGCAAAGTACTCCAACATCTGATGGAAATAGTGGGGCCAGTAAATTGTTTTATGGCATCTTGAATAATTTGAGGAAGTTGACTGGCTTGGTAATGGCTTGTTAATTTTAGAAATCTGATAAAGCCATATTCAAACATATGAGAAAGCCAGTTGGGATCTCTATCATCATCATCATCAGCAGCAAAGTAACCATCATCATAATTAATTAAGAGACCAGGAAAACGGTATGGTTTTTCATACACTCTGAGAGTACTCCCAAAGTGTTCTTCCCAGTCCAACTGGATAAACACATTATCACCTTCATCAATTTCATCAGGATCAGGAATAGTGGCGGTAACAAGTTTCTTGAAACATTTGAACCATAGGTCGAAAGACCTAAACATAGCCTTGCAATTCAGTATACGTGATTGTATATCTAATGGCAAGTTGGCAAAAGCACTTCTTAGCATAGATTGGGACTTAAGGCTCAATCTAGAATAATCAATGCCCATTATAGTCATTTTATCCTTTGAATGGATATCCTCTTTGCCAAAGAGTTGACTAGTGTAAGGGTCATTTGTAATATTTGGATGGTTAGCAAATTGGCTTCTAAAAGCCCCAATTTCTGGAACAAGGTTTGAAACAAGGTCATTATTTGAAGCAAGAGGGTTTTCTGAGATAAGGTTAACATAATGGCTTAGGTAAGCCTCATTCTGAACAGAAAGGTTAACAAGATGGATTTCCAGGGCTTTAAGAGTGGTTTTTAACAGATCATAGTGGTTTTGAATAAAAGCAGCTTGAATGTTATCAAGAATAAATTTAATAGAATCTGGAAGTTCTGAATAGATTCCATTGTGGAATTGTAAATTTTTTGACAAAACTTCCTGCAAAGCAATCACAATATCACCACAGGAATATGCCACCGTTGCCGGGACATACCCTTGAAGGGATGTCGATCCACTGGGTTTTACCCCAGAAGATTCACCTTCATGCATTTTGTTTTGGGAATAGTCCTGTACAGGAGCTTTTCCCTTGTTTTTCCTCTCAGTAGAGGGAGCCATAATAACCCACTTATTAGTGGTATGAATACTAATATTATCCCACTTACTAGTGGTTTCTATCCTTGCATCAGTGCGTGATTCCTGCAAAGAATCATTAAGAATATTAGAGCCATTGGTAATAGTAGATAATTTGGCACTACTAGGAGTAGCTTCAAAATTGTGTATGAAGCTTTTCGTCTTTGATTCATGATCAAATATAGTAGCAGGGGAATCATGAGACAAGTCTAAAGCATTATTAACATCAATTTCAAGTTTTGAAACAAATTCAAATTTTACTTTCTGTCCAAAAGGATCAGTAGTAATTCCATCATTATCAACAAGGAAGGGATACAAAGCATTTATAAATGGCAAGCCAAGAATCACTTTATCAGTCATATTTTTAACAAGAACAGAAGGAATTTTGAAACAGACATTATCATGGCAAATATGAGCATTATTCAGTTCATATTTAATTTTCATTTGGGAACCATTGGCAGAAACCAATCTCTCAGTTGATTTCTCAAAATATTTTGAAGGAATTAATCCTTCCTGAATACAATTCTTATCTGCACCAGAATCAATCATAGCAATAACAGTGAAATAATAATCATGGGAGACAACAATTTTCACTTTTGTGAACCATTTTGGGGGAAGGATATTGTTAAGATTAACAAGGCTCGGTTGAGCACCATCAATACCTTCATCAGAAAGAAGAGCTTGTTGACTGGATTCATTTCCATCCTTGTGCTCATCTTGTTCATCATCAGTCTTATTTTGATCAACAGTTTTATCAATTTTTAATATTAACAATTCTTGTTTGAGATTATGGTTATCACTTTTAATGTTTTTAAGTTCAAGTTTTAATTCAGTTATCTCCTGTTTAACAGTATTAATTTCACCTTGGAGATCATTAACAGTTAAATCTTTGGATTTCTTCTTATTAAATCTTTCCAAAGTTTCTTCAAAACTTATAGTTGATTTAAGTTTTTTACTAGTTTCATCTTTTAACAAATTTTTCTTGAACTTATCCAAATACTCTTTTTGTAATTCAGGATTTTCAATTTGACCGATCAATTTTATTAACAAGCTTTCATTTTCTTCACCTTTAGTGAGGACATTAACAGTTTTAACAACATTACAACAGGAATCTCTACAACCAAGTTTAATATTAGGAGAATCAGAAGAATCATCAACAGAATGATAGCAAGAATCAGAAGAAGAAAGATCATCTTCTAAGGAGTCAGACGAATTGTTTGATTCAAGGATTCTGAATAATTCTTCTTGATCATTATCATCAATTTTCAATATGTTAAACTTGTTTTTCAACTTACCAGGTTTTTGTTTACAATCTTTACTAAAATGACCAGGTTTTCCACAATTGAAACATTTACCTTTACCTGACCGTTGGTTAACATGTTTTTTAGAAACATTTTTCCTTTTAGCATAGAAATCATTAAAGTTGGTTTTATGTTTTTTATGGTTATAATTTTTGTGACTTTTATCGTTTTTACCTTTTTGCTTAGAAGGAGCAATAGAAGGTAAACCATATTGTTCACAAAAATTTCCCATTTCATATTTAGCTTTTCTTTTGTTTTTTAATTGGTGTTTTAACAGTTTTTCATCATTGCACATATTAATTCCAAGTTTTTTAATTGTGCTTAAAATATCACCATAAGTTAAATTATCATAGTCAATAGAATCATTTTTACCAATTAATTCTTGTTTTACCTTATGAGCAAAGATAGGAGGCAGACCGTCAATAAACTTTTCTTTCCAATAAGGCTTGAAACAGTCTTTCCGTTGCATCACTCTGGAAAGGAAAACATCTTGGTACCATCTATAATCAGACATAGTAGGGCATCTCAAATTATTCAACAAATCAGAAATTCGAGATGAAACATTAGATGGAGTACCAACAAAATGTTTGATAATAGTATAAATCAAGGTATTAACACCATCAGGAACACCTCGACCAATACGATCATCAAAAATAGGCAAGCCTTCATCATTCTTTTTAACAGCATGTTTAATAGAATCTCTGGAATCTTCTGTGAGATATGAATCCCACCATCCACGAAGAGTACCAGAAAAGCCAGTAGTAAGAAGGTCAACAATTTCAGATTGTCCAAAATCATGATTATTTTGATAAGCAGTAGCAACCATGGACATATGTCCCATTTTGTTAATAATTTCTTGCTCAGAAAAGCCATCAATATTCCATTCATAAATCTTATCAGCAGAAACAGAAAACTGAGTTTGAAAAGGTCTTTCTTCAAACTGCATATCAGGAGGAGTAGGTTTTGAATACCAATTTTTTGTAAGAAACATGGGCTTGGAATTGCCAACAAATCTTTTAATTCTGGGTAAACCATCATCAAAAACATTTTTTGCAGAAACAGAAGAAACAGTATCAGAATCTGTACTTTCATCAGAAACAATTTTATTTTTTGAAATGGTTCGAGTAGCAGGAGCACTTGTAGAAGTACCTTCAGTTTTAACTTTTAAATCAGAAAGCATTTTGTCAACAGTTTCAAGAAGTTTAGACTGAGAGGTTCGAAACTTGAATTTGTTATCATGACTGGGTAAATTAATCAAAGGTTCCTCAGTCTTGACAGAAACAGGTTTTTGAACAGAAACAGGTTTGTCAACAGAAACAGTTTTTTCAGCAATTTTTTCTTCAATACGGTCAAGCTGTTGACCAATAACATGCAATGATTCATTAGTAAAATTGTTTTGTTCAATAAGGCTAACAACCGGAGTTTGTTCATCAGCAATTTTGAAAGGAGTAGCTTTAACATCAATTTTGTCAGTAGTCACCAAAATAGTCTCAAGGGGTGGATGACTAGATCTGACAATGGTTTTGTCATTTTTAACAAAATTAGATTTCTTTATCGCGTTCAAATGATTTTTTGAAACTTCATCTTTTGAAACATAATAGTTTTCAAGAAAATCAAAGAACAAAATATGTCTTTTCAATTGATTCATTTTTTCTAACCATTTTCTTTTAACACGGTTTTTCTCAGACTGAGCAAAATCATTTTGGTAAATTTTTCTTTTTGTCTTATTTTTAGGAAGCATAAATTCATCAAACAATGGAGTCAAGTCAACTTCAAAATTTTCCTTGACAGCAGTCAAAACTCTTAAATGGTTGACATTATTATCAATAGGAGGAAAATCAGAATCAGAAGGACAAACAGAATTAGCATCATCATCTTCTTCGGTGGCAGGTTTGCCATATGGAGAGGAAGATTCAGGTTTGGTAGAATAGTAAACAGAGCGGCTGATTTGAGATTTATCACTTGAAACACCTTTTAATTTCAGATCAGTGGGTTTTTCAAAATTCTTTTGTAAAAACTCATTGATATCATGATCTCTTTTCGAAATACTTTCAGATCCAGCAAAGGAGTGTCTTCCTTCGTTAATCCTCAAAGGTTGATTATTTTGAAAACATATTTTAACAGTACCATCAAGATATTGTTGAATATTTGTGAGATCAAGCTCATCAAAAACAGGTTTAGGGACAGGAGATTCTTGATTCAACAACCATTCTTTAGGAAGAGTAATATCTTGCCATTGAATCATTTTTGGAACTTGAACTTTAGCATCAGGAGTTGAACATGTGATTAACATTGTTTTACCAGAGGGTTTTCTAGGATTCAAACAACAAGGATTTAACTGAGTACCCAAAAGTCTGTAATAAATACGATAAATTAAAGCAAAAGGTTTACTACCTTCATCCATAATATAACCAGAAGAAGCAATATTCAAAGTCAAAGCTTTAATAATATTAGGATCATCCAAAGCAAGAGTAATATCAGGATAACAGTTAAAGTAAACAGGACCATCATACAAAGAAGCAGTGATCATACCAAGAATGCTATCTTTAAAGACTTTAAATCTAGCATCACGTAAACACATGAGAATGGAAGCATTAATACCCTTTCGGGTAAGTGGTTTAACAGCAACTTGGACCAAACCAATATGTAAATAACTGAGTTTCTTAGCAATGAAGTCATTAATATTTTTCTTGGAAAACAAACAACATTTTTCATGCATTTTTGAAATGGAAAATATTTGTTCAACAGTTCTAACTTTATAAACAGGATGAAAAGTGGATTCAGCCCAGCTAGTTTTGTAAACAGTTTTAGTATCAACTTTAGGAATGTTCCATTTTCGGAAATCAGGGAAATCATTGATGGTGTTAATACCTTGATTTATACTATTATCAAACATTTTGTTGGTACTCCATCTAATGTTTCATCTCGAATTTCTGATTTGTTGAATAATTTGAGATGCCCTACTATGTCTGATTATAGATGGTACCAAGATGTTTTCCTTTCCAGAGTGATGCAACGGAAAGACTGTTTCAAGCCTTATTGGAAAGAAAAGTTTATTGACGGTCTGCCTCCTATCTTTGCTCATAAGGTAAAACAAGAATTAATTGGTAAAAATGATTCTATTGACTATGATAATTTAACTTATGGTGATATTTTAAGCACTATTAAAAAACTTGGAATTAATATGTGCAATGATGAAAAACTGTTAAAACACCAATTAAAAAACAAAAGAAAAGCTAAATATGAAATGGGAAATTTTTGTGAACAATATGGTTTACCTTCTATTGCTCCTTCTAAGCAAAAAGGTAAAAACGATAAAAGTCACAAAAATTATAACCATAAAAAACATAAAACCAACTTTAATGATTTCTATGCTAAAAGGAAAAATGTTTCTAAAAAACATGTTAACCAACGGTCAGGTAAAGGTAAATGTTTCAATTGTGGAAAACCTGGTCATTTTAGTAAAGATTGTAAACAAAAACCTGGTAAGTTGAAAAACAAGTTTAACATATTGAAAATTGATGATAATGATCAAGAAGAATTATTCAGAATCCTTGAATCAAATTATTATTATTATTATTATTATTATTATTATTTTCTCTTTCTATTTTTGTCAATGCATGTGTTTGGTCCTCTAGAGTATCATCTTGCAGCTCAAGCTCCCCTTCTTAGTGTAATTAGTGTGTAGTTATTATGTATCCTTATTTATTCATGTGACATATTAATGGTTATAATAAATAACATTACAATTGTTATATAATTATCAGATTACAAGTGCAACCACCATGGAATAATATCATGCGTTCAGATATTAAGATTACAAAAGAAAGAAATTAAAGAAAGAAAAAATATTTAAAAAAAAAAAGAAAAAAAAAAAGAAAGAAAAAAATTAAAGACATTAGAGATGTATATGACACATTATCGAAGATTTTCCAAATTCCTAATCTACCATGGGTTAACTAGCGGTCGTGCCATACGCTCACCATCACACAATCCTCTTTGTCCGATCCTATTGCAAGGCTAACTAGTGGAAGTGCCGTATGTCTCACAATTTCCACTATTCCTGACTACCAGGTAAGTTGCCTTACCTATGTCCCGCATTTTACTTTTAGCATTTAAATTCCCGTATATTTGCACACCCACATAACACAAACAAAAAGCAAAAAGTATATGCATTTTCCTAAGATGGCATGGCATAAATCATTGCAAAAAAATATACGTTTATGAAAATTCCATAAATAAAATAAGCACTAGCATGCATCCCTAGTAGTATTGCTACTAACATTTTGCAGAAAAAACAAGAGAAGAAGAAAGATAGACACACCTCAAGTGCAGAGGAGACAAAGGCAGCAGACTGAAGCCAAAAAGCCGGACCCACTAAGTTCGCAGGTTGCTCTAGAGAACTTTTAGAAGTGAGAATTCAATGGAAGGAGTGAAATGAGGTCAAAATAAGCCAAAATATGAAAAACATAAAAAATCCACATAAAAAATCCACTAGCTTTGATCTTAAATCCACATAAAAAATATGAAAAACTTGTTTGTTTCATAATTCTCTCAAATCCTTGAATCTAGGATATCACCATCCACACATATTCACTAGAATTTTATTTTTCAATCCAAATGCAATACTTAATAAATTGAAATAGGGTTTATTACATGCACACACATTAAAAAAATTCAAGCAAAGCAATGAACATGCAAATTGATTGATAACATATTAGATGATATGATACGAATGTTGGTCATCATAGTCTAGAAGACTGGTTTCATTAGGCAAGTTGGGTGCCTAACACCTTCCCACATTGCAACGTAGCCTCCGAGTTTAGATCAAGGGTTAACAAACCAATGCTTATCCATGTAATTTTCAATTTCTAGATAGTAACTAGGAAACAAAGCCATATACTTTATTTTAGATTGTATCTAGGACCAAAGCCATGTAATTTCTTATGCTCAATGTAAATTCATTTGCAAATTAATTAAATGATGAATTTTTTCAATTTCGGTTTTCTTATTTATTCCAATAATTAAATAAGTGCCGACTACATTGTAGAACCCTTGATATAAAGGGTAAAATATAATCAATCAAACCTCCATTCTGAGAGGCAATAACATGACTCCATCCATTCACGTAGGTTTGGCCCAACACCAAAAAATGGGCTGAGGGCATGGTCTATCACAGTTGTAACTCCACTGGGGATATTGAGGGCTAGAATTCAATTAGGTTATGGTGGTCAACCATGTCATTGTTTGTTTATATATATATATATATATATATAATATGTCTAATATGTCATTATATTGCATGTCATGCATCATTTGCTTAAATGAAATTTATTTTATTTGTGTGCGAGCTCGGAAGCCCGATAGTGTTAGTCGTAATTGTGATGTTCCTAAGACTCACATACCTAGCGGTCAACCTACAACCCACCATGACAAGGATTATCATCGTTATGTCATGGTAGTTCATAGGGACAAACTGTACTATTCGAACCAATGTAGTGCTCTTCGCGTCACAAGTTAGGAGGTACGACGTCCTAGCTTGTGGGGACCTTTAACCTACCTTCTACCCATGTTCTAATGACCCATATAACTTACCTTTATGTCAGTCCAAGTAAATTGCATTGCATTATGCATGTGTTTGGCCATTGTTTGAACCATGATAAGCTCAAGTCCAAAGCTTAAGCCTATTTATGAGAGATTACGAAAAAAACTAGCTCCTAATGGTGCTTTTAGAAAAGGGGTGAGGAACCAGCACCTTCCTTTTTTAGGATTATATGTCGAGTCGCCACCTTTTTTTTTGTTACAAAAAAATAAGAAATAGGAAAAAAATACACAAGGTACATACTTGAATAATACAACCTCTCATTAATTTGAATGAATTACAATTTAATAAATGTAATATACATGGCTTTGTTTCCTAGATTACAATCTAAAAAAGGAAAATTACAAGGCTTTGTTTCCTAGATTACAATCTAAAAAAAAGAGGATAATGCACTAATGCTACGAACCAAAATCTAGCCTTGGGGGCTATATCACAGAATGGGTAGGTGTTAGGCACCCATTTTGCCCAGACAGAATCTGGTCTTCTAGACTCTAAATGACCATTTATATACCCATTTCATTGATGCATGACATACTGAAATTCCCAAATTCAAAATTAATTCATTCTTTAAGGATTCAAAATCTGCAATTTTTATTTAATAATAAAAACAAAAATTAGTGATATTTTACATTGAAGAAAACAACTTTTATTATATAAAAAAAAGGTTCAAAACTGTATCTTAGTAAAAAATACAGATAAGTTTTTATATGCAGAAAAATTTTAGATCTATTTTTAATGAAAATATAGATTGGTTTTGTGTACAGAAAAAATTCTAGGTCTGTATTTAATGGAAATACATATCAGTTTTGTAGGAAGAAAAAATTATAGATTTGTATTTAATGAAAATATAGACCTGATTTGTATGCAGAAAAAATCTCAGATATGTATTTAATGAAAATACAGACTAGTTTTGTATGCAAAATATTTTCAGATTTGTATTCAATGAAAATACAGACCAGTTTGTACGCAAAAAAATTTCAAATTTGTATTTAATGAAAATACAAATCTAATGAAAATACAGACCAGTTTTGTATGCAGAAAAATTTCAGATATGTATTTAATGAAAATACAGATCTAATTTTTGTTGTTGTTCTTTTTTCTCTTCTTTTTTTTCAAAAAATGTTTTTAATAGTTTATTGCAAATCTCAAAATTTAAAGAAGAATCAAATCTTAACATAGGCATGTTAATCAACCATTAAAAAATAAGCAAATTGACCATGTGAACATGGCAAAAAACTATGAACAAGATTGTATTGACAATAAAATCAAGCATACATCCATGAAAATAGGCAATGAACAAAACACATATATCAGATACGAAAGAAAAGAATAAATAAAAGAGTGAGCATAAACACATACTTGCATGAAAGAACCCTTTAATGAAAGAATATTTTTGAAATCAAAGAAGTTCAACCTCTTTGAGATCTAAAATATGTTCACTTACAGAAAAGAAATTTGCAAAGTCAAGGCTTCCAGAACGTCTTTAATGTAAGGGGAGCAAAGAAGTTAGAAAAAGAAGGGCCTTGATATCTTATGTTTTTCCCCTATTTATAAAGCTTGGATACCTGAAAAATAAGCTTAATAGGATCAGATACAAATTGGGTTGCATCTTTATCCCTAAAAATTTGAAATAGATGTGTTTTAACTTAATTAGAGCGTTTTTAGACCAGGCCTCGAAGTTGTTCCGATTGGCACTTGCCATGTGCCGATTAGCACTCCAAGAGTGCCGATTGGCCCCTCAAGTGCTGAGCCCCACTTCCAATTTTGGTTCAATTTGGACTCTTTTTTAGGGATTATTTAAGTCAGGAATTTCACCTGAATGTATTTTTAACTCGTATTCTAAAATTAATCCCTTTTATTCTGATAATTAGATCTTTAAAAGAATAAGTATCTAATAAATAAATATTCTAAAAAGACTTAATTATCAACAATTCCTTTGTTATCTGATTACCCTTTTTATTCCTATGCAAGCAGGCTTATTTCTAAGCAAAACCAACAACCAATCACAAAATTATTTAATTAATTTTTATTTTTTAACTAATCAGAATTAATTTTAATTAATCACATGTGATCGATTCCACCCAAACAAAATGCATGCAAACCGTGAAAACTTGTTCTTGTGATATTTTTCAATTTGACAATCTGATTTGAGAATCGGGCATATCGTCATGGCTGGTAGAATCTCAAAATTATTTTTATGATATGCAATAAATGATTTAATTCATGTAATGCAACTATGATTTTTGGGTACTTGAAATGGTCATTTTAGTCATCTTCCAAAATTAAATTATGGGTGTAAAATCGAGTGTTTATAGAATGCCCCTCATCGACAGAGCTTGCAAAGCGAATGTTTTCAAAGACTTCCTAATCCTGGAACTTAGAACCTTTGGGCGTAGAACTAGTATTTTATTGTTTTGAAAAATGAAAAATATGGAGATATAATCTACTTGATAATTGATGAACCTGAATAAGATCTTGAATACTTGATGAGGTAATTGAGAACTATATTTGCTTGACTTGGAATGAGATGACTAGGAATTGTATTTTCCTGATCTAAAAGTAGACGAAGAACTATATTCTGCTCAATCTGAAGTAAGGTAAATAGGAACTATATTTGCCCAATCTGGAAGTAGATTAAGAATTATACTCGGCTCAATCTGAGGTAAGGTAACTAGGAACTATATTCACCCGATCTAGAAGTAGATTAAGAACTATATTCGACTCAATCTAAAGTTCTGAAAGCGATTGAGAACTATATTCGGCTCAGTCTAAAATTCTAGAGGTGACTGAGAACTATATTCAGCTTAGTCTGAAGTAAGGTAAACAGGAACTATATTCGCCCTATCTGGAAGTAGATTGAGAACTATACTTAGCTCAATCTAAGGTAAGGTAACCAGGAACTATATTCACCAGATCTAGAAGTAGATTGAGAACTATATTCATGCTCAATCTGAAGTTCTGAAAGTAAATGAGAATTATATTCGGCTCAGTCTGAAATTCTAGAGGTGACTGAGAACTATATTTAGCTCACTCTAAAATTATGGAGCCGACTGAGAATTATATCGAGCTCGGTCTAAAAATTTGATAGTGACTAAGAACAATATTTGGCTTGGTCTGGAATTCTAAAGTTGACTGAGAACTATATTTGGTTGGCTCAGTCTGGAAATCTAATGGCTACTAAGAACTATATTTGGCTCGGTCTAAAATTTTGAAGGTGAATGAGAACTATATTCGGCTCAATCTAAAATTTTGGAGGTGATTGAGAACTATATTCAACTTAGTATGAAAATTTGATGGTGATTGAGAACTATATTCAGCACAGTCTAAAATTCTGAAGGCGACTGAGAACTATATTCAGCTCGATCTGAAATTTTAAAGGCAACTGAGAACTATATTCAGCTCGGTTTGGAATTCTGAAGGTGACTAAGAACTATATTCAGCTCGGTCTGGAAATCTAGAGGCGACTAAGAACTATATTCGGCTCAATTTGAAATTTTGAAGAGACTGAGACCTCTATTCAGCTCAATCTGGAATTTTGAAGGCGATTGAGAACTATACTCAGCTCGGTCTAAAAACCTAGAGGCGACTGAGAATTATATCCAGGTCAGTCTAGAATTATGGAGGCAACTAAGAACTATATTTGACTCGATTTGAAAATCTGTAGGCAACTGAAAACTATATCTGGATCCGTCTAGAAATCTGAAGGTCACAATTCGGCTCAATCTAGAATTTTGAAGGCAACTGAGAACTATATTCGGCTTAGTTTGAAAATCAGTAGAAGACTAAGAACCATATCTAGCTCAGTTTAGAATTCTGACGTTTGATTGCAAAAGACCAAAGTCTCGAATTAGAATTTGAACGATTGGTGCTTTGTTGCTCCCTTATTTGAGATGTGCAATTTTTCTTCATTTCATTTTTTTTTTTTTTTTTTTGGAAATTGAACCCTTTATTTTTTGGAAATCCTTGAAAAAAAATTTCATTTCATTTTTTCTCAAATTTTGAAATTTTCATGAAACTGAAACCATCTATTTTTGAAACTTTCTTGAAAATTTTTCTTTTCATTTTTTTTTTTCAAAATTTGAAATTTTCTTGAAATTGAATCTCAATATCTTTGAAAATTCTTGAAAAATTTTTAATTTTTAATTTTTATCTTTCATCATTTTTAAAGAAAAAAAGATTGAACCCCCTCACGCCATTTTTTGTGAGTTGACTAAGTCAACTCGGTCAAACATGAGTTGACTCAACAACTCATGTGACCTTTTAAAGAAGGGGGGCCAAATTTTGGCCCCCCCTTTTTTTATGTTGTCTTCATTTTTTTTTTTTACTTTTTCTTCTTCAATCCTTGTTCTTCCTTCATTTTCTCTATTCACAAGCTTCTTCATTTTGCATTTTGTTCATTTCCACACCATTTATTTCTTGGAAAATCACTTTTCTAGGCTTCTAAACTTGATTTCTACCATCTCTTCAAATATCTCTTCAGATCCTTAAGTTTTTTAGCATCATTGCAAAACCCATTTTCAAATCTTCATCTTTGCATCTCCATGGTATGTCCTTATGGACAAACTTACTTTCTTACTTTCAATGGGAAGAAGCATCATCCATCCTTGGAATGGAATGATGAAGAGGGGCTCCTTCAAGACCCAAGCAACCATGCTTCGCACTCATCCAAGAAAGATTTCAAGGTAAGTTTTTTTTTTTTTTTTTTTTTTTTTTGGCTTTTTGTTGGTAAATTTGTTGATTTTATGTTTTGTTGAGAACTTTATGGTGGGGCATTGTCATTTTGCTATTGTTTGCACTTGTAGCAATTTTGGACATTGTATGATTTGGTGGAGAATCATTGTGTGATCATCTTGATCTTTTTTTTTTTTTTGGGGGGGGGGGGGGCATTTTTGAATTGTTAAGCTGTTTGATATTGTGAGGTTTGGACAATGTTGATGGTTTATGAAGCTTGGCACTGTATGTAGCTTTTGGTATTGTTGGATGAATTTTGACTTGATTTTTGTAGGTGGAAAATTATGAAAATTTGATCTGTAGGCATGATTGAGTAAACCCATTTTTTGATGAGTGCAGAAATTTTGTTGGTATGTATAGACATTATTTTCATGGGTATGGAAATTTTTGTGGATTGAACATATGTTTGAGTCATTGTTGAATGAATTTATGGAGATGATGGATTTTTGGGCTAATTGGAATACTGTTAGGATGTCGTGAAATTTGAATTTGTGAAATGACATTTGGGGTTCGGTTAATTTTTTTTAAGGGCATTATTTTATTGGTTAGGACTTTGGAGTGAGTGTTTTTGGAACATGGCATTTTCGTGAATATCTCAATGATTGGCTAAACTTTGTTTCGTAGAATCTCAAGAGTTGAGGTAGTCTCCAGTTGTTGAAGTACAAATGGGCGGCATTGTCCCCAGACATTAAGAATGTCATTAATGAAGCCAGCTTTCAAGCCTTTTTTTAGCTCTATTGGATCACAACACCAATAAGTATAAGGACCTTCAATTGCTTCTCGCATTGCCAGAGCAATTCTAGGATACCACTTGCACTTTTCATTTTTGAGGTATTGGTGAGGTGATGTTGACACCTTATGACTTCTTAGCCATTATTGGCTTAAAATTAGGTGGTGAGAGAATTGAAGTTAATGATTCCATCTCAACAGTGGAAATTAAGGGTCTTTTAGGTGTGATGCCTCCACGAGTCAAGAGTAAGAATGTACCCTTGATGTGGCTATACTCCAATATTGACAAGTGCGAGACTATAGCAACTATCACTCGTATGTTCATGCTTCTCTTCATTGGAACTCTCTTATGTTTGGACTTGGGGAGCACTATGAGTTTACGTTACTTATGGAGTTTGAGGGATATTAATTAGATCAAAAATTATGATTGGGGCAGCATGGCTTATGCGACCCTTTTGCACTTCGTGACTTAGTTTTCTCGATGCTGTCTTTCAAGCCTAGGTGGTGCACCATTTGTTTGCTAGGTGATTTTTAAATTCTTGGTCAAATGTATTTTGTAGGGTTATTTTTATTGTTGTGCTATTGTTGATGTGTGTTGATTTTTTTTCATGTCTGGATGTATGAATATTTTAGGGTTGGTCCTCAACTTTTAGAAGATGTTGATGATATGTTTCCATGGTTTCTTCATTGGTTGCCTAAGTATTGTCTATTAGCGCCTCCTAAGAGTTCTTTGCAAGCTTGGCGTATGGTGATTGATGGCGTAGCTACCAATGATGTGAGCTTTTTGTTGTTGTTTGTTTTTGTGGTTTTGTGTTATTGTGTTTTGTGTGTGTGTGTGTGTGTGTGTGTGTGTGTGTGTGTTTTTTTTTTTTTTTTTTGGTATAAGTATGGCTTCTTTTCATTCTGGGTTCTTTGTGATTTTCAAATGTCCTTAAATCCTTGGCTTGGATATGAGGGCATGTAGAGTGTGCATGGGCTTAATAGTTGACTGGTCATTAAGTGTTGTTTGAATGTGGCCATAGGAGATATTGGTATCTTGGTGACCAAATATTGGCTTAGGTTCAATACATGTACCCTTCTAAGATGATTCCTGCCCATTCTTGTCCTTCCATCTAGTTGGCAGATCTTTTGGCTAATGAAAAAATTGCTCGTGCTCGGGTGGCCACACTGTTCTCGAGACACTAGGAGACTATCTTGAATTTTTCCAGGCTCAATTGCAAGGTTTCTTTGCTGACATCTCTGGAACATCGGTAGCTTTCTTTCTTTCCTAAATTAATTTGCATCTTGGCTCGCATTATCATCTTTAATTTTCTTCGTTTTTCCTTCTGTGAAAATATCTACATGTTGCATTTTTAGGCTTCATCCTCTAAAGAAGAGAGTCCTCCTAGCAATTCTAGTGGTTTTTCTAATTCCTTTATGGAGACATATCCTCATTTCCCAGCTTGGCAATATGAAGTAATGAACCTTGATGGATCTTTCAGCTTTGTGAATCTAGATCAGCCAAAGTATACCCCAAATGTCCCTTGGACTAACTTGGTATACTCCCAAATCCTTTTGTCTTTTTTCTGCATTTTTGTTCATTGAGTTTATTCTGAACTTGCAGATTTTTGCTTCAAGTTGGTATTCATCTTGTGGAAGAAAGCACGCAAATGATGGGAGGTTTGCAGCTCGTGGCACACACTCAATCTTCCCAATATGTGCTCAATGAAGTGAATTAGGTAAAAGATGATGCTCCCTTAATGATTTTTTGCTTGAAATCAATGGCATTGAATTTAACACCCGTCTCTATCAATATTTCAAAACCAGCAACAAGAATCTCGATTTAATGCAAGTCAAGAAGGAGACACAAATGGTGGCTCCTCTAGGGGTAAGTCTAGGAGATCTTCCCACAGGCAGACTCAAAGATCGAATGATGCTTAACTTGTATCTTATTTTCCCGCAAAACAAAAATATTCCTTAGTTAGACAATTTCTACTAACTTCCACTTCTAGCTTTTTGTCTTTGGATTGCTTTTAGCCTTGCTAAAACTTAGATGAGACAAGTTTAGAATTCACCTGATGAAGCTCTGTAGTACACAATTTGAATTTATTTGACCACTTCTAATGTGATTTGTACTCACCTAAATGAGGCGCAACTAAATGCCCCTAGTCTGAAAACTTAGGCATGATGACCTTTTATTTTGAAAAAAAAGATTTCTCTCCTCTTTTTTTTTTCTTTTTTTTTTTTCTTTTTCTGTAAAGGGGTGATTGACTTGATTTGTTTTAGAAAAGGGGGATAAGGCATAGTTGGATGCCCCTATTTTAGAAAATAGATGCATGATTTTGAAAAATCTTGATTTGGTTAATTTTCTCGTCTCTTTTTCTAAACAAATGATGCACATGATGATTTTTGAAAAATGGAAAAGGCATGGCCAAATGCCCTATTTTAACAATCTATGCGAATTTTTTCAGAAACTTTATAGCACAACCATTTTTTGAAGTGGAAAAGCAGGGCCAAAATGGACCCGTAATATGCCCAAAAACATAAAATAAGTCAATGTGGTCATGGCTAGGCTATATGCCAATTGACACTTAGGGAATGTTGATCGGCACATAAAAAGTGCCGATCGGCACTCTTAGAATACCGATTGGCACTTTAGTGTACCGATAGGCATACCCAAATTTTCCCTGACTCCTTGCATTTTTCTAACGCGTTTTCTGTGTTTTTTAGTTTTTTGAAAAAAAATTTCTCTATTTAGGACTATGAAACACTTTCCTAGTCAGCTGCAAACTGTTTAAACTTATTTAAACTTCGTTAGAGACGAGGAGAGCCTATTTTAGTATTAAATCTGCAATCAAATCTTTGCATCAAAGTTATCAAGAAATAGCAATCACATATAAGAATTATTCATGGATAGCAATCAAAATTGATAGGCCAAGAATGTATTAACCCCTTATGATGAATTAACCAATTAATTAGTCAAGTTAATTAATTAATTCAATTAGCATGAAATAAGCATGGTAGCACAAAAAAATCACCAACTAAGTTAAAATGCAGTGTAAAATAAATTGACACGATGATTTGTTTACGAATGGGGAAAACCTACACGACAAAAACCCCATCGGGTGATTTTAAGATCACCACTCCCGAGAATTCACTATTATTACAACAAGTGGTTACAAGTAAAGGAATCCCAGTACCTTATACCAACCTACAGTTGGACCCTTACCCTAATACCCAATTGGATTTGTTCTATAGTAGCAATCTCTCATTTTAATGCACGGATCCCAATACGCGGCTTACTCACCAACTTGAGAAAGATGTTGGTTGCAAAGTTCTTCAGTTCATCAACATGATAAAGATCACGAAGCTCCTTGGTTACAAAGCTCTATGGTGTACAAACATAGCAACTTCTTGAAGAGAAAGATGAATTAAGGCATATATCTCTGGTCCACAATATGCTTGTGAAAAACTTTTGCATTGAGTTGCATCAGCTGTGACGGCCCTTAAAACAATCCTTATATACGTTTAGGGTTGTGAGAAAAGAAAGCCCAAACATCAATTCACATCTTGGAGTGAAATTAGCTCTGAAAAACTAAATTTCATAAACCTCAACAGATAACTTATCTATCGAGAAGCTGTCGAGCATCGGGCTTAAACGACCTTTTAAACCTCGATAGATACTAGCTCTCGAGCGAGCTGTCAAGCTTTAAAATCCAGCACTTCTTCACTTGTTTCTTGGATAGACTTGCATGGTTTTAACATTTGAACTTGAAACCTTGTTCCTTGAGGCATTAAACACATCCAAGATCTACCAAATTACAAGTAAAGTGTGTTTTGTCAAAGGATTAGCCAATTCTATATTGACATATGTTCCTAAAATGATTCACATATGTCCTAACAATCTCCCCTTTTGTAATCCGTGACAAAACCACAACAAACAAATGAACATATGGGAGAAGTCATTAACAACTCAAATCATATTCACTTGTTGAATACAATAAAGTCTATCCTATCACAAACTCTTGAAAAACAAAGCAAGAAGAGAGTTTATGGCAAGAAGACATTGATAACCTATATTTCTGAAACACTTTAAACAAAACTCATCAAAGCATCTTAGTGTGAAACAGAAATAAAAGATTGCATACAATAATATAAGAAGCATGTGCATAAAGAGAGAAAAGAAATAACACATGTAAAGATAGGTGAAAGAACTTTAATAACAACCTCATCATATATATAACATGATAAATACAAGGTTTGCTATCACAATGTAAGAACAATGTATCCCTAAAAGAAGAAAAGAAAAAACTACATAAGTCCTCACTACATCCCTCAAAGTATAAACACTCCCCCTATCACAAAAATCTCCTATGCTAACCCTCCCCCAATGTATATGACTACTCCCATATCAAAACTACTTCCCCTTTTTGTCACGAGTGACAAAGGGTAGGTAAATCAAGTAGACATCTCATTATCACTAGACAAGCTAGTGTTGGAAAAATACATGTAAGTTTCAGAATTTAAGAATAAGATAGTGTACCTTGGTGAGGTGAAATTCAAAACCAAAGATCAGAAGTTCTTGAGAACACTTTTAATCTTCACTCTAATTCCACTTGATGCCTAAGAAGTGTGGTCTCTCAATCAGTTATATGTGTATGTTCTAGAGAGAATAAAAGAGTGTCTAACACTCACATACATACAATTTCATATTCTTGTTGTAGTTACAAAATCCTGTATGTTTCTAAAAGTTTTGCGGAAGTAATATAAAACAAAAATTTATATTTTTTATTTAAAGATCGTTGTAACACACAACCATGGATTCTAAATAGAACAAAATTGCGTACCTCTCTTAGCAACCCAAGCATGTTGCCTCCCAAGGTATTCAAGTCTCTCTCTCTCTGTTTCTTTTTGAGTTTTTAGAAGACTGTTGTATCACTCAGTAATTCTAATGGCCAACCATTGATGTGATTTTTAAAATCTTATTTATATTTAAGACTTCTAAAACCCTAGAGAGAGATTGGACGTGGGATCCTTAGGGATCCTAATCTTTAGCCATAGGATTCATCAATAACTTTTTTTGAACGTTATTGACCTATCTTGAAACTCTTTCCAAAATTATTCCTTAATTTTCTCAACCATATCAGGAAAATATTTGAACTTCTACAGATTGCAATAATGTCCATCAGCACATTGTAATTGACCCCTGAAAATTAGAGAATTACAAATGAGGTCCCATTACTTACAATTTTATATCATGTCCTTCCACCATACTATATTCCCACAAGCCACTAGGACTAGATTGATATCATTGTCATGTCCCTAGCTTATGTAACCCTTAATTTCTTGATTTCATAATTTCTATTGGACTCCCAAATATTTTTGAAAAAACTCTTTAAATATATATATATATATATACAATATTATATATATGAAAAACATTTTCGAAAAATGTCACCGGCCGGTTTTGTTTTGAGTCCAACTTCAATATGAAAATGAACTGAAAATACTATCTTCTTTAGAGACTGGTGGATTCATTGTTGAGCATTTATATATTTTATTCATTACACATATAACCCAACGTGTCTGTATATAGCCTTTAAAATCAGCATCACCAGTTGACATTGTCAAAGTTATGTGTATAATAAATAAATATACACAAACCCCTCATGTTTGAGGACAATAGAAAAATTGTGATAGGACAACCTTTTAATTCACAGTGATCATATCCATAAGGTGTCCTTGATTGGATCCAATTCAATGTATGTACTTGTTACATTATACCCACTTGTCTGCTTAAAGTCACTACCTCAATGATGGAGTAAATCATCTTATCATATAGCAGCACAACAAATGTAGGCTTCAGTGGTAATATTCAATTAATATCCACATCCTAGAAAAATTTAATAATCTATGAAAAATCATTACTCTCTGTCTTTGGTTCTTTAACCATTAACATGATTTTTCTACAGAGGTGACATCACATGCTACATTTAAACAATGAAATATACCTATAAAATTATGAACGTGAAAATAAATTTTTATTATCAAATAAAAATGCATAGTATTGTTTTTTAGGGCAAATAATTCTAACAATCTCCCACTTGCACTCAAAACCAATCATACATGTATTTAATACCCATTGCTACTAAATGTTTCTCAAACACCTTTTGAGACAATGCCTTTGTGAGTTGATCTGCAACATTATTGGCAGAGGCAATCTTTGTTATTGCTACATCACCTCTATGTATGATATCACGTATCAAGTGATATTTAAGTGCAATATGTTTTGTCCTTTGATGAGCCATTGGTTCTACTGCTTTTGCAACAGCCCCATGATTGTCACAATAGATAGTAATGGGTGACTCAATTAAAGGAACAACTTCAAGTTCTTGAATGAACTTGCGAATCCACATAGCTTCCTTTGTAGCTTCACTTGCAGCTATATACTCTGCTTCTGTAGTAGAATCTGCAGTAGTATCTTGCTTGCAACTTCTCCAACTAATTGCTCCCTTGCCAAGAGTGAACACAAATCCAGATATTGATTTTCTATCATCAATATCAGATTGAAAATCTGAATCTGTATACCCTTGGATAGTCAAATCCTCACCACCAAACACCAAGAAATAATGTATGGTCCTATTTAAATATTTGAGGATATGTTTCACAGCTGTCCAATGCTCAGAACCTAGATTAGATTGATATCTACTCATAATGCTCACTGCATAACAAATGTCTGGCCTAGTGTAAAGCATTGCGTACATGAGACTTCCTATAGTCGAAGCATAAGGACAATTTCTCATTTTCTCTCTCTCTTCTTGTGTTTTAGGACACATTTGATTAGAGAGATGAACTCCATGTCTAAAAGGTGAAAACCCTTTCTTGGAATCTTGCATGCTAAACCTAGCCAATATCTTGTCAATATAATTGACCTGTGACAGTCCCAATAACCTTTTCTTTCGGTCTCTAAACAATTTGATTCTAAGTATATAGGAGGACGCTTCACCAAGATCTTTCATTGCAAAGTGACTAGATAACCATACTTTTTTAGATGACATTGCTCCTACATCATTGCCAATGAGTAGTATGTCATCTACATAAAACTAAAAATGTAATAATGCTCCCAGTAAACTTTTTGTAAACACAAGGTTCATCCATATTTTGTGAGAAACCGAATGATTTGATTGCCTTATCAAAACGGATGTTCCAACTACATGATGCTTGCTTTAGGCCGTGTATAGATCTCATCAACTTGCACACTTTTGATTCTTGACCATGAGATATGAAACCTTCTGGCTGGTCCATAAAATTTCTTCTTGAATGTGTGCATTCAAGAAAGTTGTTTTAACATCCATTTGCCATATCTCATAATCATAATGTGCAGCAATTGACAATAGAATCCTTATGGACTTTAGCTTAGCTATTGGCGAAAAGGTTTCCTCATAATCAATTCGAGCCTTTTGATTATACCCTTTTGCCACTAGCCTAGCTTTATAGGTCTCCACCTTACCACTAGGTCCTATCTTCCTTTCGTAGACCTATTTACAACTAATAGGCTTAATACCTTTTGGTTTGCCTACTAAGGTCCAGACCTAGTTCGTATACATTGAGTCCATCTCTGATTCCATGGCCCTTTTCCAATTCTCAACGTCCTTATCAGTCATTGCTTCTTGATGAGTAAAAGGATCATTATCATGCTCCTCTGACTCCATTAGATAAATCTTATTTAACAAAGTGAGTCTATTTGGAGGCCTGATAGTCCTTTTACTACGTCGAGTCTCTTGTTTTTTGCTTGGTTAAGTAGTCTAACTGGAGTTAAACTCCATGCATGTTGGAGTTAAACTCCTGTATGATGACAGAGGGACAAGTGACCGAGATGCCACACAGTGACTCCCAACCCCAACTGTAGATGACAGTAGGAAGGTCAATATCAGAAAAGTTCGATAGAATGATTTGGCGTTTCGAATGAATGCCTTGTTGTGAGAAGTTCTCTAAAAAGTCCTTTCAAGCTTTATCATCACAGAATCGAATAGAAGAAGGAGTATAATCAGCGAGGGAAGAAGAAGATGCCCTAAAACGAAGAGGATTCTGGGACAAAGTGGATTTTCGTTTAAGTGCCATAGAGCAACTAACCAAAAGAAAGAGAGAGTGAAAAAAACACATAGAAAAGCACCAACACAAATTAATATCAAAAGAAAGATAATAAAGGTACGTATGCACGAAAAATGCATGAACATGTGACATGCAAACTTAAAAACATCATGGGCTCAGCGCAATCCATACTGTTGGGTTTTAAGAAATTAGGAATTAATGTATTAGAACTTCAATTTGTATTTTGTTAGCAAACCATGATCAAAACATTTAGTCTAGGTTTAGGCTTGCTCAAAGTATGTTTGTTTGTAAAATTGGAATCGAGTGATTGCAGAATTTAGTGGACTAAATCTATAAGTCTTGATCGATCGAAAATTAGACTCGATCGATCGAACCATGTACAGATTTATTTTTCTGCAGAGTTCCAGTTCAACCCAAACACTATTTAAACGTCTTGGGGTTCAAGTAAAACTCTCCTATATATAAGGAAAACCCTAGAACGTTTTTCAGACTTTTGAAGAGAGATTAGAGTGCCTCTTATGCCTTCTTTTATTAGGGTTTTGTACCCAAACCTCTCTAAGTCTTTGTTTCTCATATTGCTGTTTATGTGAATCTCTTGTGAGATCTTCGAGGAGCTTTCCTTCACATAAACTTAGGGTTTTCAAGGTAGAGATATTATCTACATCTTGATGATCAACAAGGTTGCAACCATTGGAACTTAAAGATAAACAAGCGGGGAGCTTGTAGCTGATTGAGGAATTCAAGAAAGAAGTAGTCTGTGGATTCGGAGCCTGCGCGTGGTCGTGTCAGGAAGTTCTACTGGTTGGTAGCATTAGGAAGTCGAGCGGGGGAGCTTGTAGTCCTTTTGTAAGAACTTCAATTCTTTCATAGTGAATTCTGGTTTGTCTTGACGATTAGTGGGTCAAATCCTCCTCAGGTTTTTTACCAGTTTGGTTTTCCTGGGTGATCATATCTTGTGTTATTTATTCTTTCGCTGCTATATATATTCTTGATATGATTATTTGATTGTTTTAACCTAGAATTGCTTAATTTGACTAAGTAACAACTTGGCTAATTAACTAGGCTACGCAATCTAATTGTGGTTTAAAGGGTCTAAATTTCCAACAAGTGGTATCAGAGCGGGTTGCTCTTCTGTTGTAGATCTTTTGATCTAAGAGCTGATCCTTGACCCCTGTTGTCATGGACAATTTGAAGTGTCTTTCTGATCATGTTTCTGCTCATGCTTCTGTTGATTTTTTTGATGCTTTTGAAACTCTTCGTAAGAAATTATCTAAATCTTTGAAAATTGCTAAGAAATTTAAAGAAGAGTTAAAATTAGCTAATCTTGAAAAAGAGGAATTGATTGTTAGATTAGATGAATCTAATAAAAAGAATGAATTTTTGAGAAATCAAATTTCCTCTCAAGATGAGAAGATGAAAAGCTTGGAACAAGAGTTAATTGAATCTAAAACTAAAATTGAAAATTTGACTAGTACCAAGCCTGTTGTTGATAACAGAATTGTTTCTGTTTCTCTTAAGCCTAAAACTGAGAAAGTTTATATCCCTCCTTTCAAGAGGAATAATAAAGAAAAGGCTTATTATGTTAGGTTAGACAAAGAAACAAGTTCTGATGTAGACACTGAAATTTCTAAACCTATGTCTAAACCTACTGTTAGAGAGCATAATAAATGTATTTTTGTGCCTACTTGTCACCTTTGTGGTGTTGTTGGTCATATTAGACCAAATTGTTCTTTGTTGAGGCAAAAACCAAAATCTGAGATTAGATTTGCTGTTAGGAATACTGATGTTCCTAAATTTGTTTCTGTTTGTCACTTTGTGGTGTCTCCGGTCACATTCGTCCTAATTGTCATAAATTGAAATTTAAGCATTCTGTATGTCAATCTAGGATATGTAATGATGTTTCTCCTGCCATAAGTCCATATAAATTGTTTCATATGCTTTTGAAAAATTTGAGCTTGTTGGCTTGTGAAAGGAATTTGCAGGATTTTAATCTTTCTCAGAAGATTAGTGTAATCCCTCAAATACACTCTGCTTCTCATGGATTTTTACCTACAAAGCCGAAGACTCGTGCTATATGGGTGAGAAAAGATCCTTTAAGGTGAGTGTTGCTAACTTGTCTCTGTTTTAATTCTTTCTATTGTTTGTGGACATGTCTTGTTTTTGTTTTTGGTTGTTTTGTTTTTTTTTTTAGTTTTTTTATTAAAAAAAAATCCAAAAACATTAAAAAATTTTCAAAAAGACAAAAATATTTTTTTGTATCTTGTTTTATTTTTCTTGAGGATTACATGAGTTTTGATATCTCTCTTGATTTAGAACATGCTTGACATTGTGGAGAAACTTGAATAGTTTGTGCTAAGCTATTTTTGATTTTGTGTGAGGATGTACTAGTTTGTACATGTACTCAAGAGTTAATTAAGAAATTGATATTTCTTGTTTGTGTACCCTCTATAGCTTAGTTAAGCATTGTCATGCATTGCATTTGCATTGATCATTTAGCACAATGTGTGTTTTTGTTTTTGGTCATTAATTTTTTAAAATCTCAACAAGTAGTTATAAAGTTTGTTAAAACCAAAAAGATTTTTGTGTTTTGTATTATAGATCTTGGATTTATAATCAAGGATTGGCCATATTATCTTTACATAACATGTTTATGTACCTTGTTTAGCTTGGATGAGCTTATTTTATTGCACTCTACTAGTTTGAGCTTTGTAGTGCATGTTGTGTGGGAAAGATGTTTGTGGTTATTTTATTGCACTCTACTAGTTTGAGCTTTGTAGTGCATGTTGTGTGGGAAAGATGTTTGTACTATTAGGCTTGATGCCAATTCACATAAATAAGAGGCAAAAATTTCAAGAAACTTACATGATTGCAAGTTTTTGTTCTAGGAGATGTGAGAGTTATAAGATGTAACTCTTTAGGTGATAGTCTCATTTAAATTCTATGTGATGAATTGTGTAGACTTTGTGTTTGATTGCTATTCACATATCACCTCACCTGTATCTCAAGCTTTTGCTAGTTGCACACACTACACAAGTTACTCTTTGCTAAACTTGGTACATTATATTGTGTGTGATTTTGTTGTGGCCATCCAAGATTAAAAGTTCCTTGATTTTAATGCAAAAAGTGTTTCAAGTTTGAAAATTTTGAAAATATCTTGAGATTTGTGCACAGCATATTTGTTGCTTAAGAAAATTCAATGGGAAAATGATTGAAACTTGTTTTTTGAGAAAATTGGGTTTAAAATTTGGGTTTTTGAAAAAGCATTCCATCTCATACTCATGCATTTAGTTTTCGTTGTCTAATGCTTTGAGGAGTTGTTTTCAAATTTAGGTTTGTGTTTTTCAAAACTGTGTTTTTTTTCTCAAAAATTTTGTGAGCCTCTGCCCAGTTCGATCGATCCATTTTGATTTTCGATCAATCGAAAAAGTGCTTTAATTTGTTTAAAAATGACTGTTTCATTCGATCAATCGAATGTATTTTTCGATCAATCGAAAGTCGCGAATTAGTTTTTTAAAAAGGGTTTGTTCTTGATCCGAATTGGGGCTTTTGTGAAATTGAGTTGAATTTGATGAAATTGGCTTGTTGTTTTGATGAAATTAGGCATTATACTCTATGTGCTGTGTTTAGTAATGCTAAATTCATCAATTTGTTTAAAAATTTCAACAAGTGGTTTTCAATTTTTGGGGTTTTTGGTAGAAATTCCCTGCTCGAGCCAATTTTGTCAATTTAATCTCAATTGAACTTAATTTTTTACTGCATTAGAGCATGCATCATGACATATTTTTTCACGCATCCTTTATGTTTAAGATTCACATGCATTGCATTGATTTCTGTATCCATCTTGCAGTTTTGCAGTCATATCTCTCATTATTTTCACACATAGCATGCATACACTTTGCTACATTGGGTACTCAACTTGATCAAAAAATTGATTGATTAATTTTTGAGCTATGTACTTTCTTATATATGCCTTTTTTATGTGTGAACTGTAGAAAATATTTTTTTTAAGAGATATGATGGATAATCAATGTGCAAATATTTTCTCTATTCATGCAACTGTTTATGGGTCCCATAATGCCATGTTTGCATTTTATTGAAAGAGAGAATATTTTTCCTTCATGTGTATCCTCACCTTAGTTTTTAACTATGGTTTGTGTGTTTTTAACTTTGGTTTTGCTGGTGAGGATGTTCCTGATCCTGTTGGTGATGCTGTTGCTGCTGCTGCTGTTTTTCCCCCACCTCTTATTTTTCCCCAAAACTGTTTTTCCCACAACTTGTTTTGTTTTTCCTATTTTTATAGGGGGAGAAAAGTTTTTTTTAACCTGTGTTGTTCATAGGGGGAGCTGTGTCTATTTTCTATAGAGTAGAATTGTTTTGTGTTCCCCTTGATTCTCTATTTTCTCTTATCCTTTATTGCGTATGTTGACTGTTTACTCTTTGTATGAGTTATCTTTGTCAATACGTGACAAAAAGGGGGAGAAATTATTGATTTATGGGAATCATGTTTGTCTTGTTTAGGGTGAGTTGAAATTATTTTTGAAAGGGAAGAAAATAAAAACTTTTTGTTGTATCTAACTTAGGGGGATAGTTAGTTTACTTATGTTTTTATTTCTGTTTCTTGTTTCACTTCTTATTGATTTATACTTATGAGTTCTTCATTGGTATATATCTTTATTTTGTGCTATGTGAAATCAAGAATTTATTTGTTGATTTACTGTTTTTCTGTCACACATGCGTTTATGCGTTTGTTGAGTGTTTTAGGAATATACAGGTGCATTCAATTTGGCTGCTGTCTACACTTGCAACTGATGGATAGTAGTTAGGTTGGATTTGTTGTTATGAGCATTATCTTTGTATTGGGCTATTTGTAACTTTGAGCATTTCATGTTTGTGATGTGTTTTGTCACGGATTGCCAAAGGGGGAGATTGTTGGGTTCTAAGAAATTAGGAATTAATGTATTAGAACTTCAATTTGTATTTTGTTGGCAAACCATGATCAAAACATTTAGTCTAGGTTTAGGCTTGCTCAAAGTATGTTTATTTGTAAAATTGGAATCAAGTGATTGCAGAATTTAGTGGACTAAATCTGTAAGTCTCGATCGATCGAAAATTAGACTCGATCGATCGAATCACGTACAGATTTATTTTTCTGCAGAGTTCCAGTTCAGCCCAAACACTATTTAAACGTCTTGGGGTTCAAGTAAAACTCTCCTATATATAAGGAAAACCCTAGAACGTTTTTCAGACTTTTGAAGAGAGATTAGAGTGCCTCTTGTGCCTCCTTTTATTAGGGTTTTGTACCCAAACCTCTTTAAGTCTTTGTTGCTCATATTGCTATTTATGTGAATCTCTTGTGAGATCTTCGAGGAGCTTTCCTTCACATAAACTTAGGGTTTTCAAGGCAGAGATATTATCTACATCTTGATGATCAACAAGGTTGCAACCATTGGAACTTAAAGATAAATAAGCGGGGAGCTTGTAGCTGATTGAGGAATTCAAGAAAGAAGTAGTCTGTGGATTCGAAGCCTGCGTGTGGTCGTGTCAGGAAGTTCTACTGGTTGGTAGCATTAGGAAGTCGAGCAGGGGAGCTTGTAGTCCTTTTGTAAGAACTTCAATTCTTTCATAGTGAATTCTGGTTTGCCTTGAGGATCGGTGGGTCAAATCCTCCCCAGGTTTTTTACCGGTTTGGTTTTCCTGGGTGATCATATCTTGTGTTATTTATTCTTCCCATGCTATATATATTCTTGATATGATTGTTTGATTGTTTTAACCTAGAATTGCTTAATTTGACTAAGTAACAACTTGGCTAATTAACTAGGCTACACAATCTAATTGTGGTTTAAGGGGTCTAAATTTCCAACACATACCTACCAGCACACATCATTGTAACAAAGTAAACATACATCTAGAATGCATGAAACATTGTTATAATGTATATGTGATGCAATGCATGATGATATAAAATCATTTAAGCAAAACCCAACCCAAAAATTTTGCAAAAACCTCATTAATTTTGAAAAACCCTAAAAAATTTTCAAAAAACCCCAAAAGTTAGGTCAAAAATAGATGAATGCATGATAAATGAAAGAGAAAGAATCATACTAGAGAAAGAAAGAGATATCTAGGCCGAAAAGCTTCTGGGATTGAGGTTTAGAGAGAGAAAAATAAGTTTGGGAAGGTGCGGAGACAAGATCTGTCGATAGAGATCGAGGAGAAATGAGAGAAAATCGTGCTGAAGCATATATATATATATATAGAAAATTATAAAGCTTGATGGATCGTGAGGTTTTGAGAGGTATCGAGCTTTAAAAACGCAAGAAATAGCTATCAAAGAGTTGTCGAGGATCTATCAAAGGGTGTCCACAGCAAAAAGGGCTCGTTGGATTTAGAAGCTATCGAGCATCTATCGAGCATCCAAAAAGTTCCTTGATGGATCGAGTAGTTGTTGAGAAGCTATCGAGATTGCAATAAAAAGAAGTTGAAAGGCCTTGATAGATGGCCTAGTTGTCGAGATTGCTTAAAAACAGTTTTTCAAGAAGAGAAACACACAGATATAAATGCAATCAAGCATGCTACACAACCAAAGATCCAAACAACATTTTAAACTCTCAAAATCATCTCTTAATAAGAAAAATGTCAAGCACATAGATCCAAAACACACATACACACACCAAACAAGTCTAACCAATTTTATATTTCAAAAACAAGTAAAGACAGTTTAGTGAGCATACATTAACACATGTATTCCTTGTGATGGCCAAATCACATTGTACCTACACACGTATCAAGAGTAGCGAAGAATATTGCATGTTGTGTGTGAAAAACATCGCAAGATTGCATAAGTTTCTACATGTTATGACAATTTCACATGTTATGACAATTTTAGATATGAGAAAATCACTTTAACTCACACACAATCATAATTGTTTGATGGGGACTATCACCTTCAAGGTACATCCTATAACTCCTACATCTCCTAGAAGACACACTTGCAATCATATATAAAGCATTTTGATCATTTTTGCTTTTATTTTTCTTTGCAAATTTTTCTTTTAATAAGTATATCATGCATGGGCATATAAGTGAGAGAAAAGAGATACCTAATGATGTTAAGCTTTTGACATTGCACTTTTGCTATGCCGAAGCATACAAATGTCATTTCATGTTTGGCGGGCAACAATGGCGAGATGGTTATTTATGCCTTTCTCTTAGGACTTTCTAGTCCTTCCCATCAAAAAGAGTGATACGAGTGTTAAGTACAAGAGATTACTTAATCTTACTCATCACAAACACGAGCCATAAAGCTCACTTGTATGGTTGTGCATAGAGATGTTCATCTAGCTACAAAAGATACAAAGTTTAGAAAACTTTATTTCAATGGCCATCCAAGATACACAAGTACCAATGTACACAAACACACACTGTTTTTGTATTTTTCTAAATTTTCAATTTTTTTTTTATTTTTATGAAAAAGAAAATAAAGCAAAACTAAAAAAATAACAAACAAAAACATGTTAAACAAAACAATGCACAAAACTAGACTGACTCAAAATATGAAAAAAGAAAAACACACAAGTAATGCAAAAACAAAAACCATAAGTGGAGAGAGAGAGAAAAAGTGACTAAATCACTTGGAGCCTTTTTCCTTCCACACCTTGGAAGAACCTTTCCGTTTAGCAAACCCTTGATCTAGCAGTGAGGGAGAAAAATTGAAACCATTCAAGTTCGAAAGGAATATGAGGGCTTTGATAAGATCTCCAAGAGAAGCAAAGGAGGATGGAAACTAATTTTGGTTTCCCGATGAGATCATACTGTAGCTTTATTGAATGGCTAACCACTTGTAGCAATTAGGTCGAGTATGTCCAGCTACTCCACAGTGATGACAAAGATGCTGCTTCTTCTGTTTAGACTTTTGAGTGTTTCCCTTCTTAGCCCTAGGGTTCTTATTCTCTTTTTTATAAAGCTTAGAGGATGCTCCTAAAATAGATTTACCCATGTCTATGTTCTCACTAGCTAACACATTTTTCACATAATTGTTCTTAGATTTAACCTTATTAGTAGGAGAAACAAAAACAGTAGTATTAGTAGAAGCAATACTAGAAGAAAAGAAATCATACCCTAAACTAGTTTGATCGGAAGCAGATTTCTAAAGACTAAGCATCTCGTCAAGCTTTGCACTTGAGGTCCTCTCCAGTTGAGCTCTAACTTGGAATAATTCTACCTCAAGCTTCTTGGTCTTTTCAGCCAAGAAATTATTCTCAAATCTCAGTGCTCCAATGGTCTGATTGGCTTCATCAAAATTTGTGAAAATTTCTTCTTATTCAAGCTCCACTTCACTGAGCTTCTTGGTGGCTAATTTTATACAACTTCTCATATTTTTTCGAGACCTTGTATAATTTTGCATAGGCTATGTGGATGTCATCTTGTTCATCAATCTTCTCAAATTTAGACTCCACCAAGTCTTCTTCTTCATCCACATCTTCAACAATCCCTTCAGTAGGATTTACAGTGGTAGTGAAGGCATTTAGGATTCCATCATCCTCATTTCGGAATCATCTTTAGGCTTGGTGTCGCTGAAAGTAGCAGCAAGTGCCTTGCTTTTCCCAATGGTCTTGAGATATGTAGGGCATTCTTGTTTCATGTGTCTGAAGCCTTGACACCCAAAGCATTTTGGTCCAGAAGGAACAGTGTACTAATTGCCATCTCTAGCATCCTTCTTTCCCTTGTCTTGGTTCTTGAACTAAGATGAGCTAGATTACTTGCAGTCTTTGACAAATCCTTTAGAATTGGCATTCTTCATAAAGTTTTTGAATTGCCGAATGATATAAGATTTCATCTTAGAATCTTCATCATCTGAAGACTCATCAATGTCACTGCTCTTGGCCTTCAATGCCATGCTCTTTCCCTTACTAGATTTCCCTATCCTTGTCAAACCCAACTTATAGGTTTGCAGATTACCAACCAATTCTATCAAAGGAATTTTGTCAATATCCTTCGATTCCTTAATTGTGGTGATCTTGGCATGAAATATCTCGAGTAGAGATCTAAGAACCTTTCTAACAATCTTGGGTTCGGGAATGGTTTCAGATTAAAGGCTGAGTTCACTATGTCCTTGAGCTTGGTATAGAACTTATCGAATGACTTATCCTCCTCCATCTTAATCTCTTTGAAGCTAGTGGTAAGCCTCTGAAGCTTTGAATCCTTAACAAACTTAGATCCTTCATAGGTTGTCTAGAGGATGGTCCATGCTTCCTTCACAGTTTCAATTGAGGATATCTTCTTGAACTCCTCATTCGTAACCGCAATGAATAATGCATTCAATGCCCTGCTGTTGAAATTTGCCACCTTGATCTTAGTATCATCCCAATCGGTCGGTGCATCCTCTAGCTTGTCTAGCCTATCTCCACAGCTTGCCACACTTTCTCATCTAAAGACTATAAGAAAGCTCTCATGTGTACTTTCCAGTATGCATAGTTAATGCCATCAAATAAAGGAGGTATAATAAGAGATTGTCCTCTATCCATGACAAACAAGGGTCAATGGATCACACAGCAAAGATTAAAACCTAATCAGAGTGTGCCTGCTCTGATACTACTTGATAGGCCAAGAATGTATTAACCACTTACATTGAATTAACCAATTAATTAGCCAAGTCAATTAATTAATTCAATTAGCATGCAATAAGCGTGATAGCACAAAAAATTCACCAATTAAGTTAAAATGTAGTAGAAAATAAATTGACAAGGTGATTTTTTACTAATAGGGAAAACATACACGACAAAAATTCCATTAGGTGATTTTAAGGTCACCACTCCCGAGAATTCACTTTTATCACAACAAGTGGTTACAAGTAAAGGAATCCTAGTACCTTATATTAACCTACAGTTTAACCCTTACCCTGATACCCAATTGGACTTGTTCTGTAGTGACAATCTCTTCTTTTCAATGCATGGCTCCCAGTACATGACTAACCAATTCGATGCGTGGATTCCAGTACGCGGCTTACTCACTAACTTTAGAAAGATGTTGGCTGCAAAGTTCTTCAATTCATCAACACTATGAAGATTACGAAGCTCCTTGGTTACAATACCCTACGATGTATAAACACAGCAGCTTCTTGAAGAGAAAGATGAACTAGGGCATATGTCTCCGGTTCATAATATTCTTATGAAAACTTTTGCATTGAATTGTATCAGTTGTGATGGCCCTTAAAATAATCCTTATATATGTTTAAGGTTGTGAGAAAAGAAAGCCCAAACATCTATTCACAGATTGGAGTGAAATTAGCTCTGAAAAATCGAATTTCATAAACCTCGATAAATATCCTATCTATCGAGAAGCTGTCGAGCATCGAGCTTAAACAGCGTTTTAAACTTCGATAGATACTAGCTATCGAATGAGCTGTTGAGTTTTAAAATCCAACATTTCTTCACTTGTTTCTTGGACAGACTTGCATGGCTTTAACATTTGAACTTGAAACTTTGTTCCTTGAAGCATTAAACATATTCTAGATCTACCCAATTACAAGTAAAATGTGTTTTGTCAAAGGATTAGCCAATTTTATATTAACATATGTTCCTAACATTATTCATATATGTCCTAACAAAAATTTTCCCCATTCAATCAAACATGATATTAGTAGATGGATTCATAGCTTTAATTTTGTCACCAAGACCAATTTCACTGCCTACAAGCTAGAGGGGATCAAGGCTCTAAGAATGTCAAAATCAAGTGGGATTTTCTCTGTTCCATTATGAAGTTCTGGGATACTGAAGACCATGTATTCTAGTTTAACACTACTGAACTTTGTCCCACAATCGAAGAATTTTCCGCTATTCTGGGTTATAAGCCTAGCAAAAAATATGTAGCAATTTCTTGTGATCCCAAACATAAGGAGATCTTATCTAATGCTTTAGGGCTTTCTACTTCAATTACCAGTTGCAAGATTGAAGGCCACATGGTGAATCTTTGTGCAGTTGTCACAAGACTTATTGATAAACATACTCATGACGTGTCTAACAACATGCAAAAATTTTTTGGATTAGCTCTTTTGCTTCATGGAGAATTCTTACTTTGCTCTGGAAGACCTGGCTTTGTGGATGCTCAAGCCATAGATATTGTGAGTCAAGTTAAGGATGGTGATAATCCTATTTCTTTGATCTTGGCAAAAACTCTTTTAAGGCTAGACTTTGTATCTCTTGGTGGAGAATCGCAACAATTTCTTGGGAGTCCCTTGACTTTGCAGATATGGTTGATGGAAAAACTGAACATGATCGCTATACCTACTGTTGCTAATTATGGTCCTAGTAATTTCCTTAGTAGGGCTGTTCTCAAGACCAAGTGTTAGATTGAAAGTAACTAGGTGAAACTTCTAAACAATAAATCCAGTATCTCAATTCGATGGGATTGTTATCAGTGGAAATGCCCACCTCCTTTGTTGCAATCTCCGGGATTAGATCACATCTTCTTAGTTAGATTAAGGAAGGCAACTTTCTTAAGGCTAATAGACTCTTGAGACAATTCCAGTATGAGCAAGGAATGCCTGGTGGTAGAGGAAGAAAACATTTTACTCCTATGGACACAACTCCTACTTTTGTAAGGAATATGATGTTGGGCTTGGACATGGCTAACCAAGTGGATCAATCTTGTGTTAAGGTTCACTTTAATAAGATGATGTTGGAATATTCTAATTGCGTGGTGATCGAAGTTATGGATAAGGAGGCTAACATGGCTTCCATGAAAAAACAGTTTCTTAAAGATAACTAAGACAAGCACAGGGATAACAACTGTGAGTTCAAAAGGAGAGACAAGGATGACAAAGTACCTACCACAGATGGAACCAACGAACAACAAAGAAGAAAAGACTGAAGAAAAAATGATTCTCTTACTTTTGGCTTTGAACATGTTTATTTCAAAACTTAGTTTGAAACTTTTAATTTTAAGAATTATTTAGGACTTTCAGGTTTAGGGTTCTGTTTAGGGTTTGATTTGTTTAGGGTTTAGTTTATTTATTTATTTTAGATCTTGGTTTAGGGTTTAGGTTTTAAAATTTATGTAATGGCATGGTTTGATGGAATGATTAAATTTTGGCAAAATATTTCTTCTCTTTTGTATTTGATGGGTAAATGGTGGGTTTGGGTAAGTTGTGATCGGACCTATATGTGATTGCCAACATACCTCCTTGGTAGAAGGATCAAGTCATCACATAATTCATTTTATTTGCCTTAACTTTTGCCTAAGCCGCCCTTTCAGGTTTTCAACCTAGCAGGCTCTCTCACTTTTTTTTATTTTTATTTTTACTCTCATTTTGCGTAGATCACCCTTTTGGGTTTTCAACCTACCCTCCCCTCCCCCCCCCCCCCTCCCCCCCGCTTTTTTTTTGCCAAACCTAGGAAAGAAAATAACATAATCTTCAACCACATCAAATGTGGTCTTTTTAGACTACCACTTCAGACGTGGTATTTCTTCAATTGATCCATATTGGTAAACTTTGTAAAAGGGTTTGCATTTAAGTCCATTAACCTTACTGCTCCCCTATAGTATATCTGTTTGATGATATATGGACCTGCCCAATTTTGCTTGAATTTACCATTTCTTTCCACAATCAAGGCTCGAATATCCTTCGGCACTAAATCTCCTATCTTCAAATCTCTAGTTCTTACTTTCTTGTCAAAGGCTTTTCTAAGTCTCATTTGGTTACCTTGAATGTGATACAAGGCATTGAGTCTCTTCTCATCTGTCATGCATAATTGGTCATATCTACTTTGCAACCAATCTACCTCGGGGATTTCACTCTCCAATATTGTTCTCAATGAATGAACACCCATTTCAATGGGAAGGACTAACTCCTTCCCATACACCAACAAATAAGGAATGGCTCCTATGGATGACCGAATTAATGTCTTATCCCCCTAAAGTACATAAGGTAACTATAGATGCAAATCCTTGTAGTTCTTCGCGCTTTTCTTCAAAATTTTCCCTATGTTCTTGTTTGCAGCCTCAACTGCTCCATTGGTCTAAGGACAGTAAGGTGAGGATTTATGGTGTTGAATATTAAACTATCAAAGTAGCTTCTTTATTTCTCCTTTGAAATACAACCCATTGTCTAAGATAATTTAATGTGGTACCCCATATATGTAAATGATATTAGTCTGAATAAACTAAGCAACTTTCTTCGAGTTCAAAACCTTATATGAGGTAGCTTTCACTCATTTAGTGAAGTAATCAATAACAACAAGTATAAATTCATGGTGATTTAATGCCGTTGAGTGAATTTTCCCAATAATATCTATCCCCTATGTGGAGAATGGCCAAGATGAAGTCATGGTATGTAATGACATTGGCGGCATGTGCTTCAGATATCTATGGACTTGGCACTGATGACATTTTTGAACATGAACTGTGCAGTCTGCTTCCATAGTAGTCCAGTAATAACCTTGTCTCATTATCTTTTATGACATCATGTATGCATTCATATGTGGCCCATAACTTGACTCATAGACCTCTTCGATTATTTGCTGTGCTTCCTTGGTAGTAATGCAAAGGAGATGAATTCCATTATACAATCTTTTGTATAGCATTTCATCACAAATAATGTAATTAGTGGACAACCTTTTAATAGTTAATTGGTCATTCTTGTCTGTAGACTTTGAGTGTGTCCCATTCTTGAGGTATTGTAAGATATCTAAATAACACTCACCTTCCCCATTCATTTCTTCATCTCCTTCTATTGACATACAATAAGTCGGCTCTTCTTTTGTTCCACCACTATTGGTCAAGCTTCATCTTCCTTAGGCCCATCCATCGTGAATGCCATTGTTGCTAAGGCATTTATAATATGATTCTGCATTTTTGGCACATACTGAATCATACTGAATTTCGATGCTAACTTCTAAAGACATTCATGATAAGGCATTAGCTTTTTTTCCTTAATCTTCCATCTGTTCTGAATCTGAGAAATTATCAAGGCTGAATCACCATATACTTCTAACTCTTTCACTACAAGACCTAAGGCTGCATGTAACCCCATAATGCAAGCCTCATATTCAATGGCATTATTAGTGGTAGGAAAGTTGAGCCTACCATAGAATGGGATTTGTGTCCCTTTTGGAGAAATTAGGAGAACTCCAATGCCACTTCCATTCTAATTAATTACTCCATCAAAATAAATCTTCCATGATTCTAACTCTATCCCCATGATATCCTTATCTGGAAAGTCCCATTGGATTTCTTCAGCTTCTTCAGGTGAGCAGTAGGCTAAGTGATCAGCAATTGCTCTTCCCTTTATAGACTTTTAAGTCACATATTTGATATCAAATTCTAACAAAAGTAGAACCCATTTAGCTATCTACCCATCTTGCACCAACTTCTCCTTTAAGTATTTCAAAAGATCCATTCTTGTAATCAACAAGACCTTGAAAGCAAGCATGTAATGACTGAGTTTTCGGGTTGCCCATACAAGTGCTACTCATGTCTTCTTAAGTGGTGAATACTTCTCTTCATAAGCTAACATATTCTTGCTAATATAATAAATTGCATTATCTTTTCTAGACACCTCTAGGTATTGAGCAAGCAAAGCTCCCATTGTTGTATCCATAGTTGTGAAATATAACAATAATGGCTTTTCAGGTATCGATGGAACCAATATTGGTGGCTTCATCAAATAACTCTTAATCTTCTTAAAGGCTTCTTGACATTGCTCATTCGACACTATGGGAACTTCTTTCTTAAACAGTTGAAAAAGTGGCTCACATGTCATGGTGAGCTTGGTTATGAACTAGCAATTTATCCCTCATGGATTAATGAATGATGTCTTCTCCATATCTTTTGGAGCCATCTTTATCTGATTATATCCCAAAAAGCCATCCATGAATGACAGCAAGTCATGTCCTGCTGTGTTATCAACCAAGATATCAATATGAGGCAAGGGAAAATCATCCTTCGGGCTAGCCTTATTAAGTTCTTTGAAGTCTACACACATTCTCACATTCTAGTCCTTCTTTGGCACTAGAACCACATTAATAACCGTTCTGGGTAGTTAACCACCCTCAAGAATCCCACATTGTATTGTTTCTCAACTTCTTCTTTGATTTAAAGAGTCCACTCTGGCTTCATCCTCCTCAATTTTTGCTTGATTGGCTTTATGGCTGGGTCTATTGGCATTTAATGTCGCACTATATCTGTGTCAATCCCGGGCATGTCTTCGTATGACCATGCAAATACCTCTTTGAATTCCTTCAGTAGTGTGATTAATGCATCTTTCTCAGAGGAGGTTAAGGTGTTACCAATTTGGACCATTTTAGGTTCATCATCAGCTCCCAAGTTAACAGATTAGATTTCTTCTTTTATAGGTTTTACACACCCTTATTTTAATTCCTCATTATTAAAAGTTTCTTTACCAATTTCCAAAGTAAAAACATTCAAAGCCAACAAATAAGCAAAATCAAAAGTCACATTATAAGAAGTGGAGTTCTTTATAGACTTAACAGGAATGGACTTTACAGGAACACGGTCACAAACAAACTCAACAGGAATAACAACACTAGCAGAGATAGACTCAATAGAGATAGACTCAATAAGGATAGAGACAATGTTTTTGGCAAGAGTGAGTGGCTCAATGGTCTTGATCTTCTCCAGAGGGTCTTCCATGGGGTGGTAGCTCCCTTCCATGCCCAGTTCTTCAACTTGGTTGTGGCTTCAACGATGGCAGCTAGCTCCCAGTAAGTCCTTTCTTCCCTCAGCATCAGTACTTTAGGGTCTTCATCCATATAATTTGTGCTTTCACCATCAACTTCTATATTAGTGGGCTTGTTAAATACATAGGCATCCAGGTGCTCTATGCTATCCATCCACACTCTAAGTAGATCTTACTTCCCTTTGTTGCTTGGGCGGATGTATTGAGGGAAGTATTTTAATTCGTTCCCTTCCATTCTCTCATCTTCACCTTCAAGATTCTCTAGAGTTAAGTTTCTGAAACTGTGGATCATTAGCTCTCTACCCAGTGTTGCTAGTCTAGCATCCACGTCATCTTTTTCCTTGGTGTACGGGGTTAGTGAGCCAAGTTCTAAATTATGGAATGAACCTAACTCGGGAATCTCTCTACCATGCTTGTCATATTGGGGCCCTAATTTTAAACCGGCATAAAAAATGCAACTCCAATTTGAAGGTTGCCCATAGGGGTATTCATCATAATCTTCACCTTCAGCTTTTGCATCCTCCTCTACATCTTCATCCTCCTCGGCTTCTACATCATCTCCTACATCTTCATCCTCGGCTTCTACATCATCCTCTATGTCTCGATCATAATAGTCCACAACATCGTCAAAATGGTCTTCATAGAAAGATCCCACATATGCATCCTCTCTATCACTATGGGGTTCTCCCTTATCATTGCCATTATCTTGTCTATCATAGTCTTCACTACTCTCTTTTCACTATCACTATCATTTCTGTTATTTTCCCCACTATCTCCACTAACACTACTACTACTGTCGCCACTATTATCACTCTCGTTGTTACTAACTTCATCATCATCATCATCACTAGGGGTTTCTCCCCCTTCATCATTTTCATCATCTATTCTTGCTTCATATGGGTTTTTCAATGCATGTTGTCAAGCCTCACAGTATTATTCTTCTTCTTCTATATTACAGATAGCATCTCCCAAAAGCGTAGTCATTGCATGAGGATCCATGTAATTAGCCCAATCAGTCAGGGCCCAGTTTGTACCTTCCTTTTTAATCTTTAGAAGCTCACTGTCACAATCAAGGAATAACTCAAATCCAAGCACCATTGTTTTTTACTCAGGATCGTACCACAGTTTAGGGAATCCCCAATAGGGCTAACTATCTCCAGCCTTGACAAACATTCCGTTCAATGTGGGAGTGTAAGGATTCAAGGGCTTTGGAGGACTAGGAAATCCCTTTGCTTTGGCCTTTGCACGAGCCATCCTCTTCACTTTCATCTCTAATAAGTCGTCATCTTTAGGTTTATAACCTAGCCTAAAAGGTGGTGTGGTAGTAGGCATTGTCAGAACTCGAACAGCAGCCCCTTTCATAGTCTTTCCTAGGTTCATCCCTGGAAAATAACTCATCTTTCTCATCATTGCAACCACAATGTTACTGCTATAGGGATCGAAGTCCATAGGGATCTTTTCAACCTCTTATTCTCTTTTTTCAAAACCAAGCTTCTCAATCTCAAAGCCATCTAAGGTTAATGGTTCCTCAGAATAAATACCAAAAATGGGCTTTGGTATCATCAAAGTATCACCATATATGGTAACTATGGCTCTTTCTTGTAAAAATCGAACCTTTTGGCATAGGGTTGAAGGTACAGCCTCTGTATCATGGATTCATGGTTGCTCGAGGAGCATGTCAAAGCATGAAGCTATGTTTAGTACAGCCACTTGGAATTCTACTTTCTTAATCATTGGGCCTATGGTGAGTTCCAGTGTCACAGTTCCTAAAACCTCCCTTCTACTATTGTCATATGCTCTCACATGCTAAACAGTTGGCACAAAATCTTCAATGCTCAAGCCTAGGTAACTTGCGGTCTTTAAAGGACACATGTTCAAGGCACTTCCGTCATCAATTAGAACCATTGGTATTCTTTTGCCTTTAGCATCTACAGTAATGTGCAATGAGTTATTATGGTGCTTCCACTTCTTTGTCAAATCTTTGTCGGAGTAGGAAATAGTAAGTTCCCTACTTATAGACCGAATCATCGCATTCAGATCTTGAGAAGTAGTGGTTATAGGGACTTGGATTTGATTGAGAAGGTCTACCAGATTCTAATGGTGCTTGTATGAGACCATGAGTAAATCCTATAAAGATATATTGGCTTGCTTCTTCTGCAACTGCTTAAGGACCTCATCCTCTTCATTGGGTGTTTGTTAGGTTGACTTGTTCAAGGCCTTTATTTGGTTTTCTATCTTTAGATGTATGGGTTTGAAGTGTCTCTCCCCCCCCCCCCCCTGATGATGTAGGCAATTTTTGATGGGTCATTTGATTCAACGTCTTAGGGTTTGAAGTGTCTCTCCCTATATTTGAATGTTAGATGTTGATACCTTATTTTGTCTGCCCTCGATTTGCATGCCGGACCCTTAAAACTCCAAAAATATTATTTTCTCTCCATGGGGCCGTGAGAACATCCAGAATGATATGGCGCAACCCGTTTGGACATCAGAGCACCCAAAGTGCCCTTTTAAGCTAAAATGACCAAAATGCCCCTGGTTAACCCTAGGATTGACCAAAGGTCAAACAAGGTCAAAACCCTCACAAAACAACATTTTTCATAGTTTTACATCAAACCCGAGCTTCTCGGAGATTTTTAACAAATTTGACCAAGTTTGACCTTAAGTTGACTATGGGTGGGCATAACAACCCTAATTTTGATCCGGCCATCAGAACAGGATGAAACTAATGCCATTGCAAATATTATCAAATTCTCATTCCAATGAATACTCGTGGGTAAAAATTGGAGTTAGAACGGTTGAGATATCATGAAAACCAAGATAACGCACCGATCGAAGCACTGCTAACTTTCGAGAGTTATAACTTTTGATTTTCGAGATCCATACCTTTTCAGAAACAGGTGTTGATGCTGTATTTTTTCCACCATCGATTTGAGTGACAGACCTTGAAAAATCAAAAAAATATCATTTTCTCTCCATGGGGTCACGAGAACATATATAATGGCATGGCGCAACCCGTTCGGACATCGGAGCGCACTCAAAGTTCCTTTTTCAACCTAAATGACCTAAATGCCCCTGGTCAACCTTGGGTTGACCAAAGGTCAAATAAGGTTGAAATCCTCACAAAAAAAAAAAAAAAAAAAAAAAAAAAAACATTTTTCATGGTTTTATATCAAACCCAAGCTCCTTGGAGATTTTTAGTAACTTTGACTAAGTTTGACCAAATTTGACCTAGAGTACACTCTTAGTGGGCCCTAAAAACTCTAATTTTAATCTGGCCGTCAGAACGGGTTGAAACCAATTTCATCACTAAGATTATCAAATTCTTATTCCACCGACTACTCATGGGTCAAAATCGGAGTTAGAACGACCGAGATATCATGAAAACTGGGTTAACGCACTAATTGATGCACCGCTAAATTCCTAGAGCCATAACTTTTGATCCGACTGTTAGATTTTCGAGTTCCATACCTTTTTAGAAATTGAAAATCATGATCTTTACATGGGTGTCAAGATCAACCAGATCTGAGGCCTTCTGAAGGAGGCGGCCCTTGAAGGGCTGCCGCCTCAAAAAATGCACCGGGCTATAAAAGGCCCCAGGCACCTTCAAACTAGAGGAGGAGATCACTTGTCTAGGTTTTTGCTCTCTACCTGGATGTTTTTTGAGCCTTTTATCCTCTCTTCCAAACACAAAAAAAAAAAAAAAAAAAAAAAAAAAAAAAAAACACGCACACACACACACACACACACACACACACACACACATACACAAAAAACACATCAAAGTCTCTTGATTCTTCTCCCTTCACTAAAAATACAAGGTATTTTTCTTATACCCGATCTTCTTCTCCTTGGTTCTATATCCTGGATTTGGGCTTTAGGGGTGTGAATGTAGCTTTCTAGCTACTATCCACACCCCCAACCTTCTAAATATTTTTCTAGCATTTATCTTGCTCTTTTTTGCTTGAATAATGTGATTTATTACTTTCCTAGCATGTTGCTTGCTTTATTTGTGCTTCTAGCTTAAATCTCCTTGCTTTTTATGCCTTATGCCATGTTTTACAATTAGATTTACACCCTTACATGCTTATATGTTTAGATGTATATGCTTTAGGCTCTATGCCATGTTTTCCTAAATTTTGTGCCTCTTTTTGGTCTATGTTGATGTTAGGGTTACATGCTCACATGCTTGTATGATGTTGTTGGGCTATGCCTTGCTTGGATCTATGTGTCTGTGTGTATTTCCATGCTATATGGTTAGATCCGAGTCTTCACACGCTTATATGCTTGGATTCATGTTCTTCCATGTCTATGTGCAAAGTTTCTACATGTTTACATGTATGTTTTTTTGCCCATATGTCTAGATCTATGTTTTCACATGCCTATATGCTTGGATCTATGTCCTCTACATGCTTTATGCTATCTTCCATGTGCTTGTGCACTAAATGCCATGTTTGTGTGATGGAATTCATAGTCTCTTAACGGGGATACAAAATATTCCATTGAGATAAATTTGATAGGTTTGTTATTTAGAGAGTTAGGCCTAACCACTTTAGTAAAAAATTACTAAAATATATATTTATGAAATTGGATTTCATAAATATATGATGAATAACTTGAAAAGATTAAACTAGGTATTCAAGGATTAAGATGTAGTAATCTACAAAGTGGCAGTCTACATTTATGACTTTGTATTACTACGAATATTTTATGAAGGGGTTGCATGTACAATAAAGTCTTGGGATATAATTTATAGATAAGGCCTAGAGTGCAACTATATTTATATAGTGGTATTAAAAATAGTTAATGGTAACTTTGGACTTGTCAAGAGTTGACAGAAAAGCCCCAAGGCCCATTGGAGCTAGTGTCTTATTGGTCCCTTTTGGTCCCACTCCAAGCCACATACTAGAGCCTAATTGGAAAGGCCCAATAGGCTAGTCCAATTAGATAATCAGTTATAAGGAGAGAAACATACATAATTTTTAGATAACAACTTGCATGAAATGGTGTATGTGAGTGTTGGACACTCTTGAATTCTCTCTTGAACATTTCATATAACTGATTGAGAGACCAAACATCTAGGGCATTAGTGGAATTGGAGTGAAAATTAAAAGTATTCCCAAGTGCTTACAATCTTTGTTTTGAAATTCACCACACCAAGGTACACTCTCTTGTTCTTGTATTCTGAAATTTACATAGTGCATGTTATCAATTTCGAATGAAGTAGATCCGTTAATTTTTTCCGCTGCGCACATGCAGTTTTCCATCATTTTCACCTTGGGAGGTGGAGTCATAACTTGGAGGAGTGTTAAGCAATCTTGTATTGCGGACTCCACCATGGAAGCTGAGTACGTTGCTACTCTTGTGTAGCAGTAAAGGAAGCTGTATGGCTTAAGAACTTCCTTTTTGATCTTGGTGTAGTGAAAATGGAGCAAGTACCCATCACATTGTTTTGTGACAATAGTGGAGCGGTTGCACAATCCAAAGATCCAAGGAATCATAAGGAAAGCACATTGAAAGAAAATATTACATCATTTGAGACATCATTGCTCGTGGAGATGTAATGGTTGCAAAGATTGAAAGTATAAATAATCTAGTAGATCCCTTTACCAAAGCCTTGCCTCAAAGGACTTTCAAGTCACATTTGGAGGGAATGGGAGTTAGATTAGTGCACAATAGTCTTTAGGGCAAGTGAGAGATTGTTAGGATTAGTACCTTTAAATCCTATTGTATGATGCTATGTATGACATTATGTATGACTTAATGTTATGATTAATAAAGTTGTTTTATTATTATCTAAAATAATAGTAACATGAATATTTAGACATTATCATATAGTCCATGAGATGCATAGTATATGATTTATGTGATTTAGTCACAGAAGATATAAGTCAAAAGTTCTTTGTAAACTCAAAATTTTAGTTCGTAGTCAGTGATGAAATTGGGCATTTCATCTGCGAAGACTATAACATATCAATTAAGATGATTTGTCTTGATCATGGTAGTGAAGACTTTTTGTTAATGTGTTGATATGTTTTAAGAGTTAAGGCATATTGAACTGGACTACTGTAAGATTTATTGTTCTCTTAAAGACTGTTAAATGAATAATAAATCTCACGACTTATATTTACATGAACTCTTAATCCTAAGAGAATAATGGACCTGATCATGGAGTGTTGGTTGCTTTGATATATTAGGAGTGAGATCTAAGTTAACGGTCAAAACCTCAGAATGTTGGGCAGTCACATTTAGTGTTGATGGAACATATATTTTTAAGATGGAATTCATAGTCTTTTAATGGAGATACAAAATATTCCCTTAAGATAAGTTTAATGGGTTCGGTTATTCAAAGAGTTAGGCCTAACCACTTTGGTAAGAAATTACTAAAGTATATATATTTATGAAATTAGATTTCAAATATATATGATGAATAACTTTTTAAAAGGATTAAACGAGGTACTCAAGGATTAAGATGTAGTAATTTACAAAATGGCAGTCTACATTCATTACTTTGTATTACTACGAATATTTTATGAAAGGGTTGCATGTATAATAAAGTCTTGGGATATAATCTATTAATAAGGCCTAAAGTGCAATTATATTTATATAGTGGTACTAAATATAATTAATGGTAACTTTAGACTTGTCAAGAGTTGACAGAAAAGCCCAAGGCCTATTAGAGCTAGTGTTTTATTTGTTCACTTTTGGTCTCACTCCAAGCCACGTACCAAAGCTCAATTGGAAAGGCCCAAAAGGCTAGCCCAATTAGATAATCAGTTATATTGAGAGAAACATACAAAATTTTGAACAACATGAAAAGGAATGTATGTAAGTGTTGGACACTCATTCATTTTCTCTAGAATATACAACTGATTAAGAGACCACACTTCTTGGGCATCAAGTGGAATTGGAGTGAATATTAAAAGTATTCCCAAGTACTTTTCATCTTTGGTTTTGAAATTTACCAACCAAGGTACACTTTCTTGTTCTTATATTCTAAAACTTACATAACACATGTTATCAATTGCAAATGAAGTAGATATGTTAATTTTCAGCTGCGCACATGCATATTTCCATCAATTGGAGTTAGAACGGCCAAGATATCATGAAAACCAGGATAACGCACTGTTTAATGCACCACTAACTTTCGAGAGCCATAAATTTTGATCCGATAGTTGTATTTTCGAGATCCATACCTTTTCAAAAATAGGAAGTCAAGATATTTCCAAGTGTGTCAAGATCAACCCGATCAAAGACCGTTTGAAGGTGGTGGCCCCTGCCTCAAAAATCATGCCGGGGCTATAAAACACCCCAAGCACCATTGGTTCTGTTCTCTGCTTAAACGTCTTCTACATGTTTTCCTCTCATCCAAACACAAAAAACACATCAAAGCCTCTTGATTTTTCTCTCTTCACCAAAAATACAAGGTATTGTTCTTATACCCGATCTTCTTCTCCTTGGTTCTACATTTTGAATTTGGGGTTTAGGGGTGTGGATGTAGCTTTATAGCTACTATCCACACCCTAACCTTCTAAATCTTTTTCTAGCATTTATCTTTCTCTTTTGCTTGAACAACATGATTTATTGCTTTCCTAGCATGTTGCTTGCTTTATTTGTGTTTCTAGGCTAAGTCCCCATGCTTTTTTATTCTTTTTTGCCATGTTTCATGCCTAGATCTACATCCTTACATGCTTATATGTTAAGATTTACATGTGTTAGGCTTTATGCCATGTTTTCCTATGCCTTATGCCTCTTTTTACTCTAAGTTGATGTTAGGGTTACATGCTCACATGCTTGTATGACGTTGTTGGCTATGCCTTGCTCGGATCTATGTGTTTATGTGTTTATTTCCATTATATATGATTGGATCCTTGTCTTCACACGCTTATATGCTTGGATTCATGTTTTTACATGTCTATGTGCAAAGTTTCTACACGTTTACATGTATGTTTCTATGCCCATATTTCTAGATCTATGTTTTCACACGCCTCTGTACTTGGATCTAAGTTCTCTACATGCTTTACGCTATCTTCCATGTGCTTGTGTGCTCCATGCCATGTTTACGTGCCTAGACCTAGGCTATGTTTGTCATGCCATGTGCTAATGTAGCCCTTATGTCGCTTTGTCTTTCTTGTGTTTTGGCCTATCGGTTCAAACTCGATCTAGACCCTATGGTCTTTGTCATTTTCCATACCTTGGCTAACATCAAAGGGTTTGGATAATTCTTATTTGCTTGTGTATGCTTGCTTGCTTCTATGCTTTAATGCTTGTGTTAGCTTCTCTTGTTCTAGGCTTTGCCACGCTTGACGCCCTTAGTGGGTTTGTGGTTGTGTAGTTATGTCCGATGCCCACAAGACCTTATTTGGATGTAAACGTTTGGGATGCATCGCCACAATGCCAGTTGCTTCATGCACACCTTTTCCCCTTTCCGCTCCGTGCAATGATATGCTTACCATGCTTGTTTATGCCATTCGTTGGTTTTATATGCATCTTTACACGCTTGCTATGTCCATGCATGAGTCCTGCTTGCTTGTGTGTCATCCATACTTCAATAGAATGAAGCTATGGACACCTGATCTAAACCTACTTTTGTCCTTCGCGGACACCATATTTTGTTTGCTTGCTTGCTTGTTTGCTTGTTTGCTTGCTATCTTGCTTGTTTGTCGTTTCGTTTGCTTGCTCGCATCCTTGTTTCTATGTTTACCATATCTATCATGTTTATCTACTCCATGCCTTTATCATGTGCTCTTTGCATCTTTTCCTTCCACTACTTGCCTGCTGGTTTCTTGTCTTTTCCTTTGCATGTACACACATGGAGTGAGAATGTATGGAGATAGGGCACGATCTCCCGGGTGCAAGCAAAAAGGGCGCAAATGCGAGCATGTCAATATAAGCCAAACGACAATTTTCAATAGGTTTAAGGGTCTAGATTTTCAAATTTGGTTATGTACTCTTTTAAACCCCTTTCCTTCCTTCACCCTTTCTCTCTTAGATGGTTTGTATTAGGTATATCATTCCATGTACAATTCATCCTTGTCTCTAGAGTATGGCAACCCCTGTTTACCTTCCTGCACCTATATTTTGGGGCATGCTTTAGGAACTCTTTTGTGCCTAGGATGTAGGCAGGAATGTAAATGTAGGTAGAAAGTAAATGCCTAGGATGTAGGTAGGATATAGGTAGGATGTAGGCATTTATTTTCCTGCTCTTTTGTGCTAGCATTGTGAATAATGTATATATATGTACATATATACCTGCTCACCCCTTTCAGTGTGATTGTCACAGTCCGTGTCACCTAAGACAAAGAGATGCCTAATTTCCACTACGAAAGTAAGGTGACATGTCGCCAAATTTTCGTCATGGAAATTTGGTAGTTTTCCTGAATGCCTTAGGAGAGCATAGATTGGGACCACACCCATTCAAAGCCAAACTTCAAAACCCCATGCATCCAAAGCCCCGAAAGCCAATGCCAAAATCATGTTTTTTACTGCCAATCTCTGAAAATTAAGGTTTTATCAAAACAAAGGACTATCCTTTGACAGGTGTTGTAGGGTGCCTAACACCTTTCCCACATATAACTAAACTTCCTGACCTAAGAATCACGATTTTTTGCCATCCACATTAAATTAGGAAAAATTCCTTTTTTCTTAGCCTAGGAACAGTAATAAAATCAACTAGAAATAGGTGACCAATCACACCTTAGAAAAACCCAATGATTGGTGGCAACTCCACTTACCTTTGGTAATCCTTTAAAATTTGGCCCAAATTCCTGCCACAATGCCAAAGGTATACCTACCTTCCTCCACTAAGAGGGAAAGCACCCGAAGCCCCATGCGAACCACGCTGCACACTACTACACACGCGCACACCTATCATCAATCGAGAAGGGGGCCTCTAAAGGCCCCGCGCGAGCAGGAGCGTCGCCATGGCGAGTGGTCGAGCAAAGGCCCGACGATGGCAGTGGTTCTCCACTCCGTTTTTAAGGCAGGGCATAGACATTAGGTCATCTGATTGGGGTTTGAAGTGTCTCCCCCCATATGTGGACGTTGGGTAATTTGGGATTTCTGTAGTATCCTCACTCCATATATCATACCCTACAGTAGAAGTCATACCCATTTGTTCTTCCCAAGTTATCATAAAGCATTCAGATAGGTTATAGATCAACTTAGATAGGTCCTCTAGTCCTTCCTCTTTAGACATTAAACAATTAATTCTTAGTCCTCTCCCAAAATTATGGTTGGGTAAGGGGTTATTGGCAATATTAGGCTTTCTAGGCGGTGCAATATCCATAGTATCTATTAAATCTTGAATTGCATGACGAAGGTTATAACACCTTTCAGTGTTATGACCTGGGCCTTGATGGTAGGCACACCTTTTACTCTCATCAAACTTTGTAGGTAATAGGTTTGGGACTGGTTTTGGGTTTAAGGGTTTTAGTAACCCTTTTGGTTTCAATTTTTTAAACACTTGACTCATTAGCCTATACAGTTCATGAAATTCCCTCCTAGGCCTTGAGGGCGGCCCTTGCAATATTTGCACTGGGGCAATATGTTGGTAGGGATCTTTATATATATATATATATATTAGTGACTTTTGCAGTTTTGGAATTAGACCTAAAATTCTTTTTAAACTTAGGTGTGTCATAACTTTTTTGTTTCCATTATTTATTGCATCCTCAATTTGAGTACAAGCAGCAATTAAAGCTTTAAAATTTGGAAAGTATTAAACAAACAAATATTTATGGTATATAGGTAATAAGTTTTTTACAACCATGGTTAATTGCTCTTCTTCATTCGGCCTATTCATCATCTGTGCGGCCTTGGACCTCCACTTGGTAATGAAGGTAGAGAAGGACTCTTTCAGCTTTTGTTTAGTGATCTCCAAATCTCTCCTTGTCACATCTTGTATTGGTTGTGAAACTCCCTACAAATGTCTTCCTAGTTTCTTGCTCTATTTTCTTCAACATTGAGGATCCACTTGAGAGCAACTCTAATTAAAGTGTTTTGGACCATTTGTGCCAACATTTCTTCAGTAGCTCCCAAAGGCTGCATAGCCCTCATGTACATCTTTAAGTGGGATTTGGGGCAGCCTGTGCCATCGAACATGTGTCCAAGACTAGCATCTTGAACTTCGGGGGAAATCTCACATATTGGAAAAGCGAGAGCGACTAGTAATCCATGATATCTGCCATCTTGCGGGCCCTTTTGATCATCTCATCCATCTTACTTATCTTCTCATTAATCTTCTTCTCACTCTCCGAGATAAAGGGATTCTGATCGATCTTGTTTTCCTCTTGGCTACCTTTGAGGTTCTAAAACTGCTGTACAATAAGGTTCTTGTCTTCCCTCAACTAAATTTGGCTTGCCACCATAGTGTTTAGTAGCCCTTGAGTGTTCATTGGCTCATCAGTGTTTGGGTGCTCTTCCCCCTCTACCATGGTGACAGAGTCTTTAGATTTCTTGTGGCTTAGACTATCTTGTAAGTTGAACACAAGGTTGAGATGTTGTAACTGTGGAGTGCCTTCTATACTCAAGGGCTTTAGTACTTTAATAGGCATGGAACTAGAATTGCTAGCTTGGCTATCGTTCTTGGAATCTCTTTAGAGTCTTCCCTCTAATCTTGACCAAATTATCCCCTAAGAAAAGGTTTGGTTAGGTCAAGCAATGCTAGGTCCCTATCTATATCAATCTATCAACCAAACAAACACACACAAAATGCAATGCAATTTTAACATGGATTGGCCTAAGGATAGGTCTATGTCACTACATAGCTAGGACGTTACACCTTCGAACTTGTAATGTGATGAACATTATGTTGGTCCAAACGGCATGGTCTATCCATTTTAGTAAAAAAAAAAATGATCTAGTGACTTTGGGCTATGAGTTGGTGAGTTCACCACTGGGTACCCGAATCTAATGAAGACTGGGGATCCATGATTACTACCACCATATGTTGAGATGGTTACATGCATTTTTTTTTTATAGCACACACTATGATAGTTAGGGAAAGCTTTTAACAACCAACATGGCAACTGCAAAAAAAATATTATACAAATAATACAAGATATATGAAACCAAACAAAAGCATCACACAAAAAAAAACAAGGGTATATAATTGGTCATTTGAGGTGTAATGTGAAGCTTAGCCCTCGACATCCCTAGCGAAGTCACCACTGTGAGAGACCAGGAAAAAAACTAGCTCCTAATGGTGCTCTCAAAAAAGGGGTGAGGCATCGGCACCTTTCCTTTTAGGATTATATGTGGAGTCACCACTTTTTTTTTTTTTTTTTTGGTTACAAAAAAAAAGGAAAAAAGAAAAAAAAAAAAAAAAAAAAAAAAAAAAAAAAAAAAAAAAAAAAAAAGGAATACACAAGGTACATACTTGAATAATACAACCTCTCATTAATTTGAATGAATTACAATTCAATAAATGAAATGTACAAGGCTATGTTTCCTAGATCACAATCTAGTAAAAACTTACAAAGCTTTGTTTTCTAGATTGCAATCTAAAAAAGGAAAATTACAAGGTTTTGTTTCCTAGATTACAATCTTAAGAAAAAAAAGGATAATCCACTAATGCTACAAACCAAAATTGAGATTCAGGGGCTAGGTTATAAAATGGGAAGGTGTTAGGCACCCACTTTGCCCAGACAGAGTCTGGTCTTCTAGACTCTAAATGACCATTTATATACCCATTTAAATGATGCATGACATATTGAAATTCCCAAATTCAAAATTAATTCATTCTTTAAGGATTCAAAAGCTGCAATTTTTATTTAAGAATAAACACAAAAATTGGTGATATTTTACATTGAAGAAAAAATCTTTTATTATAATTAAAAAAAAAAGTTCAGATCTGTATCTTAGTGAAAAATACAGATTAGTTTTTATATACAAAAAAATTTCAGATCAGTATTTAATGAAAATACAATTCAGTTTTGTATGTAGAAAAAAATTCTAGATCTGTATTTAATGAAAATACAGACCTGATTTGTATGCAGAAAAATTCCAGATCTGTATTTAATGAAAATACAGACCAATTTTGTATGTAGAAAAATTTCAAATTGTATTTAATGAAAATTCAGACTAGTTTTGTATGCAGAAAAATTTCAGATATGTATTTAATGAAAATACAGATCTGATTTTTGTTGTTCTTTTTTCTTTTAAAAAAAAAATATTTTTAATAGTTTATTGCAAATCTCAAAATTTAAAGAAGAATCAAATCTTAAACTTAGGCATGTTAATCAACCATTAAAAAAAGAAGCGAATTAAGCATGCGAACGTGGCAAAAAACTATGAATAAGATTGTATTGACAATAAAATCAAACATACATCCATGAAAATATGTGATGAACCAAAGAAAATAATAAACAACAGAGTGAGCTTAAAGACATACTTGCATGAATGAACCCTTCAATGAAAGAATATTTTAGAAATCAAAGAAGTTTAACCTCTTTGAGATCTAAAATATGTTCACTTACGAAAAAGAAATTCTTAAAGCCAAGGCTTCCAAAACGTCTTTAATGTAAGGGGAGCAAAGAAGTTAGAAAAAGAAGGGCCTCATTTCTGATGTATTTCCCCTATTCATAGAGGTTGGATGCTTGAAAAATAATCTGAATGGGATCAGATATGAATTGGGTTGCGTCCTTATCACTAAAAATTCGAAATAGACGTGTTTTCACTTAATCAGAGCGTTTCCAGATCGGGTCTCGGAGTTGTGCTGATTGGCACTTGAGAAGTTCCAGTTAGCATTTTCCATGTGCTGATTGGCACTCCAAGAGTGTCAATTGGCGCTCTCAAATGCTGAGCCCCACTTCCAATTTTGGTTCAATTTGGACTCTTTTTTAGGGATTATTTAAGTTGGGAATTTCACCTAGATGTATTTTTAAGTCGTATTCTAAAATTAATCCCTTTTATTTTGATAATCAGGTCTTTAAAAAAATAATTATCTGATAGATAAATATTCTAAAAAGACTTAATTATCAACAATTCCCTTATTATTTGATTATCCATTTTATTCCCATGCAAGTAGGCTTATTTCTAGCAACAAGCAAGAACCAATTAAAAAATTATTTAATTAATTTTAATTGTTTAACCAATCAGAATTAATTTTAATTAGTCACATGTGATTGGTTCCACCCAAACAAAATGCATGCAGACTGTGAAAACTTGTTCTTATGATATCTTTCAATCCGACGGTCTAATTTGAGAATCAAGCATACCGTCGCGACCGTTAGAATCTCAAGATCATTTTTATGATATGCAATTAATGATTTAATGCATGTAATGCAACTATGATTTTTGGGGACTTGAAATGGTCACTTTAGTCATCTTACAAAATTAAAGTATGGGTGCAAAATCGAGTATCATAATTGTTTGAATCATGTATGCCATGAATGAACTCAAGTCTAAAAGCCTATGATTGAACTATACTTGACATGGAGGCCCAATTTGTTTTTCTAGAGAAAATATAACATGTGTGCATGCAGTTTTCCAAGTGCAAGCCCAATCAAGTGACTTGAAATTGTCATTTTAGTCATCTTCCAAAATTAAATTATAGGTGCAAAATCGACTATCATAATTGTTTGAACCATGTATTCTTTGAATAAACTCAAGCCTAAAAGCCTATGATTGAACTCTACTTGAAATGGAGGCCCAATTTGTTTTTCTAGAGAAAATATAACATGTGTACATGTAGTTTTCCAAGTGCAAGCCAAATCAAGTGAAGGTTCAGGCCTTTAAATTTCAAGCTTAAGTCAACCAAGCTCATCGTCAAATTCATTTGCCAACCCAAACTCATTTCTTGTTGCCATGGTTGAAGATAAAACATCGAATGAGCCCATGACCAACTTCCATGAATTGTTCAATACCTTGGTGGCGAGCCAAACCCAACTTCATGAAGAGTTCAACACTTTGAGTCAAAAGCTCAAAGGAAAAGATACTACCACTTTCCAAAATGATGAGAATGAAGTTCAAGGCCCACAATTGACTGAAAGTGAGAAAAAGTTAAAGGAGCGCTAGGATCAAATGGAACAACTATTTCAAAAGTTTCAATGGAAGGAAGATGCCATGAACTTCCATTCTGTTTCTCTCTTCCCATAAATAAGAGCTCCACCCAAATTCAAGATGCCAAGCTTTGACAAGTTTAATGGAACAAGCTGCCCCAAAGCCCATTTAAAGATGTACACAAAGGCCCTCTAACCATTGGGAGCTACTGAAGAACTTTTGACCTATATGTTCCAAAACACATTTACTAGTGCTACACTTTGTTGGTTTTTGAATCTCGAAGATTCTTTAATTAGCACTTGGGAGGACATTGGCAATGAGTTCTACAAGCAATACAAATACAACACCAAAGTGGACATTACAAGGCTTGATTAAGAGACAACCAAGCAAAAGCCCAACGAAACTTCTCAGTCTTGATCACAAGATAGAGGGCAAAAGCAGCCCAAATGACAAATAGGCCCAACGAAGAAAAGCAAATCCAAATGGTGATGAAATTTTTTTTGCCCATATACCATAAACATCTCTTTGCCCAATACTTTATTAACTTCAAAGCCTTGATCATAGCTGGTACTCAAGTGGAAGATGTTGTCAATGAAGGAAGCTACACTTCCAAGAAAGCGGTAGCCCATGCCACCAATGAGGAAGCAGTCAATTTTGTAGATTACCAAGCATCATCGATTGCCAATTCTAGGCCTCGAAGGAAGTTTAGTGAACTCCACATACCCATAAGCCAATTGTTTGGAAAGCTCAAAATTGAGGGACATCTCAACCCATTTGACCTCATCCAAGCCTGCTGCCAAAAGGATACAAGCCACATGAATTCTACAAATATCATCAAGAACCTAGCCATCAAACAAACAAGTGCATCAACCTACGACATGGCATTCAAAATCTAATTGATGAAAAAGTTATCACTCCACCGCCATTCGATGGTTGATCAGACTTTGCCTAAGTTCAATTCCACATGTTATTGAGTAGAAACCCCTTTTTTTTCTTTTTCTTTTTTCTTTTTTTCCTTTTTGTGCTTATTTAGAATTTGTTAAAAAAAAAAAAAAAAAAAAGGGTTTCTACTCAATAACATGTGGAATTGAACTTAGGCAAAGTCTGATTTTGAAACTCCTAGCAAATTTATAACTTGAATATGTAACCTAAAAAGAAAAGGATTTTACAAGATGAAAGTCTAGAGGTATGATTCAAGAGGAATGAGCATAAAAACAAATGTTGATACAAGTGACCAATGAAGATTAGTGAGAAGATGACAAAGAAGAAATGGGAAAACTTCTCCAACACTTGATTTTTTAGTGATGCATACTTGGGGGGGAACATCATAGGAATTTTGAGCCTTTTTATATCATTCATTTCATAACCTAAACTTGGCCTATGTTACAACCCATGAGTAAATACCTCCTTAAAGTCTTGCTAGTTGTAGGCACATCTTAAACTCTAATATTATTTTCTCTTGAATTAAAAAAGGAAAAATGCTTAAAATTGTCAAACCCCATAGGATGATATGTCCAACAACAAAATTTCTCAAATTGTCAAATCCTCAAAATGACTCAAAAGAAATTCCAAACTTGGAGCAATTTCCTTGCTTACACCCAACAATGTGATTCATAAATATGATCACATTTCATTTCTTGATTGCCTTTGGAGACGTAATTTGACAATGTTCAAAACAAAGAAGCAAATTTGATTACATGAGTTTGATGATCTTGATCCTTCCTAATAAAAGTGATTTGTTTGATTCTTAAACACTATGATTTTCCAAAATGGTTGTTCAAAGGATCACATCTTGTTCAAAAAAAAAAAAAAAAAATCACATTTCAAAAAAAAAAAAATCAATCTTTTCCAAAATCCAATTCTCCTGAACTACGTCTTGACCTAATCCTTTATAAAAGAGGTACGTAGACTGCCTTTTAATGGCCCAGTCACTATCACCCAAACAACTTTAGGGCTAGAAGTCAAAACAATGTGACAAAATTGTTTGGGTGCATGTTAGGATAAGCCCATTTGTTTTGCATCAAACATGCTTAAACTTGGGGCATTGGCCTATTTATATTGTATGCGAATATGTCCTTGCATGAAAGCATGTTTTCATTTGAGACATCAATCCATTTTTTTGCAAGCTTGTCCATATTAAGGGCATTGGCCAACATATTTTTCATGATAATTGGTTTCTAACAAGCTAGAGAAAGAAAGACATTTTGCAAGAACTAAAGATGGCAGACCTTGATCTTCTTTCATGTTCCCCAATGGTTGCAACATCAAATGAACTCAGCTTCAATCCAAGCATGGAATATGCCCCAAACTAGGGGCATTGGATAAGTACTTCCAATTCATTTCAATGAATAAATCCATTGCTAATTGAAATTATCTTTTAGCAAGAATTAAGCAAGGACTTATCCAGCAATCCACATCAACTTCTTGCCAAAGTTATTCTCATTCAAAGTATAGGTTTTTCAACAAAAAAAAAAAAAAAAAAAAAAAATCATCATGAACAAATCTTCATCACTTCCAGTCCATCCATCTTCATCTTCATCTTCTTCACTTTTTGATAATGAACAAATTTCCATTTTCAAAGGAAAAATCTCCAATGAATAAATCTTCAAAGAAAAAATCTCCAAGAAAAATCTCCCTATTTGAAACAAAAATTTTCCATGAACAAACCTTCTTAAAATTTTTCAAATCTTCAAGTAAAAATCTCCATGAACAAATCTTCAAAATGAAAGATCTCTATTTTTCAAAGGAAAAATCTCCAAAATTGTTTTTCAAGGAAAAATCTCCAATGAATAAATCTTTATTAAAAATATTCAAATCGTCAAAGGGAAAATCTCCAAACTATTTTTCAAGGAAAAATCTCCTATGAACAAGTCTTCATTAAAGTTTTTCAAAAATGCAATGGAAAAATCTCTAGAATGAATCTTCAAGGAAAAATCTCCATATTTCAAAGGAAAAATCTCCATGAATAAATCTTCTTTAAAAATTTTCAAATGTTCAAAGGATAAATCTTCAGGATAACTCTTGAAGAAAAAAAATCTCAATTTTTCAAGGTAAAATATCCAATGAATAAATGTTCAAGGAAAAAAAAAAAAAAACCCTCAAATTTTCAAAGGAAAAATCTCCAATGAATAAATATTCATAGGACAAATCTCTAGTGAACAATCTTCATTAAAAATTTTAAAAACTTCTGATAGGCCACAAACTGAATGACCCCTTGTGATTTAAACTAATTAATTAATTTAGCCAAGTTATTAATTAATCAATTTAACATGCAAATACGTGGCAGCACAAACAAATCACCGAATAACTAAATATGCAGCGGAAAATAAATAACACGGTGATTTGTTCACGAATGGGGAAAAACCCTAACGGCAAAAACCCCACCGGGTGATTTTCAAGTCACCACTCCCGAAACTCCACTATTATTAAATCAAGCGGTTACAAATAAGGAATCCCAAGTACCTTACCAACCTACAGTTGAACCCTTACCCCAATACCCAATCGGACTTGATCTGTAGTGACAGTTCCCCCTTTTGATGCACGGCTCCCAAGTACGTGACTAACCAGATGCACGGATCCCAGTACGCGACTTCAAACACCAACTTTAGGAAGAGAGGTTGGCTGCAAAGTTCTTCAGATCATCCTATGCAATGAAGATCAGGAAGATGCTTGGTCACAAAACCCTACGGTGCAAAATACACAGCAACTTCTTAAAGAAGATGAACTAGGTCAAGAACTTCGTCTTAGATCACAATTTGCTTGAACAAGGATTGCTCAATGCTTATGCAACTTGTGTCTATGTTGATGGCTCTTAAAACACTCCTTAAATATGTTTAGGGTTAGAAGAAAAGAAGGCCCAAAAACACATTCACGGATCCCAAGAAAATCAGAACAGAAATCTGACTTTTTAATTCTCGACAGATAGCGGGTGTCGAGGTAGCTATCGAAGAGGTGTCGAGCTTTAAAAATTCTGCACTTCAACTTGCTTTTTCTTGGACAGACTTGATGACTTCAACACTTGATCTTGAAACATTGTTTCTTGAAGTATTAAAAATACCTAGAACTACCCAATTACAAGTATAGTGCGTTTTGTCAAAGGATTAGCCAATTTACATAAAATATGACATATGTTCTTAACATGTGAACACATATGTCCTAACAACTTCAATGGAAAAATCTCCAAAATGAATCTTCAAGAAAAAATCTCCATATTTCAAAGGAAAAATCTCTGTGAACAAATTTTCATTAAGAATATTCAAATCTTCTAAACACATCTTCAAATGAAAAATCTCTGAAACAAAGGGCAAACTACAATCTCCTTCATCTTCCCCAGTGGTCGCAACATCAAGTTAACTATCCAACACTTAGCACTCATCTAAGCATGCAAGATGTCCCAAACTAGGGGCATTGGCCAAGTTTGTCCAATTCTTTTCAATAAATAGCTCTGTTATTTATTGAAAATATTTATTTTACAGAACTAGGGTACAAGACCCATACACATTGGCATGAATAATGCCCTACAAGAAATCCATTGGACCTTTGTGAAGCACATTTGAACTTCAAAATCTTCGAACCTTTGGGAAGCACATCCAAACTTCAAACCCATCGAACCTCTAGGAAGCACGTCCAAACTTCAATTCCATCGGACCTCTAGGAAGCACATCCAAAAGTCAAATCCTTGGATCTCTAGGAAGCACGTCCAAAATTTAAGATGTTTGGTGCTCTAGCACACATTTTGTCTTGACCCTTAGTAAGGATGTCTTGTACTTTTTTTTTTCAATTAAAAAAAAAAAAAAAAGAGGAAGCATGAACTATGTTTGGACCTAATCCTCCCACCAAGAGGTACGTAGGCAATTTCCCTTGAGATTCAGTCCACATTTTGATCCACTACATGTCGGTCCACATTTTGATTTGCATTCATCATACATTCACCACGGTTAAATACTGATTGCAAAGTTCGGTGTCTTTTTCATACATTGACATTCTCTTTTCAAGCTCTGTCAATGAGGGGCATTCTATTGACATCCTTGACATCCAATTTTGAAACCCTCATTTAACCTCACATGGATGTAAATTCTAGCCATTTGATCCTTAATCTCATTTCATCAAAATAATCTTGATGTTGTAACGATCAAATTGATTGGTCATAAGCCCTAATCGGACCATTAGATTGAAAGTTATCATCAAATCAAGTTTTAATGTCCAAGATGCACTATCACGAATTAAGTCCTACTATATGTGATTATGAACAATTGATTCCAATTGGTTAGATTTATAATCAATTTGAGATTAATGACATGTCATAATTTAATTGGCTCGGACTACATCTTATGGTAAGATTGCACACACTTAATTAATTAGATAGTCAAATATTAATTATTCAATGAGTAACTTGAATAATTATCTTTTTAATTAGGATAAATTTGGAACTAATTAAGTCTGAAATGGAAGTGATTGAAGCCTATTAATGTTAATTGGAAACTAATTTGGGACCTATTAATGTTAATTGTGCTGAAATTATTTTCTAACAAATGGCCACTGCTCATCATTTCATCGATATCTCTCAAAATACTTTGAATTTGTGAGTGAGCTTAATATTTTGAGAAACTTGACATCCAGGGCTTCAATTTGAGCACAAGAACAAGAAAGCTCTGATCAGAATTGAGTAAGATATAATTTTTTAAATTTTGCTTTGCAGGCTATTACAATAGTGGTGGGAAAAATTGAATTTTGCTTGCTCATCACTGCCACCAATCTCTACATTTAATGCATCAGCTTTCCCTAAAGTCTGAAATAGGGTCTAGGTTCATGATTCCCTTTGATCTTTTGTCAACCCTCATTAAATGACCTTCCATTCATATTTTTTCTACTACAACTATACAAAATCCCCCTATCTTCTCCTCTCTTGAGTTCTAGTGAAGTAAAGTAGTCTTGTCATATCTTGGTCTTCTTGAGACTCAAAGTATTGAGTGAGACTCACTCTCCCTCTCCTAGCTCTTCTTTTCTACTCCACCCTTAGGACCTCCACCAAAAGTCTCCTCCACCATATGGATCTTCAATGAAGGTATAATCTCTTTCCCTAACTTGTTTATCATATTACTATGATGAGATTAAGATTAGAGCACGCTAATGTTTATTTATATTCCATGAATATGTTTGGATGTTCTTAAATGCTCATGTGCGTTCTTCACATGTTCTTGGTAGCACATCGCATGTTCATGCATAACACTAGATTTGATCTTAAATCCACATCAAAAATATGGAAAACATGTTTTTTTCTTAATTCTCTCAAATCCTTGAATCTAGGATATCACCATCCACACACGTTCACTAGAATTTATTTTTCAATCCAAATGCAATGCTTAATAAATTGAATTAGGGCTTATCACATGCACACACATTAAATTCAAGCTAAGCAATGAACATGCAAATTGATTGGTAACATATTATGATATGATATGAATGTTGCTCATCGTAGTCTAGAAAACCGGTTTCACCGGACAAGGTGGGTGCCTAATTCCTTCCCACCTTGTAACATAGCCTCCGAGCTTAAATCAAGGGTTGATAGACCAATACTTATCCATGTAATTTTCAATTTCTAGACTGATACTAGGAAACAAAGCCATGTACCTTATCTTAAATTGTATCTATGACCAAAGCCATGTAAGTTCTTATGATCAATGTAAACTCATTAGAAAATCAATAAAATGAGGAATTTTTCAATTTTGGTTTTCTTATTTATTCCAATAATTAAAAAAGTGGCAACTCAATTATAAAACCCTTAATCTAAAGGATAAAATATAATCAGTCGAACCTCCATTCTGAGAGGCAATAGCATGACTCCACCTATTCATGTAGGTTTAGCCCAACACCAAAAAAATGGCTAGAGGCACGGTCTCTCACAAAACTAGGGATAATGCCTTAAGGGAATCTACTCTCCAAGCATTGATTGATGTCAGGCACAAGTTACAAGGAAGTCACATCAACGGTAGGTGACAGGTCCCATCTGAACAGCAAAATGGGGCATAAGGGCCCATAAATATAGGGAAAATCCACTTAATCATGACAACCCTATTAAAAGGAGACTATAAATTAAGAGAAAAGGAGATGAAAAGGGGTTTGGAAAATTAGAGAAGAGAAACACGAGAGTAGTGAGGAGAAATATGTCCTAGGGAGAAAGAAGTCCAGTCCAAATTTCATAAAGAGGGATCAATTGCACAGTTATTATCTCGGTGAGGAAAGGAAGCTAAAAACCTTTGGTTGTTTCCTTCAAAAACCTGCATCACCATCTTTGAGGCCTCCCATCATTGGATATTCCTAACTCACAATACAAGTAAATTAGGACCTTAGCCCAAAATCCTCACTCCATTAGGTTGAGCTACCTAATTGGCACAATCTGTGGGAATCTACTACTCAGCGAAAGGCCTAGAGCTGGCGTAGCAGTCTCTTGTATAGAGGGTCCACATGCAAACAAGGAGTCAACATGGTTAAGGGAAAACCGATCGAGGGGCTTATCTTGGACCCTAAAGAGGATGGAAAGGAAGGAAAGGAGGGAGCAAGATCTCAAGCAGGACAGGCATGAAACTCGTCTAGACTTAGACGAAGCTTCCTCTTGAGGAGAAAGAACTGTTTCTTACGTACCCAAGCCTTCAAACCATAGTAATTGTGATCGAGAGATAGAGTCTGCAGAGGCAAGTTAGAGAATTAAAGCTTGAGATAAGAGGCCGACACCAAAAAAGGGACTATAAGGAATCATACCACGATCACGAATCTATGAGTAACCACACAGGATGGTTTTCTCACCAAAGTCATGTTGGAAAAATACATGTTTGTATCACATACAAAACATACACAGTGGAAAATTAACGGATCTACTTCATTCGCATTTGATAACATGCACTATGTAAGTTTCAGAATTTAAGAATAAGAGAGTGTATCTTGGTGCGGTAAAATTCAAAACCATAGATCAGAAATTCTTGAGAACACTTTTAATCTTCACTCCAATTCCACTTGATGCCCAAGAAGTGTGGTCTCTCAATCAGTTATATGTGTATGTTCAAGAGAGAATGAAAAAGTGTATAACACTCACATACATACCATTTCATGTTCTTACAAAAATTCTACATATTTCCCTCCTAATAACTGATTATCTAATTGGGCTAGCCTTCTGGGCCTTTCCAATTGGGTTTTAGTATGTAGCTTAGAGTAGGACCAAAAGGGAATAAATAAAACACTAGCTCCAATGGACCTTGAGCTTTTCTGTCAACTCTTAACAAGTCCAAAGTTATCATTAATTATATTTAATACCACTATATAAATATAAATATAATTGTACATGCAAACCCTTCATAAAATATTTGTCGTAATACAAAGTCATAAATATAGACTGCCACTATGTAAATTACTACATCTTAATCCTTGAGTACTCGGTTTAATCCTTTTAAGTTATTCATCATATATTTATGAAATCCAATTTCATAAATATATACTTTAGTAATTCTTACTAAAGTGGTTAGGCTAACTCTCTGAATAACTGAACCCATCAAACTTATCTCAAATGAATATTTTATATCCCCGTTAAGAGACTATGAATTCCATCTTGAGAATATATGTTCCATCAACACTAAATGTGGCCACCCAACATACTGAGGTTTTGACCGTTACTTTAGATCTCACTCCTAATATATCAAAGCAACCTACACTTCATGATCAGGTTCATTATTCTCTCAGGATTAAGAGTTCATGTAAATAGAAATCGTGAGATTTATTATTCATTTGACAGTCGTTAGGAGAATAATAAATCTCACAGCAATCCAGTTCAATATGTCTTAACTCTTAAAACATATCAACACATCAACTAGAATTCTCCACTTCCATGATCAAGACCAATCATTTTAGTTGTTGATATGTTATATAGTCTTCGCAGATGAAATGCCCAATTTCATCATCGACTACGAATTAAAATTCTGAGTTTACAAAGAACTTGTGACTTATATCTTCGTAACTAAATCACATACTATGCATCTCATGAACTATATGATAATGTCCAAATATTCATGTTACCATTATTTTAGATAATAACAAAACAATTTTATTAATCACAACATTAAGTCATACATTAAGTCACACATAATGTCATACATAGCATCATATAATAGGATTTAAGGGCACTAATCCTAACAAGTCATTCCTATTTGTCGAGGGATAGGTCAAATGAATCCAGAGAGGATCGCTTAAAATCACTAAAAAGGGAAAGGCGCAGGTGTCCCAATGCTGCCCTAAATGCCATGAGTCAAGCCCTATGGAGGGTGGCCCGATCACCATTCTTCGAAGAGATAGAGCATACCGAGATGCCTAGACATCTTACCCGTCTGCTGTTTACTTGTTACAATGGTAAGACTAACTTGTTGGAGCACGTAAGTCACTATACTCAACTTATGGCCCTCTATTCGCAGAATGATGGACTTATGTGTTAGGTATTCCCTTCTAGCCTCAGGCCCACAGCAATGAGATGGTTCAACAATTTGAGGAAAGGGTCCATCCACATCTTTAGCGAGTTAATTCAAGCGTTCGAGCACGCTTTATCACTTATAGTCAGGCTGCCCAAACTATTAATGCGCTATTATCTATGAAAATGGGATGTGGGGAAACTCTTTAATCGTACGCAGACCGGTACTAGGAGTTGTATAATGAGATTGAAGGAGGAAATGAGCAGGTAGGAGCGAGCACTTTCAGACTGGGGCTATCTCAAGAGTCCAAGCTAAAGGATTCATTGACCATGAGACCTCTGAAAAACACGCACTAGCTGATGAGGAGAATAGAAGAACATAAGAGACTAGAGGAAGATCGGTTACAAAGTAAAGGGAAGGCTCCCGCCACTCCATAGTACCATAAGGACCCTCATCTTGGAGGCTTTCAGCAGAAGCCCCAAAGAGAAGCTAGGGGACAAAGCCTCGAAGTACGAACTGAAGGATTCAATGTAGCATTTAAGGAAATTGTACACAAAATTTAGGAGAGGATAAAGCATTGGCTGTACTTTTGCTGGCCCAACAAGATAGGCGGGGACCCAACTAAGAGAAATCAGATTTTCTACTATACATACCACCAGGATAAGGGATATACTACCAAATAGTGCAGAATGTTCAAAGACCACCTAGAATAGCTTGCCAAAACCAGGCACTAGAGAGAGTTTATGGTCGACCAAAGGCAAGTCACCACGGGGCAGAAATCTGGGAACCAAGGGGAAGCATAGCCACCTCCCCTTGGGATTATTAAGGTTATTCATGCAACGTCAATTGGTGTGAGTGCCAATCATTGGAGAGGAATTATAAACATTACCACCCAGTAGGAGCACGAGACGTTGGATCGCCCAGGAAAGCGGCCCAGGATGGTTGGAGGGCAAATAACTTTTAATGCCAATGACTTGAAGGAACTTCTCAACCGCACAATGACGCTTTCGTCGTAACCCTCAGGATTGGAGGTTTCCTAATGAAAAGAGTTATGATTGACTACAGGAGTAGAGCTAAGATAATGTACCCCAATCCTTACAAAGGTCTAGGCTTAAAGGTCGAGGATCCTGGGAAGTATGATACCCCCTTAGGTGGGGTTTAACAAAAAAATGGTTGTGTCAGAGGGATAGATAAGGCTCTTAGTAGTAGCCGAAGGGAAAGAGGTGATGGTGAATTTCAAGTCATGAATGCATTCTCCTCGTACATGGTGATCCTATGGCGGTCATGGATACATGCCATGGGAGCCGTACCATCCACACTACACATGAAAGTTAAGTTCCCCACCAAGGAAGGAATAGTGGTGATGAGGGGCGACCAAAAAGCGGCCCTTCAATGCTTGGTGGCCGCAATCAATTATGAGATTAAAAAGAAAAAGCAAGTAAAGCCGAGTTCGTTATAGCAATTACAGTGTCTTAAGGAGTCTAATGGGACTGACAGTACTGAAGAATCAATCAAGGTCTGTATCTTGCCTTATGAGGATAGATATTTTTAAATAGGTAAAATCCTTCCAACCAAGGATCGAGTAAAGATATTGTTGTCACTAGTCCAAAATTTGGATGTATTTGCTTGGAGCCCATGCGAAGTGCCCGGCATGGATTCGGAGTTCATAATGCATAAGGTGAATGTGGATCCCCTATTTCCACCTAAGAAGCAAAAGCCAAGGCTATCCACCAAGCACCACGTGGAAATTATAAAAGAGGAAGCGGAGAAATTAAAGCAAGCTAGGGCTATCAAAGAGATATTTTATCCAGACTGGTTAGCTAATACCGTGGTAGTAAAGAAGAAGAACGGGAAATGGAGAGTTTGCATTGACTTTACCAAATCTCAACTGAGCATACCTTAAGGATCCTTTCCCCATCTCGAAGATCAACCAGCCAGTGGATGCAACATACGGTCACCCGAGGATAAACTTCTTGGATGCCTTTCAAGGGTATCATCAAATTGCTCCAGCACCCGAAACCTAGTAGAAAACCTCATTCATCTCTCTCAAAGGCAACTATCACTATACAGTCATGCCTTTCGGATTAAAGAACACAAGGGCAACATATCAGCAAATGGTTACTCGTATGTTCAGAGATAAAATTTGTAAAACAGTGGAGGTGTACATTGATGACATGGCTGTTAAAAGTAAGGACTTCGAGGAGCATGTATAGAATCTAGCTGAAGTATTTGAAATCTTGAGACACCACAACCTATGCCTTAATGCTAGTAAGTGCGCGTTCGAAGTGGGTTCCAGAAAGTTCCACTGGTATATGATAACATACAAAGGTGTTAAGGTCAATACCGACCAAATCAGGGCAATCTAGCAACTTAGCCCACTTAGTAATCCGAAGGAAGCACAGAAACTTATAGGGATGATCACAGCCTTAAACTATTTTTTGTCAAGATCGGCTGACAAGTATAGGCCTTTTTTACAGCTACTCAAGAAATGGAAGGGATTTAAGTGGACTCTAGAGTGCGACAACTCTTTTCAGAATTTAAAATGATACCTAGTTAGTTCTCCCATCTTATCAAGCCTTGAGCCCGGGGAGGATCTTTACATGTATTTGGTTGTGTCCAATCATGCTGTGAGGGAGGTGTTAATAAGAGTCCAGGAGGGTATACAAAAGCTGGTGTATTACGGCATCAAGATCTTGGTAGATTCAAAGACTCTGTATTTACCATTAGAGAAAATGGTACTCGCTCTGGTACACGCCACAAGGAAGCTATCGCACTACTTCCAAGCATACACTATGTATGTTTTAACCAAACATCCCCTACAATCATTGCTATGAAGATTGAATTTCGCAAGAAGAATAGCTAAGTGGGGGACCAAACTCAAATCCTTTGATGTTAGGTACAACCATGGAAATCCATTAATGGGCGAGTACTGGCAGATTTTATGGCAAGTTCGCCCCAATAGTTGATGATGCACGAGGGATATGCCAAATCTCAATTCGACTATGGCATATGTACGTGGATGAAGCATCTAATGCATATGGAGCAGGATAGGAATAGTGTTCGAATCACCAGAAGGTATAAAATTAGAACGACCGCTTAGGCGAGGCTACCTATCTTCCAACAATAAAGAAGGTGTAATGACCTGTCTTATGTACATTTATACAAATGGCATTGGTAAGTCATCAATATATATATATATATATAAAATAAATAATAATAAAAAAAAAAAAAAACCGAAGCCTCTGACCTCTCCACATCAGCATTTTTTTTTTAATTTTAATTATGATTTATTTCTTTTTATTAAGTATATATATATTCTCTTTTCTCAAACCAAATATTCTTCCCCTATCTCTCACCCTTAGTTCTTTTGAGCAAACCCGATAAAATTCTAAGGGCAGAACCTCTCCTTTCGACAAAACCAAACCCAACACCTTTCCTTTCGACATTACTCTCCAAACACAAAACCTCTACACTCTCTCAAATTCAAATCCAAGCTATTTCACAGAAAGCTTACAAGGGCACAACCACGCGAGCCAACGTTTTCAATCTCTGACCTGGCCTCCTTATCAAAGCATTCTCTCTCAGTACGTCTCAATTAATCTATGAATAATCTCTTTTCCTATCATCTTTAATTAGGTTTTTCTATCAATTTAAAGATTTCGTCTTTAAGTCAATCTAGGGATTTCAATTCCTAACCCTTTTTTCTCTCTATTATTTTTTGTTGAAGTCAGGGAAACACTCATAGAAAATCAAACTCTACACGTTTTTTAAGAAAATCTTACAATAATCTTATAGGTTTTGCTTTACCTTCAAGTTTTGCTTTATTTTGCTATCTAGGTTTTTTAGCACATCTGATTTAGCTTACCTTAATCATTTGTTTGATTGAATAATTATTTGGGCACCTAAAATGTCAGCCTTCTTTGTCTCCACTCAGTCCCTTGTTTTTATTTTATTTTTTTTCAAACCTTCTGCCTCTTCTGTACAAGTTCATGACTTTTTTGTTTTGGTTTGTCTTTGATTGTAAAATGTAGGAAGAAATTTTATGTTCTTGGTTGGGTTGTAGTTTTTGTTTTGTTTTATAGTAGAATTGTAGTGAAACTCCAGCAATTATGAGATATGTGATAAGTGATGGCAAAGGGAACAAATTAGCACAACTTATTTGTCAACATAAGATTTGTTGTTCTGTATATTTTCCTACTTTATTGTTGGTGACACAAATTGGAGACATATGGCCATTAATGATTGATTCATAATGTGATTGTTTTGTATAGATTTACTATTCAACATTTCGCCGAATAGCATCACGATGATATGTTTTTTCTTCTTTTTTTGATTAAATAATAAATAAATAAATTCATGTTTGAAAAAGGCACGATCTTTCTTCTCTATTCTAAACCAACCATAAACTCTACCACCAATCAAATTCAATTCCTGAGAAGAACATTAATCTAGGATCTGGCTAAACGTAAGTGAAAGATTGAATCTTGAATGCAAAGAGTGGCTACTTTTGTCAAGCAGTAGGTGTCTATAAAGTATTTCGACTGCAGTTTAATTTGATAGATTATATAAGTTTATCACAATATGTATGTTTATTGTGCATGATTTAATATTAGTAGGCTGTGTACTTTTGGTTTCTAAGGTTTTGCTCTCAAAATATATTTCTAAATTCAGAGTTATAGTGTTATGATCTATTTAAAGTAGTGAAACTATTGATTTTCATATAAATATTTTGTGGTGTTTGGTGAGCTTCATTGGATTAGTGATGTGAAATTTAGTTCATTAATACCCATTTGGTGTCAAAGCATATAAGAAAGTGATAATTGGTATATGGATGCATTTACAGTTTCTTATGGCATTATTCAAGACAAATCAAAAGGCATATATTACACCTTTATACAAAGTTTTTTTGTGTAGTTGACCTTATACTTAAAGCTTCAGGCTTAGATTTAGAACAATTAGATTTTCCCTAGGAGGATCTTCGCTTCGAATCAGATTGAATTGCATATATGAGATTTGAACTTGAAGTTACAAAATTAGTCAAGGTTAATAGATAAATTTTGAAGACAAGATAAAAATCAGATTATATCCACACAAAAAAAATGCTAAGCTTGCATCAGATTAGCTATTTTAGGATAGTGCTTTGAGATTCTTTTATGTAGTGGTTTGTGCAAAATAAGTCTCCACAACTTATAGGGTAGTGGAAGTGCTAATTAAGCTACAAGATATTTGGTTACCTTTATATTTTAAAATGCTTTGTGTTTTCTATCCCTTTTTATTTTCCTTTCCTATCCATGAAGTGCCAAGGAATATTGAGAGTTCACAATAATTTTTTAATGAAACAAGCCGGACTATTTTTAGCATAAACCTTAAGCTAGAGAGAGAAAATAGAAGAATAGGAGGCTATAGGTTATTAGTAACAAATAACACAGAAGTTGTGCTTGAATTTGTATGCAGAGAGTTTCACTCTATTTAATTTGATCATGTTCAAGTGAGTTATCAATCATAATGGCCATGCTCTTTTGTTTTTTCTTTATTTAATGTACCTATATGAATTAATTAGATTGTTCTGCCCGTTTGTAAGTAATTAGCCAATTGTAGTAAATTTGGAATGATGTCCAGGTAGCTATCAAGGCTATTGGAGCATTAAAAAAACTGCAGTTACTAATGCAGATGTGATTTTCAGTGTAAAAAGCAAAATGCTGGTGAGTTTCATTTAGTTTCCATTTATTTTATAAAGTATAAATCATTAAATTGTGTTTAACATTCATAAGCTTATAATGTGGTAAATAATGCTTATGAACCATTAGTTAAGGTGACTTACCAGGCTCTTATAAAATATATGTGAAAACGTCAAAGAAAATATATGTGCAGTGTGTGTGTGTGTGTGTGTGTATACACACAAATGTAATCTTTAGTATAGTTACTTATTTGTTTTAACTTACATTACTTATAAATGAATTGCATGAGGTTGATTAACTGATTAACTATCTTAAGTATAGTTACTTGTAATCTTTAGCTCTTTTTTTAGCATTACATTTTGCTATAGGCTTTTTGTTTCTTCAAATTCCAAACCAATTGAGAAGGGAAATTAAGGTATCAGTGGAGCAAAAGTTTTATTTTGGGAGAAAGAGCTAAAAATTGGTAGTTTCATCATTGTCATGTAATAGAAAGTTTCAAGCTCATGCTCCAAATTGCACTTAATTTCTTGAATGGTAGGGTATAACATGGGTTCCAAAATAGGTGCCTAGAATCAACTTAAGGATAATGTGTGCTAGGTTGGATAATTGATTAATCGGTGTTATTTTTGCTTTCATATGCCTCTTATATCTATGACTAAATTCATAGATAGCTTACCTTCTTCCATTAAGAATTTTCCAATTTTTTTTTATTACAACTTGAGCTATGCATTTTTTGCTTGCTTATAAAAAGGATATAAGTGCAATTTATGAAAGTTAGAATAACAGTTTGTTATCATTTTTCTTTATTAAATGAAGATAGAAGAAAATTTGTTATATATTTTTTAGTTTTTCATAGATACATGTTTGGAAAGGTGTTTGTTTAATTTTATATTTTTCTAATTTATTGGTCTTTGTGATGTTTCCAGCCAGGTGATTTTCCTTTTTTGGTGATTTTTATTGGCTTTACTTACACTAAGTGATGTTTGTATGCCTATTAATCAAATAGTTCCATGAAAGCGATAGACAATTTAAGTAGAATTTCATGGTGGGTTTGTGTGATTGTGTCTAAAATTGTAATTTTAAGATAGATATGCTTGATTTTGATTGCTCAAATTTATTTGTCCTAAAGTAAATGTATCACAACAATACTTTTTAGGTTATTGATATTGTTGGGTTCCTTAGAATAATGGTTAGAACTCTAAGCCATATGGTCGTGGTTGTAAGAAAATGTTTGCTCTACTCTTTGCCCTCTACAACACTCAATATGTAACATTGGTTACACATTTTTGGATTGGATATTAGCTTTAGGATGTTAATTATAATAACAGAATTTTGTATAACCTTATACGCATTCCTATGTAGTGACCACATGGAACTCCTTAAAACTTTTGAAGGATGGAAGGATGCAAACCGTAATGAAAAGAGTCTTGTCACCTTGCAAATGACATAGGATATGAGAATGCAATTTGTAGATCTATTTAGCATTGGCTTTGTAAACAAATTGATGAGTGCTAATGTTAGTTCTTTGAGATTTTATAATTTTAAAGCATTTGATTTGCTAAAATCTTATAGTTATTTAGAAATCCAACTTTAAACCTTATAACGGTCCCAACCTTTAAGGGCCGACCACTGAGCGTATACACTAAGTCAAATTCGCAAGGAGTGTATATATATATAAACGTGCACAACAAATGAAATTTTCCTACTAAGTAAAACACTTCCTTTAAATAAAAAGAAAATATCTTAACTGTATAGAGTACAGAGATGGTTCTAAATAAACTAAAAAATACATAATTAAAAATAAAAATAAAATAAAATAAAAAAACAAAAATAACAAGAAGTAAACAACAGTATAGCTAAACGAAAAGGCAAGCAGTCATTCCTACTCATGGGACTAGATTACGGTCAGTAGCTTGGAGAGGAGAGGCACTCAATTTGGTGATTAGGATGTTACGGTCAAGTGCTATTTCTATGGCCTTGGGTGCATTGAGGGCTTGGGCTGACAAAGGAGGGATCACGTTGTCCAAATCAGTCACCTCTGTATGAGCCTCAATCTGCTCCACAAGCTCGCGCATACTAGGGATGTTCTCGGCTTTGGATTTCCCTTCATTGGGAATCTCCTCCAACGGGGGGTCCTCGGGCAAGGGAACTTAAGATGGGTCCCTAGAAGGCGAAGTCTAAAGGAGGTTGATGGCATTTACCGCAGGCATCCACCCCACCATGAAGCCCTTCCTCTTGGCCTGCTTGATCACTACAACAATAGATTTCTCAGCATCATCAAACCCAACATCATAGAACCGCTGCTCTGCTTGGTCTAGATTGATCTTCATGTCTGCCAACTCTTTGTCTCGAACCAAGATTATGCTCAGAGCTTATGCAAGCTTGTTGTCAAACTCCTCCATTTCTTCTCAAGGACCCCCACCTTCTGTTTGGCAGCATCCCTAGCCCTTTCGAATGCAGCAATCCTTTTCTCAGCGTCAGCAAGTTCTTGGGCCTCGTCCTAAAGAGTGGACTCTGCCACTTGCTTGAGGGCCCTCTCCCCATCCGCATTTTCGACAACGTTTTTCAACTAGCTTTCTAGCAAGTGTGCCCCCTAAGCAGCTTGAAGGAAAAGAAGTTCGTTAACACCAAGCTATGGTGTGCCATTTGAGAATAAGGACAATGTCCTTATCTCTAATCTCATCCAAAAAGTGGACGTCCTCGGGTAGCAACAGGGCTTGGCCTAGGCTGTCCACTATTCAGCCACCCTCACCTTTTCTCCAAGTGCGCACGCTCGAGGTACCAGGAAGGGGCCCTTCACTTAACCTAAAGGTGTGTTGCTAATCCGAGACTAAAGGGTGGAGGAAAAAGATTCATCGGCACCTTCGGCGATTGAGCAGTCCTCTTGCCTCAGGTTTTGGGCAGTTAACAAAGAGATCAGGCGATCGACCATATTAAGAGTAGGAGGGACTTGCTCTTTAAGACAGTTCTTGGTCTGTTCCTCCAAACCGCCAGTCGCCCTTGGCCTTCTCCAACCATGACCAGTTGGCAATGCCATGGTTCGAGGGGGCGGTGTCCTATCCTTGGAATCTTGGGCCTCTGGGAAGTAGTTGCCCAACCGAAGGAATCATCTCTGCACCATCTCAACGTCCTCTTCCTTGTTTGCCAAGATATTCACGGGGATATGTCGAGACCGATCCTGGTAAACGGTGTCCCAGAACCGTCTTGGATTGGTTCTAAGGAGATCTCATGTCTTGGATTGGCTCTAAGGAGATCTTCATCCTTTGAAATGTCCAATAGGAACCTTTTCAGCTAAACGTCAATGTACGTGAGCAAGGAATTTGACGCTAAAAGAGTAGGCCCGGGATCTTGGAAGCTGGTGTAAGAAGAGGTGCAGTCGAGGATCAAATAGGACACCTAGAGTTGTCCGTCAAAATGAACGAAGATCTCCAAGCATAGAATGAAGTTCAAGTCCCAAACTTCAACAAGATTGCAGTTCAATGGGATGCGTCTGGATTCTGTAACATCAACCAAAGACGAACAGTTAGTAAACGTTGGGGGGCATAATCAAAATAAAACGAAGAAAAAGTAAAAATAATAAAAAAAATTATATATTCTCAAGACATTACCGACCTACTTTTCGGGGTGATGTAAGGTAGGTGAACTCACAAACAAGCTAGTTCCCACTTGCCTTTATATATTCCCCTTGGTAATTTCTATTTCGAGTCTGGGAGGCATGATATCAGCCTTATATGGGGGTCTCAGACTTTGAGGTAGTAGCCATTGGAGAGGCTACCACAACAACTATACAAGAAGTTTATGTCATGGTGGGAGAGGTTCAGGTTATACAGCTTATTAAGTCAACTAACATAGCTGACTACCCTATAAAAGTTGGGCAGACATTGGTCGGGGCTAACGCCATGGAACTTAAGGGTCCCTAGTAGAAAAGTATCTAGTGGAAACCTAGCCCCACCCTTCAAAACTGCCATTAAAGGGATGAAGATCACCCTCGGCCTTTTATTGTCTTCTATGCCCCCACTCACAATACTCAATGAATATGTCTTAGGGGATGCTGTATCTAGTCTTAAAGGCCTCTACCATAGCCTCGGTACCAACTAAGTGGGCAACCCCATTTTCAAATAAAAATTGAAGGATGTAGCGGTCAGGAGACTTACAGGGGAGAGGCATTCTCGGAAGGGGAAGCACTCTCGAGAAGAAGAAAGCTTGGGATTGGGGAGACTCTAGTTGGAACTCTTTGAGTGAAAAATGAAGTGAAAGAGATAAATCATATCAATCCACAACCTATTTATAGAGAAAGGGATAATTAATGCTTTAGGCAGGAAAAATTGGTAATCACTCCGATTCCTCAACCCACGCAAGCCTTGGTAACTAAACAATTAGATGATCTTGACTGTTGATCCTAATAGCTGACTAGCTCACGAAGGAAAGCTAAGCTGTCAAATTTGGCGCATTTATTACCTAACTTTTGGTATCCCTAGGAATCAATGATTTCGTCAAGCATGATCCCCCAAGTGCTGAGAACCGTACCGCGATTCCATCCCCACATTCTAGAAATGCAATTGTCGGGGGGCTATTTTACGAATTGAATAAGTCAGCTCGGTACCGAATAAACAGGCCCACTTAAGCGATTTGATCGACCCATCACAATCCACGGGCTGAGCCTAAATGGGCCTGCCAAGTCATCTTTCCAAATATCTCAATAGTATGCCATGAACTAGGGATAATGCCTTAGGGGAATCCACTCGCCAAGCATCGATTGGTGTTAGGCACAAGTTACTAGGAAGTCACATTAGAGGCAGGTGGTGAGTCCAATCTGATCATCAAAATGGGACATAGAGGCCCACAAATATGAGGAAAATCCCTTTAATCATGACAACCCCACTGAAAGGAGGCTATAAATAAAGGAAAAAAAAAAAAGGAGAGGAAAAAGGGGTTGGAAAACTAGGTGAGAGAAACACTAGAGTAGTGAAGAGAAATACGTCCCGAGGAGAAAGAAGTCCAGTCCAGATTTCATAAAGAGGGATCAGTTGCACAGTTATCATCTCGGAGAGGATAGGATTACGGGAAAGGAAGCCAAAAACCTTTGGTTGTTTCCTTCAACAACCTACATCGCCACCTTTGGGGCCTCCCATCGTTGGATATTCCTAACCCACAATACAAGTAAATTAGGGACCTCAGCCTAAAATCCTTACTCCATTGGTCTGAGCTACCATAATAATTCTCTCAAATCCTTGAACCTAGTATATCACCATCCATACACATTCACTAGAATTTATTTTTCAATTCAAATGCAAGGATTAATAAATTGAATTAGGTTTTATCACATGCACACACATTAAATCAAGCAAAACAATGAACATGTAATTGATTGATAACAGGTTGGATGATGTGACATGAATGTTGGCCACAATAATTTAGAAGACCGATTTCACCAAGCAAGGTGGGTGTCTAACACCTTCCACCTTATAACATAGCCTCCGAATTTAGATCAAGGGTTGATAGATCAATTCTTATCCATGTAATTTTCAATCTCTAGATTGTAACTAGGAAACAAAGTCATGTACTTTATCTTAGATTGTATCTAGGACCAAACCAAGTAATTTCCTATGGTCAATATACATTTCTACTCAAATCAATAAAATAAGAAATTTTTTAATTTTGGTTTTCTTATTTTTTCCAATAATTAAATAAAAGTCTACTCCATTGTAAAACCTTTAATCTAAAGGGGAAAATATAATCAGTCAAACCTCCATTTTAAGAGATAATAACACGACTCTACCCATTCATGTGGGTTTGGCCTAACACCAAAAACGAGTCAGGGGCGCAGTCTCTCACACACAGAAATATATATATATATATATAGAGAGAGAGAGAGAGAGAGAGAGAGAGAGAGAGATTTCATTAATAATTGTTATACTATTTTAACAATTTGCCATAGTTTTTAAAATATTTTTTTTTGAACAAAAAATTATCAAACTTGAACTTACAAAATATACATTTTCCATGTAACTTATTATTATTATTATTATTATTATTATTATTATTATTATTATTATTATTATTATTTGTTATTCAATTTAATTATATTATCAAAATATTTTTTGTAAAGTTGTGATTTACAACTATGTTTTATGTTGGCTTTATTCCATGACAAAGAGTGTTATAATTTGCATTGATTTATTTCCTTATATTTTGTGGGATTTTATTATATTGGGTTTAGTATTAAGTTGGTGAAGAATTAAGCATAAAATGAAGATCAGTGCAATTTCGCAACTAGCTTGCAAGAAGTTCACGAGAAAGGTTCCCATAAAAAAGGCACGGGAAAAGTACATGCTGGAAGCTGAAGAGTGAAGTGCCAGGTTGCATTTTGTGATTACTTCGTGAGACAGGCCATCTCGTGAGGTACCCATGAAACTCTCTGCCTAGAGGATTTTAAGTGTGACTTTCTTACCCTTCACCCATACTATATATACCCTCATTACCCATAAAAGAAAAGATAGGCTACTTAGAGAGAAAACCCTAGATAGGTTTCTACAACACAATAGATCTTAGATAGGTTTCTACAACACAACAGACCCACCTTTTAGAGAGAGAGTTACTAATCCTTTATAGAGAAATCTTTATAGTCTCTTCTCCTTTCCTCTCCCATTGTCATATTTTGAGAGGAGATTTGTACCCAAACACAACCCACACCTATTCAGAGTGTAGAGAGTGTTTTGGAGCTTAAGAAGGTTTGGGGATTTGCCAAAAGAAGCCGGTAAGGCTTGGCCGATGTAATCAGGCATATTGCAGGATCCGGAAAGCTAATGAAGGCAAGACTCCGAGAAGTCCGTTGGTAGCGGGAGTTTGAAGGGCTCAAGTACATTGGGTAGACTAGGCTTAGAAGGTCTTTCGTTATTCGTGTACTCCAACTTATTCACTAGTGGGTCAATTTCAACTAGGAGGGTTGTGGAGAGGTTTTTCGCTAAGTTTTTCAAATTCCTCTTGGATAACATGTCTTGGTGTTATCTTGCGTTTGTATCTCTCTTCCCTTACTCTTTAAGCTTTACATTTATTGTTGCTTGCTTGCTTATGGCTTAAAGAGTAGATCTAGTGATTGTGCTTAATTTACTCTTGTTTCGCACTTAGATAAGTTAGAGTACAAGCAATTAAGTCGTAATTTTAAAATTAGGGTCTAAACAAACTCATGCATAAATCTGAGCTTTCACATGGTATCAGAGCGAGTACACTAATTTTGGATGATGTTGATTGTAGCATGCCATGTGTTTGGGAAAATGCCTCTATGAGTGTTAATCCTCATGATTGTGAAGACATGTTACATCAATCTATGGGTGATGTTAAAATTCGAAAGGTCAAACTCTTGAAGAAAGAGTTTAAGAAGTTTCATGAGAATTTGAGCAAGTTCACTAGTAAAAAGAATGATTTAATTGCTAAGCTCAATGAATCCAAAATTTTGGTTGAAAAGTATAAGAAACTTGCTGAAAATTCTTGTGAAAAGTTGAAAGAGTTTGAATATGGACTTGGATGCTAAACTTGTTTTGTCTAACAAACTAGTTGATGATTTTAAATGTGAAAATGAATCTCTTAAGATGCATGCCAAGTGTTTGATTGCTGAACCTATTGGTAAAAAGGAAGAAAATCTTTATTGTGATCATGTTATGAGACCCGATTTTGTGCCTTTTCTAAGTTCTACCTCTAAAGAAAAATCGGTGTACATTCTTTTACACAAAAGAAACCTAAAAGTGGAGAGAAAGGTTCTAAAGCCTTAGCCTTCATTTAGGTCTTATCCTAGGGATTTAAATGGATCTAAGTTTGTTTCCACTTGTCACCATTTCGGCATGATCGATCATATAAGACCTCAATATTCCATGTTGAAGAGAAAACAAAAACATGTTGCTAGATCTCTCCCTAAAAAGCTTAGTGGACCTAAACACATTGTTTGTCACCATTGTGATGCCTTTGGTCGTCTAAGACCTTATTGCTCTAAGTTTCAAGCTCTTAAAATAATAAAAAGAAAAGAGAAACTTGATCTTCTTAGAAGTTGTGCTTTGCGAGCTAAACCAGATTTGATTAAAAATGGTAAGTTGTTTAAGCATGTGGTTAATGCTCTTACCTCCTTGTCTATGTGCATCTCCAGTTCTCATTCTTCCAACCCTCATCTCACCTCTCATAAGACACTCATTCCAAACAATCATTTCGTTTGGATGAGGAAGGGTTCCTATGGTTGACTTTATGCTCTTTTGATCTTTGATCTAATTCTTTCGATCTTTGTAAGACTCTTCATGCATTAAATGCTTCATTATCATGCATTTATGCATCTTGCATTTCTTTATATGCTTTTTTTTTTTTTTTTTGGTTTATCTTTATTGCTTTGTTTTTAAGTGTGTTGAAAAATTCAAAAACCCATAAAAAGTATATAATCTTAAAAGCTTGATCGCTTGTGTTGTGTATATCACATGTTGAGTTTAGCCTAGTACCTCCATACTAATGGCGTAATGCATTTAAGAGCTTAGCTTGTTATGTATGCACATTTTTAAGTGTAAGCAACATCTAGAAATCTACGTTTGATTGTTGTAAATAGATCTTCAAGCTTGTCATGAATGATTAGTCAATAGTCTTGCTTGATCTTGATATATGTGTAGACTTGTGCCTATATATCTCATCACATTTATTTTTTTATGTCAAAAAGCTCTACAAACATCAATCTCTAAAAGAGAAAGAGCTAAAAAAGTCTTGCTTCAAAAACTAGTTTGACAAGGAAAAGATGGAGCAAAAATGTATTCAAAATGTATGATGCTAAAGCCAAAGAGTTATTCATCAAAGAAATATAAAAAATTTTATGGCATCTGTTCTCAAAAATTGAGTTGTATTGATCAAAAGTATGAAAAATGGAAACCAAATGAAAAGCTTTTAATCAATTGTAAACACTTTGGTGGGGGGGTCATATATGTTCATTTCTACTAATCAAATAGGTCACTTGACTTCGTGCTAGTTGTGTATGGCTTGATTGAATTGATCATTGAAACTTCATACTAATCTATGGACTAGTTCATACTTGATTCACACACACAACACACAAGTGTAATATTCAATGAATGTCTATTTCATTTGTGTGATTGTACATGTTCAAATGTGATGTGTGTGTGCTCAACCATATGTGGATCAAACCAAAAAGATTTTTGATCATTTTATTTGTATTTGGAAGTGTTTTTATCACTCCTTGTTTTTAAGTTTTGTACTTAATTTGTTTTTCAATGTTTTAACCTTATTTTTGTGTTGAAAAATAGGGGTCAGAGCCTTTCGTGAGTCATTCGTGAGTTGTTCGCGACTTGGTTGCGAGTCACAAAGCTGAAAAAAGCATTTTTGGCATTCCGACAGAAACTTTCACGAGTTCGCAACTCGCAAAGTTCCCAGATCAGCTATTTTATGGGTATTTCATGAGTTTTTGGTCCAAAACTCCTCATATGATTCTTTTATGACTCCATCCTCTCGAAACCCTCTTTTTCAAAGTTTCTACATTAAAACCCAACTAATTTAAATTGTTTTACACTCCATAAAATCTATAAGGTAATCTTTAACACTTTTAATTGATTTTGATCATTTGATTATGTTTTTGGGGGTTTTATGTTCATAGTTAGGGTTGGAAAACTTAATTTTTATAAATCTTTTTTATTGGGTTTTGTTTCATTTGATTATTTTCTTTGGATGTTAGCCCCTTGTGGCAAAAATAACATGTATTTAAGCAAGATTTTCATATGTTCATGCATTGTTTAACATACATGTGTAGTGTGTGCACTCTAAATGTTTGATAAAATGCCTCTATAGTATTTTTTTTTCATTCTTTTGGACTTCAATGAGTACCAATTTTTGGGGATCATCATAAGTGTTTGCTCATGCATTGGTCATGCATTTCACATGCACACTAGATGCACCATTGATGCACACACTCTATCACTTGACATGCTTTGCATTCACTCATGTTAGTTAAGCCTTTTTAGACCTTTTAGCATATATAATATGTTCTTGTGTCGATGTCATGCCTTGGTCTATATCTTGTTCCCTCATTCTGAGCATGTCATGTTTACTTTATGCTTTGTAGCATTATTTTTTTAATGTGCTTTGTCTTTTTTTTTTAGCTTCATTTTCTCATTCATCTTACACCCCTCATACATCATTACCATTGATCATATCTTCTTTTCTTTTCTTCCTTTCTCTTGATTCATTTGTCTATTCGCGACAAAAAAGAGGGAGAGTATACCGGAGACTATACCGAAGTGTGTTGTCATTTTATCTCGTGCACATTCATAGGGGGAGAAACTCTATAGGGGAGATGCATATATCAAGGAAGAGAAGGCATCTTTTTATGAGAAAACCTTGTTTTGTTTGTTTTACTCTTTGTTTGTTTTCTTGTTTTGCTTTATGCTGCTTTAAGTTACATTTAGCCTCTACGTTTTGTTGCTCTCATCGCATAGTGTTTATATGTTGGACATGCAATTGATTTTAGCATTGCTCTTAATTGCATTGGGTGTTCGAATGATCATTTACTAGCAAAATGTTCATTATGGTCATTTCCATATGACTGTCATGTGTTTGATCAAGTTGCTCATATGTTTCTCATCATGTTTACTTGATCGAATTTTTACTTGCAACATTATACTTGTCCTTTTATTACTTGCTTTACCTTGAGGTTCTAATGTGTTTTATGCAAGTGTTTCAGTTTACAGGTATATATGTTCCAAGTTCATCATAAGTTTTAGATTTAGGTGTGAGTGAGTTTTGTCATTATTCCCAAACTCACGTTTAAGTCTAGAGTTTGTTATAGGGTGTTTTCTCACGGAATAACCAAAGGGGGATATTGTAAAGTCGTGATTTACAACAATGTTTTATGTTGGCTTTATTCCATGACAAAAAGTGTTGTAATTGCATTAATTTATTTCCTTGTATTTTGTGGAATTTTATTGTATTAGGTTTAGTATTAAGTTGGTGAAGAATCAAGCATGAAATGAAGATCAGTGCAACTTCACGACTAGCTCACAAGAAGTTCATGAGAAAGGTTCCTGTGAAAAGGGCATGAGAGAAGCACATGCTAGAAGCCGAAGAGTCAAGTAACAGGCTGCACTTTGCAAGATAAGCCATCTCACAAGGTACCCACAAAACTCTTTGCCGAAAGGATTTTAAGTGTTACTTTCTTACCTTTCACCCATACTATATATACCCTCATTACCCACAAAAGAAAAGATAGGTTATTTAAAGAGAAAACCCTAGATAGGTTTTCTACAACACAACACACCCACCTTTTAGAAAGAGAGCTATTCATCCTTTAGAGATAAATCATTGTAGTCTCTTCTCCTTCCCTCTCTCATTGTCATACCTTGAGAGGAGATTTGTACCCAAGCACAACCCACACCTATTCAGAGTGTAGAAAGTGTTTTGGAGCTTGGGAAGCTTTGGGGATTTTCCAGAAAGAAGCCGGAAAGGCTTGGCAGATGCAATCAGGCGTATTATAGGATTCAGAAAGCTAGTGAAGACAAAACTCCGAAAAGTTCATTGGTAGCAGGAGCTTGGAGGGCTCAAGTACATTGAGTAGACTAGGTTTGGATAGTCTTTTGTTATTCATGTACTCCAACTTATTCACTAGTGGATCGATTTCTACTTTGAAGGCCGCAGAGAGGTTTTTCGCTGAGTTCTTTAGTTTCCTCTTTGATAACACGTCTTGGTGTTATTTTGTGTTTGCATCTCTCTTCCCTTACTCTTTAAGCTTTACATTTATTGTTGCTTGCTTGCTTGCTTATGGCTTAGAGAGTAAATCTGGTGATTACGCTTCATTTACTCTTGTTCCGCACTTAGATAAGTTAAAGTAAAAGCAATTAAGCTGTAATTTTAAAATTGGGGTCTAAACAAGCTTGTGTGTTTCACACAAATTTGAGCTTTCATTTTTTATTAAGTCGTGCATCGCACAGGCATAATACTAGTGTGTGTGCGTGTGTGTGTGTGTGTGTGTAATTAGAGATCTCATGTGGGAGAGTATCACTACAAAAAATAAGGGTTATAGTGGCATTTGAAAACACCATTATAGGTCCTTTTGGGCTATAGTAGTGTTTTTGTAGTGGCGCCACAAAACGCCACTATATATTGTACTGTAACTATAGACCTATAACAGCGTTTAACAAAACGCCACTATAGTTCCATACCCTAGAGTGACATTTTTAAAACTCTACTATAGGCCAAACTTTTTTCAAATTGACTATAGTGGTGTTTTAAAATACCTCTATAGGGTATGGACTTATAGTAGCATTTCTAAAACACTGCTATAGGCCAAAATTTTTTTTTTTTTTTTTAAATTGGCTATAGCAGCGTTTCAAAATGTCGTTTTAGCCATCAGCCACCAAAAAACAACTAGCAAGAAAAAAAAACCAACAACCCCACCCTGCCACTATCCCTCTCTATTCAGCCACCCAAACATCAATCACAACCCAAACCTAGCGCATCCAGCCATCCAAACACCAATCACAACCTCCACGTACATCTAGCAGCAACCATCACAACCCACAACCACCCAAACGCAAATCTACAATAACCAATCCAAAATTCCAATCTTTAATAGCAGATCTACAAACACCAACCCACAGCAACCCAAACACCATACCACCACCAATCCAACCACCTAGCACCGATCCAAAGCCACCACACCAACAATCTAGCCACCCAACACTAATCTGGCCACACAAGATGAAGTGAGCCTATCAAGGGGGGGGGGGGGTGAAGTAAGCACTAAAAAAATACCAAACAAAAATACAAAACAAAAACAAAAAAGAACAAGATGATGCATGCAATGTGAGAGAAAGGAAAAAAAAAATAAAAGAAGAGAGAAAAAGAGGAACACCTAAAGAGTTTACCAGCATGAGCCTACTGACAGTCGGCTTGGGTTAGGGTGGTCACTAGTTCTTTTTCTTTTTCTTTTTCTTTTTCTTTTTGGCTAGACCTATGGTGGCGTTTGAAAAAAGCCATTATAGGTCCCTCTTTTTTTTTTTTTTAGGCCAAGCTATAGTGGCATTTTCCAAACGCTGCTATAGGCCCTTGCAAGAAACGCTACTATAGGTCCTTCAAATTATTATTATTATTATTATTATTTTTTTTTTTTTTTTTTTTGGGTTAGGCTATAGTGGCACATTCCAAATGCCATTACAGGCCCTTGTTAGACAAGGACCTATAGTGGTGTTTGAAAAACACCGCTATAAGTCCTTCAAATATTTTTCTTCCTGTTGGGCTATAGTGGCACTTTACAAACGCCGCTATAGGAGTGGCATTTGAAAAACTCTACTATATGGCCCTCATTTTTATTTTTTTATTTTTTTTATTATTTTTTTTTTTTGTATAGACCTAAAGTGTCGCTTTCCAAATGCTAGTATAGGCCCTTGTAAGACGAGGAGACCTATAGTGGCGTTTGAAAACTGCCACTATAGGTCCTTCAATTTTTTTTTTTTTTTTTTTTTTTTTTTTTTTTTTTGGGGTTGGGCTATTGAGGCACTTTCCAAACACCGCTATAGGTCCTTGTGAGACCAAGACCTATAGTGGCATTTCAAATGCCACTAAAGGTCCCTCAATTTTTTTTTTTTTTTTTTTTTTTTTTTTTTTGGGGTATGGACTTGTGGTGGTGCTTTCCAAATGCCACTATAGGCCCTTTCAAACATTGCTATAGGCCCAGTGTTTTAAAATGCTACTATTGACCCTTCAAAACACCACTATAGGGGTATAGTAGCACTTTTATAAATGACACTAAAAAAAAAGGCCACTATAGGCCTTTTTTTTTTTTCTGGTGCATGAAGTTCAATCATGTGATGTTCTCCTTCATGAGGATTCTCACACATTAAAAAATAATTACTTTTTTTTGTATTAATAGACACCAATTAAATATGACTCTTTGTTTCTTTTGGTTCATTGTTTCAAGACTAGACACCAATTAAAAGATAATGACTCTTAGTTTCCTTTGGTTCATTGTTTCAAAACTTTTCCTCACTTTTTTCACAAGATTAAATGTACACTTTGGGTTTTATCCTCTTGCACTTCTTATCCTTTCTATACACCTGCTCATAGTCCTTCATTTTATCTCATTTGAAATATACATGAAATTATCCAAACCAAGAAGGATGTCCTTTAGTTCAAGGACAGATCCAGGATTCTAAGCTAGCGGGAGTCGGAGTATAAAGGAAAAAAATAACTCCAAATAGGCATCCATATAGTACTTAAAAATTATAAACACTCAAAATCATTGTTTCTAAATACATTAAAATGCAATCATTTACCAACAAAGATAAAAACAAAAACAAAATAATGTTTTTTTTTTTTTAATACTAGGCTGGTTATGATTTTTTTTTTTTTTTTTTTTTTTTTTTTTTTAAGTTAGAGCATTTATAGTGGCGGTGCTAAAAATTTTAGCTTTTAGCACCTCAAAAAAGTACTTTATCTATTTTACCACCTCACTTTACAATACACTCAATATCAAATATTCTACTTTTTTTTTATCGCTTCATTTAAAATAATATAAACAACTCATTAAAATAATAAAGGAAGAGAGAGAATTTGAGTTTTTTAATTGAAGGAAGAGATAGAATCTTAATAAAATATTGTATTTTATTTTTAACAACTTGCAAATGTCAACTAGTATTTATACTAATTTACTATAATTGCAAAAAAAATTTAGCTTTAACTTCTCCAATAACACATGATTTTTTTGTTCTTTGGTGGTAAAATAGTTTTTTTTTTTTTTTTTTTTGATAAAATACAATCACCATTGTTTTATTGTTCTTGTTAAGTTTTTAGGTTGGATATGATAGGCCAAAAACGTATTGACCCCTTGTGATTAAATTAATTAATTAACCAAGTTTAATTAATTAATTCAATTAACATACAAAGCGCATGGTAGCACAAACAAATCACCAATTAATCTAAGTGCAACGGAAAATAAATTTGACACGGTGATTTGTTTACGAAAGGGGAAAACCTACACGGCAAAAACCCCACCGGGTGATTTTCAGGTCACCACTCCCGAAATTCTACTATTATCACAACAAGCGGTTATAAGTAAAGGAATCCCAGTACCTTATACCAACCTACAGTTGAACTCTAACCCCAATATCCAATTAGAATTGTTCTATAGTGACAATTTCCCCTTTTAATGCACAGCTCCCAAGTACGCAACTAACCAATTGTGCGAATCCCAGTACGCAACTTTAATCACCAACTAGAGAAGATTGTTGGCTGCAAAGTTCTTCAGTTCATCCACGATGAAGATCAAGAAGATGCTTGGTCACAAAACCCTATGGTGCACATACACAGCAACTTCTTCAAGAAATTGATGAACAAGGGCGAAACTTTTTCTCCAGTCACAATTTGCTTAAGCAAATTTTTTCTCAAAGCTTGTGCAACTTATGTACTCTTTGACGGCCTTTAAAATAATCCTTTTATATGTCTAGGGTTAAGAGAAAGGAAGGCCCAAAAACATATTCACAAATCCCAAGAAAATAGATTAGAATCTGTTTCTTTCATAAACCTCGACATACAGGAGCTGTCAAGCAGGTGTCAAGCACACAGGCTAAACAGCTTCTTAAACTTCGACACATGCTAGCTGTCAAGTTTTAGTAAACTTGCACTTCTCAACTTGTTTCTTGGACAAACTTGATGACTTCAACCCTTGATCTTGAAACACAATTTCTTGAAGTATTAAACACATCCTAGACCTACCGAATTACAAGTAAAGTGCATTTTGTCAAACCTTGTGCAACTTGTGTACTCTTTGACGGCCCTTAAAATAATCCTTTTATATGTCTAGGGTTAGGAGAAAAGAAAGCCCAAAGACATATTCACGGATCCCAAGAAAACAGATAAGAATTTCTATTTCTTTCATAAACCTCGACAGATAGGAGTTATCGAACAGGTGTCAAGCACACGAGCTAAACAACTTCTTAAACTTTGACACATGCTAGCTGTCGAGCTTTAGTAAACTTGCACTTCTCAGTTTGTTTCTTGGACAGACTTGATGACTTCAACACTTGATCTTGAAATACAGTTTCTTGAAGTATTAAACACATCCTAGATCTACCCAATTACAAGTGAAGTGCATTTTGTCAAAGGATTAGCCAATTACATTAAAGAATGACATATGTTCTTAACAAATGAAACACATATGTCCTAACAGGATAGTTGCTATTTGGGTGAGGCTAGCTAGGCTTATTGATGAGAAGAGGGACCTAAGGTTTTAGAATGGGGGCCCAACTACAAAAATGACATATATAATAACTAAATAAAAAATAAATAAATAAAATTGGACCTAGGGGGGGCCCGAGCCCCCTTGGGCTCTCCCCTAGGTCCATCCCTACTTTAGTTTCAACCTGCCAACTACACCTACCCAACCCCATGGTTCATCTTCTTCTCCCTTTAGTTGTCGCCCTCTTTGAATGTTGATTAGTTTTTTTTTTTTTTTTTTTTCTTAATAACATAATTGTAAGCTATCTCACTAAGTGGAAAAAAGATTATAGATTACATTGCATCATATCACATAATTTGCTGCCTAAATCTCATTCTTTATGTAGCCTTTTCTCTTTGGTGTTAATCTTATAATTATTGATGAAGTAGTACCATATTTTGTTTACATGCTCTCTATTAAGCTATTATTATGATAATTTATAGCTCTAATGTATATACTTGACAATTTGCTATGTAATTTATAAAATGTTCTATGTATATATGATGAAGATTTGAAAGATATATGGGGGTACTTTTTTTACTAAACATTGACATGGACAGTCATACTTTTTTTCTTTTATGTTGAGGTCTATGATTTCTTAAACATTGTAAAATGAATTTGTCTCCTTTTCCTTTTTACAATTTATGACAAAGTACTACATGAAAAAAAGATATTTAGCTTTGGAATCAAAAATATGGATAGGGACTAAGGTTTAGTTTGAATCTAATTGTACTAGAAAACTTCATAGATTAGTCCTGACTAAAAATAATAGTATTAATGAACCCAATTGGTTATAGGATAATTTCTTACAAATTTTTAAAAATGCACCACGCTTCGCGCAGGATCAGCCACTTATATTAAAAGGAAACTTTGGATCTGTATTTGTTGTCTGTAGACTATAGTTGGTGACTTTTTGTATCATTGAGGTAAATTTCTCCTAACGTGGAAACAAAATGTATGGAGTCAGCAATTATCACCTTAAAGTGCTTTCAATGGGCCTCAAAGCTACATTTTTATTTTATTTTTATATTATCTTTCATTTCTTGAACAGACACAAATCGAAAACACAGGACCATCTCACTCATGCAGTAGCAATTGGGGAGGAATTCTTCTTTTGAGTGCGTACGACAGTCGTTGACTGCAGTGAATTTAAAGTCTAAACTGGTCGAGGATGTTCCTCTGCTTTGAATGATCTTACATAACTAGGCTGACAAAGCCTCATGCTCCTATAAATTTTATCAAGACCAAAAACGAGATTCAGTTGACAGCCCTGGTAAAAATATATAATGAGCTTGCAAATATAATGCATCATATCCTACGCTGGTGAAGTTTGGGTTTGAACTCTATTGGTGACACCATTATGGAAAATATAGAGTTAATCATGTAAATACTAATCGTTGTTTTAATGCAAGAAAATTCACTCAAAAATAGCACATTTATTATATTGAAATCATCTGTTAACGGTCTTTTACGCATAAGTGCGTCTTCTAGTTTTTTTTTTTTTTTTTTCAAGAGTAATGCTATGTTTACAATAATTTTACAACAAATCTTATGTAGTAAACTGTTATTGATTCTTATTTGGGCCTACTACTGACAACACTTTTTTAACAACCAATAACAACTTACCGTCTAAAATTTGTTGTGAAAATGTTATAAACATAGCAATACTTTCTTTTTAAAGTCAAAAATTCTACTCGCATTTCACGTTGAATAATTTTTAAATATTATTTCACACTCATTTATATTCACTATTTCACACATATATTCACAATTCATGCTAAAAAGTCTCCAATTTAGTCTATGTTTGGCATTGGCATAAAAAGCTAACTTTTTTTACTATTTAGCTTATTTTTGTTACTATTCATGGGTTCCATTGCACTTTTTAGTACTATTCATAGATCTCATTGTACTATTTTAACTACCTTTTTACTTTATCTACAATACCTTTAACAAAATGTTTTTAATTTCAACTAAATAAGCTGTTTCCAAACAAACACTGTTGAGGTACAAATTTTCGGGTCTTGATTGTATTAGCCCACTCACAAAAATACCCACATGAGCCCACACATTATTTTAAGCCCACGTAAATATTGCCCACATATTACTCAAATATTTTCCATGATATTAGCTCTCGCAAATATTACCCATTATGCCCCCACATATCATCCAACTTAAATTCTACACAAATAATACTCACCATATTACTACCAAAATTTGGCCGCAAAATTACATTATCCCCACACAAAGCCCAACATCATTTAGCTTGTGGCAAAACCTGAAGAAAGCCCAAACTCCCTAAAGTCCCACTACGATGTGGCTAATTCGATGTCCCACTACGATGTGGCTAATTCAAAGCCCACTACGACGTGGCAAATACAAGGCCCGCTACGATGTGGCACCATTTACAAAGCCTGCTATGATGCGGCACCATTTACAAAGCCTGTTACGATACGAAACTTCTACTAAACTCGTTGCTACACGGCAATATTTTACAAAATCCTAAATCATCTTACGAAACCTAAATATTCATTTGGCACTATTTTACAAAGCCCAAATATTTATTTGGCACTATCTTACAAAGCCCAAATAATTATTTGGCACTATTTCATAAAACCCAAATATTATTTTGGCAACTATTCCTAAAAGCCCAATATTATTTTGGCACAATCAAGTATTATTTCAACACTTGCTTGACATATACTAAGTCCCTAACTTATGGGAAATATAAATCACTCATCTCTCAAAAAATATTGCTTTCACAAAATTTATGGGAACTATGCCTATTCTTTCCATAATCAACTAACTACAAAGCCCATGAATATCACCCATGGCAAAACTACTCATTTTGTAGGGATAACTAAGCCCAAGGAAGCTTATCTACAAAGCCTAGCTAGGTCAAGCCAACCCACACACAAATCCCAACAATTGGAAAACTCATGAACTGGTTAGCCAAATTTCAGCAACAATTGAACAACTGGAGCCCCTTCCCATCAGGTCCCAACTTGTCCAATCAGATCAAAAAACAGACACGTGTCCACCAGGGGATGAATCCTTCCTCTACAAGCTGAAATCCCATCATTTCTCATGTGACATAAAGCTAAAGCTGATGTGACAGAAAGTTGGGAAAGCTTCAGCCAGCTATCACTTCTTTCTTCTCCAACTCACTTCAGTCAAGAACCCAAAGCTGCCATGACAAGGCCTTCGAAGCTCCTGAAACAAGATGAAACCAGCTCATTTTCATACTAAAAATGTGTATTCTCTGGTTCATGAACCAAGCACATGAACCCCAAATGGGGAAACTTAGGAAAATGTGGTTTGGAGGGCACCAAGGGAATCCCAGCAAAGTTTCCAACAAGGGCTCCAAGGTTGACACCTGGCTTGGGGTGGTCCGATCTACCCTAGGGAATTTTGATTCTAGCAACAGCATATCCAAGATCATTAGCCTAAAGCATGCTCTTATCCAATCAGCCAAGGCTAATCAACATTCAATGCTAGGCCAAAATCCCAGCTGTTACTGCCCAAAACAGCAAAAACCTTCTAAAAGTTGAGCTTACTACTCTTAGCTAAAAATCCTAAGGACGATTCTCTAAAGATTTTCTGAAGATTGAGAAAGATTTAGCAAAGATTATTTGCTAATCACCCCCTAAAAACCTAGGTATAAATGGATCTCTCCATTAATGCTTTAACAACCAACTCAAACACCAAGATACACTAAGACACACACCAGAAAAGATTCTTCCTTAACCTCTATGTTTAAGCTTTCTCTAAGCTTTGGAAAAAGTCACTAAGTTCTTAGTTTCAAGTTTAGAAACTAAGTTCCCCTAACTCTTAGCTCTCAAACACTCGTTATACTTCCACTCAAAAACGTTCAGCTCTCCCCAGCAGAAAGCTCCAGCAGCTTTGCTATACTCTCTCACTCATTACTCATACTACTCATTATACTCTCTCACTCATTCCTTGTACTACTCACAAATGATTATCTCTACTCACTACATATACTATATTCATGAGCGTGCCATGGCACCATAATGATCTTACTGTGCTTGCTGGGATCTCTCTCTCTCTCTCCCTTCATCTCACTCTAAATTTTCTCCATCATTTGTTATTATAGAACCCATGATATTTACTTATTCATTTACTATTAATGGTTATGATGTAACTGTTACTGTAGAATTTTTCTCTCATATTGTTGTATTAGAGGACTCTTCTCCAGAGCTAACGGATGATGAGTCTAAAAATATGGACATTTCCCTTAATCTATGAAACACCTGACAGCTAAAAAGTTTATTCTATTCTGTAATATTTTACTATTGGCTCACTTTCTATAGAAGTATTTTACCACTAGGCCGTTTTCTACAGAAACATTTTACCGCTGGGTTATTTCTTACAGTATGCTTTTTAATCATGCTAACATGTCTGCTGTAGGGATTGTTCATGGGCCACTCTTGTCAATTCCAATCTAAGCCCAAGGAATAAAATATAATGGATTTCTTGGATTTTCACTGATAGCCTTTGGGCCATGCCTCGAGCCCATCGTCGAGTTTCAGTTTAGACCCCCAACCCGATATAAATCTCATTTGTCGGAAGAAAAACTTTTTCGCCCCTAACAAACACTTAATGCATAAAAGTGAATGTGAAAACTAGACTAGACGTGAGAGAACCAAAACCCTAGATCAAGTATGCCTCTTTCTTATGGCTGAGTCTCCCACAAGCAAAGATAAACCCACAATTCCCTAATTTAGAAAATGGTTACCCACAAACCACGAGCCATGGCCCAAAACAAACATCGACAAGAACAACAAACAACAATGTCTAATGATGATAGCTTGTTTGGATTTTTATGAGTTAGGTATTAGAATGGAAAATTCCATGCCATTGTGATAATTATCAAGTTTGTAATGTGTGTCAAATATCCAAGATCAAAGGTCCAAGATGCAACTCAATTAGGCATTTCAATAAAGATTTCAACTACCTTTTAATCTGCTCAATTGATCAAAATCAATATTTTAATTGACTTTTGATAGCTGTTTTATTCATCGAATGAGGATTTTCAACCGCTATTCGATTATGGCTTGATCAATCGAAAATCATGAAAATAGAAATTGACTTTTTTTAAATTGAATATTAAAATTCTAGGTTTTCATGCTCTAGCTACATGCACAACACATAAAATGCATGTTATTAACAAGAATTCGCAAGGTTTAGAGAGGCCATTATTGTGCACCCTATAGAGAGAGAATCTAAACCTAAAGTTTGATCCACTCAAGAGTTCAGAAAATGAATATTCACAATGGTATTGTTGCCAAGTAATGATCAAGAGTTGAAGCGATAAATCCAATCAACCTAGTGCATCATTGAGTAATTCAAACCTTTAAAGGGCCTTGAAGTAGATTAGAAATTCTAGTTGTGAACACATATGTTATGAAGTTTTTGTGGGTCGCAATATTAAGATCATCCGCTCGTAAGAGTTTAGGGTCAATGGTTTTGGACTAGAGTTGTAACTTCTCTTCATAAAATGGATAGCTTTATCTTGGGTAGGTTACCTTCAGAATTTTTTTCCTTTAGAGTGTTCTCCAATGGTTTTCCACTTTGTTACCAAATTTATGCCTCTATTGGCTCTCAATTTACTTTTTTTGATAGATTTGATACCTTGATTTGTGTGATCACTTATTATTGACTAAGGGGTCTAAATAATATTTTTAATTATCATTTCTAGTTTCAACCAAACCATATTAATTAACAAATTATTGATTATTTCTCCCTTTCACACGTGGGCTCATAATCCCTTAATAAATAAAGCCTAATACATGAGTTTAACTTTTTGAATTAGAGATAGACTAATTGTTGGTTTCCAAAAAATAGTTGATAAGAACAAAAAAAGTTGTTAATTTCAAATTTTTAGTTTTTTTCCTCTCCTAATAGGTAGTGGTTGTTGAGTTCAAAAAGTAAGTTTTTAATAAAATAAATTCTCTTAGAGTTGTCTCATTTCATTTGGGACTAATTCTTTTTGTGTTTTTGTTAAGTTTCAAATTGTTTGTCAATACTTAATTAGTTAGTCACAAAACATTAAATGAAAAAAAAAAAAAAAAAGAAAACTGTGTATATGTGATGTTAGGGAATGACAATACCTAAAAAGTAATTTTCTCTTGTTAAGTTTTGAATTGTTTTTCAATGCTTGATTTAGCCTTAAAATGTTGAATTAAAAATATATATATATATATAGAGAATAATTTAGTGTTAGGGGGTAAAAATGTAGCTGTGCAAATGTATTCATGTATGAATGTGTAATTCGGCCCCTTCAAACTAAAATTCCTAGCTACGCCCCCACCCAAGATCTTATTGTGTGAAGTTGGAGAGTTCTGCTTGGAAAAACAGAGACCGCCTCCTTCATATCTACATACCACAGTTTATGCTATAATCTTATGACCCATCAAATATATGTGTGTGTGTAACTATTTTGACAATGATACAACTCTAAATCTTGTTGCACTCACTAGCAAGCTTTATCTTTTCACAATTGGTGAGCTTGGCAGCAAATCCATTGAAACTCCTATTATAA